>CM075199.1:16487525-16935025 GCA_037577475.1 Chaunax sp. Z400
ACTTCCTGACTTTTCCTGTTATGGATTAGATATTGAAATAATGCACAGAATAAGTGAAAAATGTGACCTGAGGAAATGTCAGAAGATCACCAAAATCCATTACTATCATGGGTCCTCAAAATGATTCATAACATTTCGTGGCAGTCCATCCGATACATGTTGAGATATCAGCCAGGGTCATAATGGTGGACCAATCAAAACACGGACATTGGTATCCCTAGAGCTCAACCAAAACTTGGAAGAGAACAAAAACTTATCAAACTATCCCAATAAATTTAAATAAGAGCACCTGATTCAAGAGTTTTAGACTCATCTTTTGATTAACTCAAGACAGTTCCAGCTGTATGAAGAGATTGGGTTCCCTCTTCAGACACCGTTGCATTATTAATCACAGCAGTCTCCCAGGGTTCACACCTAGTGGCACTTATCCTCGTTAAATCCCCTGACACAACTCACCTTTTCACTCAACAAGCCTTTCGAGGGCAACTACAACTATAGGGCGAGCTGGTAAGAGGTCGCTTTCATGACAGCGACACCTGCTCAGTCATACTGAAATGATAAAACAGCAATATATGTTAAGTTAAGTTAAGTTTGCAACACATCCAATGCAGATTGTAAAGTAGTATAATTCTAAAGACCAATTAATGGTGGACAATGGAACATTAAGCCCCATCTGAGAGTCTCAGACTGCAAATAAGCTCCAAAGAAGTTAAATGTTAATGCAATGTAAATTTAAACAGCATATTTTAAGTCAGATGTAAAATCAGCTGCATTTTGAACAAGTTGTGGTTGTAAAAAGAAAAAGAAAACATTAAGAAAAGTGATCAGAATGTAAGCAAATTTTCAAAAATCAATACAATCAATACACAAAAAGGTATTGACGGATTTTGATGAAATTTTCAGGAGAGTTCGAAAGTGGCCCAAGGAACAATCATTTAGATTTTGGTAGTGATCCAGATCACCGTCTGGATCCAGGAATTTTTTTATAGTTTATTAGTTATACCACATGTACCGTTGTAATGTAATGATTACAAGGCTCCACAAGATTGGGCTGTCTGCAACAAAATGAATTTATTTACAGCAACAAAATTTATTTATTTTACATATTCACAAAAAAAATTGATCACAAAAAATTAATAGATGTAAAAAGGCAAGAGAAAAAAATGAGACCACAGGGAGAAAAAAAAAAAGCAGAAAGAAGTCATTCAGACATGAACACTCCACACACATCTGCTTGGTGCTTTTGTTGGAAACAAACTTACATCCAACATTGGCACAAATGGTACACTGGCTTTTTAAATTTTATTTAGGTTTTTTTTTTTTTGTTCAACTGTTAAATTCACAGATGTGACATACGATGGAAATGTTCTGTGTGAACACACCTTTATTCTTATTTATACTGCTCAAAGCCAGGCAAGCTGTTTATTCTTGCTTCCAGTCAGCTGGCAGTCGCTTCATATTAAACAGACAGACATGAGAGGTATCGATCCAAGCTTTCACTCTGAAAGTGTCAAACTATCACTGATACTTAAAATTCTGGTACCTCCAAGAAGTCCCATTTAGCCTACAGTAAATCAGACTCATTGTCTTTCACCATGTCCTCCACTTCTTCCTGTCATTAACCTGGCACCTATCACAACAACCTGAATGTCGGTGGGCAGGACGGCATGCACATGCATATCACATCACCGCCTGAAACCGTACCAGAGGTTTAAGTGTCTGCGAGGTACATGGGTCACACACTGCCTGTCCTGTCATGTAATAAGAGAAGAGAGGTGCCAGCCAGGATACTCAAACAGGTCCTCAGCAGCCGAGACACACATCACACCACCGCGTTACCTCAGCGCCCAAGTGCCCTCTTTTTCACAGCAACCACCATCCATCCTAGATAAAATGAGTTCCTCTGATTTTGAAGGGAAGCCAGAGGAGGAGGAGGAGGAGGAGGAGGAGGAGGAGGGCGTGTGGGATCAGGTGACCAGCCACTCCTGTGTTGCCTCGGTGAGACAATGTAGGTCACACCCTCCTTTGACTAATTAAAAATTCAGGATGGAGAGACCTGCTTCATTCTCCGGAGGCATGAAAAATATTATGAAAGTTAAAATTAAATTAGAAGTAGAACTTTTAGTTTTGTGCTGTTCTTTCCACAGTCAACAACAGGTGAGAGGAACTGTGTCAAACTGTGGAGCTCAGGTTAGCAAAATCACCGTTTCCATTTAAATATCTCCCATTCAAAATTCACGTTTTTGTTGTTGTTCTTTCGCTTTGAATTCTATTTATTAGCGTATCAGCAATTCATCATCTTCTATTCGATCTATCCACATTATCACAGTTTAATTCACATAATGTCATGAAAGTGTGATATGATAACAATTATATCGCAAAACTACCACTTTTGTCATAAAAATGACAGTTTAGATACAGAAGAAAGCAAAGAAATGATAGGCGAAGGAAAACAGTGTGTGTGTGTGTGTGTGTGTGTGTGTGTGTGTGTGTGTGTGTGTGTGTGTGTGTGTGTGTGTGTGTGTGTGTGTGTGTGTGTGTGTGTGTGTGTGTGTGTGTGCACCTTGTTTGGTGATACTGTAAGTCTTTATCTTACTATTTTTATAAGACAATGGCAGGCTCACTCCAACAAGCTTAGTTCTGGGGGGGGGTTGTGTGCCTGGGGCTGTTTTTCATGGTAGGCACATATTTCTAAGAGGATAACTGTCAACATGGTGATAATTTAGGGTGTTAATACATGAATCTGTTCTGCATGTGAATAGAATACAGTAGAAAGAGGGGGGAAGCTGTTCATTGACAAACATTACTGTAATTAACCTAAATAAAGAAAGACCAAAAACATTAGATTAATGTTTGAACCGTTATCCATAATACAGTTTGTGGAGTAGAGATGCATTTATTACCTATGGACTGGATTCAATTTGTGAGCCAATATGTCTTGTAGCTATGCTGTGTGTGACATTTTTACACACTGAGCAAATACTGAGTTCATTAAAGCACAGTTAAATGTGTTGAAGCAGCTCCATGAACTCTATATCATTCAGCTGGACATGGGCCCTGGGTGAGCTCAAAGGAGTGTTTCTAGCAAAGTCCATCTTGATGCCAATAATTATTTCACTATTATGGGAAATAATTATATTCTTTTTTTTTCTTTCTGGGAGGCAGAAGAGAAGCACTCACATATATAGTATATCTGTTATATGAGGCTACAGCCAGCAGCCTGAAAATAAAGAAAGAAACTAGAATGTGTTCATGTCTCCACCAGTGTGACTGTCACAAAAACCAGACTATGTCAAGACAAATGCCTGTAACAATATTTATCAAAGGTGTATCACTTATTAAAAGAAAAACATCATACAGTTACTGTAGACAGAAATTCACAATGGCAAAAAATTTTACTGAATCAACATATTATTATTATTTTGCTCATCTCTCTCTCACAGCACTGCCTTAATTCATGTTACCCACTTCAGAACAAACATGGCATCCTAAAGGACTGCTCCCTCTGATTCAGGTCATGATCATTTCATGAAAGCCACGCAGTCCTGCACAGAGCCAGTTTTCTGTGATGTCAGATGGATGAAAACAGTCTGGCAAATGAGGAGACACACTCACGTGCCTCTTTGAAACTCAGCAAAGACATTTTTGTGAATTGCACCTGGGCTGAAATAAAACTAGGTGGCCTAATTAGAGTGGTGACATATAAGCAATTACTGCTTTAAAAAAAATAAAAATAAAAAATCATGACGCAAACTAAAGCCAGCTGCTCTTATTTGACTATTAAACCAAAGACGTGCATGTGTGAATGGTAATCAGGTTATGACATTATGGAAGTAATTTGACCACATACTATTTGTCATCTTGTATGTTGTCATTCATTTGTATTGATCAAATTGGCTGATGGGGGGGGGGAAACAGGGTGACAGAGATTAGCAGACAGTGATATGCATACAGTACCTGTGTGTGTGTGTGTGTGTGTGTGTGTGTGTGTGTGATGCTGATGATCTCTGCTTATTCTCAACGCTCTCTTGAACTTTGTGCGGTGGTGCAACAACCAGACTGCCCTCCTGTGGGAATAGGAAGAATTACATATTCATAACCAGGTCTGTTTATATTCACAATGAAAATTACAGCTAGACTTACAGCACTGATCCATCTCTTAAATACTATACGGCAAATCTCTTTTTTTTCCTTTTTTTTGATTGCAGCTGCAGGAATATTATAAGTCATTATGGAATACTAATTTTAAGGCCTTGGCTTTTACTATTCATGAAGTACTGTTGAAGTTTCCAATGAATGTCAGTGTTTTTGCAACAGTTGATTGATTGATACCACTAACAGAGAATGATGCACTCCTTAGTGTCGATAAAGTCAAGTATCAGGGAGGGTTTAAGGTTACTTTCAGGTCCAGTAAATCCCTTTTTGGCATGTAGGTCTAAATCTGACTTGACAATTATTCAAGCATGCAATTCCAGCTGTGTTATTTTTGTTCACGGATGTGTTTGTGTGTGTGTGGATCTACTTTACAGCTTGGTATGTGATGATGTCATACCCTCTGACCCTGTGTCGACATGCTTTTGCAGTAGAATGTGACATGATGTACCTGCATTCACACCTGCATCACAGAAGAATATGCGATAGACTCGACACAGTGTAATTCAGCTGTACCAAATACTTGACAACAAATTCCTTTTCCTCATCTAGGCCCTTCCAAATTTGCGTACTTGTTAAGTTGATACATGAATGTTATATTTATAGCTGGCCAGGGCTCTTATGAAAAAGCCTCCCTCTCTCAGCTGCAGGGCTGCTGACTGCAGGTTGAAATTTGCCTTACTGGCCACACTGCACACAGGGAACCAGATGGGTAATAAGGTCACAGCACACGTATCTCTCACCAGCACAGATGAATTGCAGACACACCAGCTGTGCTGACTCAGGACAACATTAGACTCAGGAGAATTGAATTAAGATCTCTTGTAAGGAAGCGACGTTGTTGCTTTTTGTGGTTATTTGCCACGATGCGCTAAATGGAAACGCAATTAAAAAAGCCTAAAAAAACATATTTTCTCAATCAGCTTCTTTTATATGACGGCTGTTTTCATTCTGCTCAACAGTTTTTCCACCTGAGAGATTTCCGAGTTTGCCTTTTTCTCTTTGCTCTTCTCAAAGGTTTGTAGTATAGGCTGGTAAAACTGTGCTTTGTGGAGCAATCAGGCTTTTGGCAAACACACACACAGTGTTTCACGGATAAAGCTAAATAAATTATGTTAAGAAATATACCTGCAAACATTAATATGTTGGCATTGAGCTCAAAGCGTCGCTGTGCTTAAGTCTCGTCACATTTGTTAATCAGACAAAGACAGTAAAACAGTTTGATATGCAATTCATATCTGGACTTTGGAATAGAAAATATCCAGAATATCGAATGAGAATATTGCAATAAACCAACTTGCAATATTTCCTGGCATTTCCTGAACTAAAGAGTATTTAAATTGTCTTTGCAAACAAATTGAAAAAACTAAATATTTCATGTGTTTCTTATTCCAATAATATCAACCAGGTATCAGCACAGAAACCCTCATAGCAATACCTTTTCCCCTTTGTTTTGACTGCATCATCCACATAAAGGACCCTTTTATCCCAGATGATTTTGAGGTACCATCCTTTTGGGCTTGACATCTGAAGTGATTCCAATTAGATTTCTGTTCTAAACATAAACACTACTCCTTTAGAGGGTAGTATTTTTAAAGGGTGGTGGGACGATGTTTGGCTCCAATTCTGTTTTAATGTCCTTAAGTCTTTGTCAGCATTGACTCTAGCTGATAATTGATAAAAACACATTGATCGTAATGGAATTTAATTTTATCATACATCCCATCCACTGCTAAGACAAGCACACACACATTCAATTACACGTTCATAATTGCATGTATATGCTTCTCAAAATAAAAAATAACTTCTCATTTAAATGCAGAGATTTCAAAAACAATACACCAAAATCCTTATTTGACCACTTTTTATTGAACAATAATACTGTCTGTGTGTGACAGGTCATAAATTATTACATATTTTCAAACAAACAGGCACATTAACTCCTTTATAGTGGCATATTCACCTATATATTTTAAAAATCTTAGTCTTTATCCCTGTAGTTTTGATTGAGAGTAAGCACTGCAATAATTACAACACCTTGCACCGTTGGAAAACCAAAGCTACACGTCTTTAAATCAACCAACATATAAATAGTACACTACCATACAGGTTTGGCGAATAAAAAGAGTTTTTAGTGCATAATGTGCATGGCATGGGAGAAGATACATTCATCACCCTGATGTCACAGCTGGCTGTTTCAGTCCTCTGTGCCGGAGCTGTCTGCTGGTTCGGTGTTGTGGGTCAGCATGTAGTTGTCCATGTCGATGGAGGGGCAGTTGTGGATGGAGTAACGCAGACGCTCAGCGAGGGTGGCCTGGCTCGTGTACGGGGGCAGGCGGAACAGGAAGAAGCAGGTCTGAGCAGTAGGCAGCCCGTTGACCGGCTGAAGGAAATGATAAGGGAAGAATTTTTTGCTTTTTTTCAATCAATATGTGTTTGCTGTTGTGAACAGGTTTGTTATTTTGTTAGCAATGTCCTCACCCTGTCAACCTTGGTGATTTGGAACTTCTGTGCGATATCAGCTGGGTTGGAAGGCAACCTGGACCGACCAGAGACAAAACGGAGGAAAAGCACTCGCTCCTCATTGGTGAACTCCTCCAGGCTTTGCCAAAACCAGCTGATGAGCTGGTGGCTCTCCGTGATGTCACGGTAACGCACCAGCTTCTTCAGCATCTCAACGGAGACCTCTGGCATGCCACAGACCAGCTGCTCCAGCTGCTGAGCCGTCAGCAGGGAGAGGAGGGGCACGGGGATGATGGTGGACATGCCCTCTCTGACTGCTGCCACCTGGACACAACAGAACAACAGCTTTGATACATCTGAGAGCAAGATAAAAGGAACAACAGCAGCAGTACAACAGACTAGTCTAGTGAGGAGTAAAGGAAACTGGTGGCCAAACTGGGTGTTTCATATGAATGCAGTATCCAATACAGTACAGAAATCCACAGCACATACAAAGTACAATAATATTGGGTTACAATGGGTTATAGGAGCATTCATAGTGTATTATAAACCAACAATGCTTAATGATACACTATATGCTACCACTTGGTGGCATCGTTAGAGAGCACAAGGGAATCATTCCATAGTTATGCAGATGACACACAGCTGTACATCTCTGCTGAAACTATGATGACTCCATTACTACATGTATTATGGGAATACATAAAAGGAGGCGACGGATGGATGGATGGATGGAACTCTCCTCCTCTATATAATTTTGACTTGTGAAAATAGCTTAGATTTTCTTTTAAAGCAATTTTTTCAAAGCAGTTTTCATGCTAACAGATTACATGGTTGCAGCTTAACATTTCTGCTGAATACATCCAAATCATTCTCCAGCAGTTCAACCCTTCTAACCTGTGAATCCATTTCATGCAGCCTGTAGTCCAGGGCTCTCTCCACATATTCAGTCCGGTTGGCAAAGTTCAGGGTGATGTTTTGACCTCCAGGAAGCACAGGTACCAGCCGTCCATCTGCACTGTGGGCCATAAACGAATCCAGTGGGATCATCTTTGGAGGGATATATGTCAGGAGCGTAAAAAAGGAGGTGAGAGGTTGGGAAATGGAGACAGAAACAGAAGTTTCATATCTTTCAGCCCAGAATGTTGATGATTTATTGTCATTGCTGAAGTCTGCCATAAGACAATTTGTAACATCTCACCACATGGAAATTATCCTCTGTGATTCCACTGTTTTCCAGGTGAAGGATGCCTTGGAGGGTGCGGTAGGTGAGCACGTCCACCTCCTCCAGGTCACGCCCTCGCAATGGCATTGAGCAGAGCTGTTTCCACACCCAAGGAGCCAGATGTAAGTCCAGAGGTTTTTTGGTGCGAATAGCCACCGCCATGAGGATGCCCAGGAAGCGAAACTGGACCATATGATCTTCTGAGAATGCCGCTGGGTTCAACAGAAACCTACGAGGGTATGCAGCGATTGCAGGAGGTAAATATCAATTTTAGAAAATTGCACGTTATACTATAAAAGACTGTAAAATATGCACCTGTCAGTGTTACTGCCCATATCTGCAAAGCTGTTGGGAGTATTAATCAGAAGATCCACCACACCAGACTGCAACTCCTGGTGAAAACACAACGTAATTGGCCAATTTTAGCATATTACAGTATATTCAAGGAACATTATTTCCCATCTCTGTTGCTATCAGACCTTCTGGTGTCCATCCTACCTGGCACATCTCAGTAATGGTGTCATCAAAAACTCCTCCAGCATCATCAGCGCCCTCTCCAACAAGCTTGACCTTCCAGGCTCGTGATGGAAGCCGCAGCTCCAAAGGATTCAGGCTCACCACTTGCTTTGCGATCTGCACAAAGATGGGCTTACTCGAACGCCCTCTGTTGGAGTGAAGACGTTTTGATGAACAAATACTAATAGATAATATAAAACTAGGAGAAAATTGCATTCAAAATACAACAGAAAGAAAATTTGCACAAAAAAAACAGTCCAGATACAAGTCCTGCAATAGGGAAACTCTGCATGGCAAGTTATTTTAATCGGCTCCTGTTTTTCCAACATATGACCCCCTAAAAACATACAGATTCAACCTGAATATCATTGCTATCTTTACCTTGTGGAAATTCTTTTCACTGTGATCTGTGGGCCGTATGTTTTGCCTTGGGTCATTGTTCTTCCAATGGACCGCACCAGAGGCAGAGTGTTGACCTTGGGTGACAGAAGGCCTCTGAGCTCACCCCGGATGAGGGCAGTCGTACCTGAACTGTAGCGTGAGGTGGATACCTGGATAGAGGGAAAGCAAGGGAATAAATTAGGAGGAAGTAAATGAGGCATCACAATGGAAAAATGTTATTGATGCAGACAAAAGACTAATAATCAGCAGATACTTGATTATTTGGAGGAATTCAATTATTTTTTTCCTAACATTTGCTCTTATAACATATTAAAATGACATTAAATTGGATCACAGATTACCAGATTCTTGGGGTCCAGGTTGAGCAACCTCCAGGATTTGTACATGAGATCAGAAAAGTTGTAGAGAACCCTGAGGCGCATTCTGAGGACATCAGGGCTGTAGTCTTTCAGACTGTTGTATTGGGGAGGAACTGACTGGGGAAGGCCTAGCTGGAAATTTCCAGGTCCACCTGGAGATGAAGGTAACAAATAGTTGTGTTTTCTTTTTCATGGATCGTAGGTGCAAAACTGTACTGTAGGGCTGTGTGTGTGTACCTGAGTTTTTCATGGAGGTAGAGGGTGTGGTCCATGCAGAACTGTGGCAACGGCCAGCAGAGATCTGTCTGATGTTTTTCCCCTGGAGGCCTGCTATGAGCATGGGCTCCTTCACCAGGTTGGCGTGTCCAAGACCAAGCTGGAACACAAAACAAAACACAGCAATGCGGTCTTCAGAGAGCTTCTGATGTGCACTAACATGAAAATAATTTTTTAACAGTAGATGATTACCTGTCCCTCACTGTTGCAGCCCCAGGCATAGACGTCTCCAATGGAGGACAAAGCGAGTACATGTTCACAGCCCACAGCAATGTCTTCTATGAACAGCCCCTCCAGAGATGGAACCACCTGTGGGTGGAATTTATTCTTCAGCATGGAGTCCGGCAGGCCGATGAGACGCTCTGAAGGATGAACAGGAGGAAGCCAAGTAACAAACTGGCATTATCAAGCGTGCACAAAAAAATAAGTGCATGTTTAGTCAGCATGCAGATTTTAAAATTGCGCCAATTTGGTTGATTGATTTAGAAAAATCTTGAAGAGAAATTTTCCCCTGTGCCAACACTATTTTGTTTCACTTACATCTTAACCTGGCAGATTATCTATATAATCCTGACAGATTCAAGGTGGGCAACCAAGATTATTCTTTTTATCCAAATAGAAATTTGTCCTAAATTTTCTCACAATTAGTTATGGCCAAAAACATATTTTGTGAGGTCACAGTGACCTTTGACCTCCCAAATTTAATCAGTTCAGTCTTGATTCAAACAAAGCATCCCTTTAGATATACATCATTAATGAGAATGGCACACATACATCTGTACATACAACCTGAAAACATGGTCTTGGCCAAGGCTGTTGCCAGTGTGGAGACATAAAAAAAGACCCTTGGCAGACAGCAATGGACACTATTTAATACTGCTTGCATACAAATGTACAAATTATATTAATTCTTCATGAGTTTATTTGTAACCAACTCATGTCTGACACAACATTATAACATAAGGAAGAAACACTGAAAATGTTTTTTTTAAAAGAGCACAACAACAATTAATAATGCAAACATTTTTGCAATACTTTTTCAAAATAAAATGTACCTTGTCCAAATGTGTAAACACGTCCATCACAGGTCAACGCCACAGAGAACTGAGTTCCACAACAGACCTTTTTAATTCCCTTGTTGCAAAGCTGCTCCACTTTCTGAAAACAGGAAAAGCCAAAAGATATTTCATGAATACTATGTAAGAGAATCAATTAAAATTAAAATTAGTGAAAAAAGAGAATATAAGGTCTGCGTTTTGTCTTTTGTCTCTGTTAACTTACCTGAGGATAGTATTTTGCTGTAGAGGAACCCGTTCCCAATTTACCATAATCCCCATCTCCAAATGCCCACACAACCATACCATCAAGGGACAGGACTAGTGTATGATTGAGGCCACATGACACCTGAGAAAAATAACCAAGTTAGCTTGTTGTATTTAATCGTTTTTTAATTTCACTGTGGAGACTGTATCACCATCTGAGTTTAAGAATGAATACAAACTGTCTATTTCTTACCTGTCCCACATGATACCCCTCTAGGGCTGCCACCCTCTCAGGCAGCATCTTGTTGGATGTCGACCTTTGACCAAGACGACCAGATTCACCACTGCCAAAGGTGAACAGTTTCCCATCTGCTGTTACCACAGCTGAGTGCCGGAAACCACAAGCCATCTTGGAAGAGAAAGCCATGTGATTTTGTTTTGTTTTTAGAAAACATAACCTGGAAGAAGCTTAAAGACTTTTAGACTGACCACAACGACAAAATTAAAAAGTAAGCATAAATTACTGATGTACTGCATGCAACCTTCTCATAGAATTTTGTTGAAGGAATGAAAAAAGCAACAGTGGCTGGTTCATGATGTCAGGTAATTTTCTTTTTTACTGCTGATACATTTCTTGTCACTTCCAACAAATTAGCATAAAACTATTAGCCTGGATGACAAGGAGAGATTTATCTCTACCTGAACAACGTCCTCTCCTTGTAAGGCCTCTATCTGTTTGGGTCTCCTCTGCCTTTCACTGTTGCCATGGCCCAGTTTTCCAAAATCTCCATCTCCCCAACTGAACACCTCCCCAGTCTCAGTCAGGGCCATGGAGTGTCCATCGGATCCACAGGACGTCACTAAATGAGTCACCACATATCCTGCCCACAGATCAAACAGTCAGAGAAACGCATTAAGATAAAAATGTGAGACAAATAATTAAAAGTTAGGCCTGTTTGCAACAATGCAAACATCTGTTGTAGATTAAAAAAAAACAACACACAACAAGCAGAACAGCTCACACTTGGATTGGATTGGCCCTGAATGAGTGCTGTACCTTGAAAAGCAGATATAATAGTGGGGACATAGAGGTCATCAGAATTCCCCTGGCCCAGTCTGCCATATTGTCCTTCTCCTACAGCCAGTACTGTCCCATTAGACAGGACCAGGAAAGAACAGTTCTGCCCACATACAACCTGAATGACAATGAAAACACCCTCAAAGACTCAAATCAAACAAATATAGCAAGGCAAAGGCTGTGCCCTGAATTTAAAAAGTTGCTACCTGTTGTGTTTGTGACAGAGATGGTGCAAGAGTGGGCATCGTGAGGTTGGTTCCCATTCCTGCCAACTGTCCGAAATGACCGTTACCCCACAGGTACACCTCACTCTTCCCCCCTTGTTGCCAGTCCTAAGAAAAACAGCAGGTGAAACAAACATTACAGTCTATTATAATACTCACCAGCTGTGTGTAGGCAGAATGTGAGTTAAAGAGAAGCAAATGGACTAGTTTCTAGATGGCTAAGCTCTTACCTCTGGTCTGGTAGTGGCCCATGACATCAGCTGTTCATCCATCTTGAAGCTCCACTTGCTATTTTCCTAGAAGACAAAGGAGAGGTTCAATAGATGCCCAAGTTGAAGAAGCATGTATGTATCTCAGTCAATTCCTGAAACAAATCCAACCATTTCCTAAGCAAACAATAGCACAAAGAGGATTTTCATCACTCACCAGTGCCTTGGTGATTTCAGTGTCATCTACCTCCTGAAACTCTGACAGAATGAAGGATTCTGGGAAGGCAGTGCCGCTGGAAATAGCCTCAGCACTGCGGATAGTAGTGGCATAAGTGGCGAGCCAGCTCCACTCTGACGGGCAGGAGTGCGCATCGGGACCGGTGTGGTGTGGGGGGTGTGGATAACGACACAAATGTTTCTCTAAGGACAGACCAACAGTCAAAGAGGCCAGGCTCTGCAGAAAAGTGCTGTGAACAAGCTGGTCACCGGCTGCCACATGGCTCTGCGTTAAGACAGGAAAAAGCCATGTCTACACTGAGGCTCACAAAACAACTAAAAATAGAGAAAGAAACTAGAAGAGCACTGACCCGCTCATAGTTGTACTGCTCCTGCAGCAGCAAGGGCAGCCTCTCCAGCAAGACGGCCAAACAAGGTGCCCGATTTAGACCCAGGATGTTCTGGCTTCTGAGGACCATACGACAGGAGGCTAGCACGTGATTCTGACTGATCCAGTCAGGGGTGCAGCAAATCAGCAAAACATCCTGAGAAAGACATAACCACAGAACAAATATATAGCAACACACTGCTAAGTAATGTAGAAATACACAACATAAACCAGTATGAAGAAAAGGAAAATGGTATTTTGGCTACCCTAAAGGAATAATTAAACATTCTAGGACACAGGCTTAATTGGCCTTCTTGCCAAAAATCAGATGAGTGATCCAAATTACCTTCGATCTGCCAAAGCAGGCAGCTACACCCAAGTTTGGTATCCAGGTAGTATTGACGACTGAACCCAAACCTGTAACAGTCTGTGAGACTGACCCATCCTGCAAGGTGAAAATGAAATGTGATTTCTGATAGGTTTATATTAGAGTAATTACAGTTTGTTGTGTAGGTGAACATTGCAGTGACAAGTTAAGACAAGTGGCAGGAACAGTGAATATTGTTATCTCACCTGTAAGGACCAGATGTTGAGGAGCCCCCCTATCCCTCCAGAGACCAGAGCAAGCCCACTGGGGCAAAAGGAAAGGTGCTTCACGGCTGTAATGTGGCCATGAAGAACAAACACACACTTTGCACTCTGTTGCTGTAAAAAATGAACAGAACCGGATGATTACATGAGCTAAAGTCAGAGGCACAATTAGTTAAAATCAAATGACATGAATAGCTTGTAGATAAAATCTTTATTAAAAGGTATTATATTAAAAGTCCAAGATATAAGCAGAATCAGGACGGCAAAGGAGCTCCAACAACAGATCCAAACTGACCTTGACATCAGTGCTTTTTTTCTGGCTTGGGGGGCTGTTCTTTATGCTGGGCACAGATACAACAGTACCTCCCTGTGGCACTGTCCAGACATGCACAGAGCCATTCTGACAACCTCTGTGAAACATGGAGAAAATGAACTGAGAACTTCAGGCAAGCATATGAATATATTTACTTTAGATTCATACGTGAGAATCCAAACATCCTTCTCCTTCTTTCTGTGGCAGCACTGTTAATGAATGTTAAGAAACACAGAATATCTAAGAGTATGAAAGAGAAGTTATTTATCTAAACTCACACAGCCATCATGAGCCTGGGATCTGGTGCTCTGCCAGGGAGTGGGCACCATTCAGCAGTGTTAAGGGTGCTGTTGTGAATGAGGGAATGGAGGGTCACCCAGGTGCCCCCAGAACGTCCCAGTATCTTCAATACCTCTGACCTCCCCAAACAGAGCAGCATGTATCCTGTGGGGTCCCATTTTAGAGAACTAACACCGTCCTGTCGAGTAAAGGGAGCAAGAGTGGAGCGGTTGAGTGGAAAAATACTGCACTTAAAATGAATATGGGGTGCATTTTGCAAACAAACCTGGAAGACGGACAGCACAACAGGCTCCTCGTTCTCATACGTCTCAGTTGTGCCCAGAAGGATCTTTCCGTTTGGATAGCCCGCAGCAAAAGGCTTGTCCTCACTGTGCCAGGCGACACACTGGGGAGCTAGGAGAGATCAGAGAAGATCAATGTCTTAAATGATCAGTTCAACATCTTGAAAAATACACCTATTTGCTTACTTAGTGAGGAGATCAATACCACTCTCATGTCTTCATGCTTCAATATGAAGGTACAGCAAGCAGACAATTAGTTTAGCTTAGCATACTGCTGAGGGACACACTGAAAGCAGAGGTAAACAGCTATAATGGTCCCATCCAAACCTATAAAAAAAAAACTGCAGGAAATCACTGCATCTCACCAAGAAATCATTTCAGCAAAAGACCCAGTAAAATTGGAACTTTTTAGAATTCATTTCTGTTTGTGTATGGATTAAATAAACTATTCATAACATCTTAATTAGACATTTCCTCCTTGCTTCCAGGCTATATGCCAAGCTAAGCTAAGCTAATCACCTGCTGGTTGTAGCTTTATATTTGCAATAAAGAGATGACAGTGGTATCAATCTTATCATCTAAATCTCTGTAAGAAAGAAAATAAATGTTTATCCTAAAATATCCATTCCTTAAATGTTTAAGAGGTGAATCGATCCTAAGAGTTTCGAAAGCTCGCGAATGTCCATTCCACATGACATCTTCAAATAAATAAAGGCAATTGAGTAAACAGACGGCATTTCACAATGGCGATATTAAATATAATAAGGTTGTTTTTTTTGTGTGTCATTGTCTTTATGATAGTGAATCTGAACCTGAAGTGAGAAGTTGTATCTGATAGTATGCTTCATAAGAAATATTCAATCTCCTCACCCTCTCTCCTGGAGCAATGGGTGAGTTCGAAGCTATTTACATGCAGGTTGATCTCCTGCATTGTGACTTGCATCCAGCAGAGTGAGCCATCTAGCCGTCCCACCAACAGGCTCTCAGCGGGTCTGTTTTTACAGGTCACTGACTGGTCAAGGACCCACAAGCTGAAGGTCTGAGCCCAGCAGAGGGCAGTGACCCGAGACACCTGAGCCTCCACATGACAGTGAGATCCTGTAAAGTAAGAGGAACATTCAAATTGTAGGAACGACGTTAGAATTGTCAGGCATATTACAACCCTTTCAAGCAGGCCTGTACTTCACTTTGTGATGCACCAGACTAGTACAAGAAGAGACATCCAGACCTCTTACCTCTGATGTTCATGATGTTGATGTGCTTGTTCTCTGGGGCAGCCAGAAAGTTTCCCCCTGCACTCCAGTGTACAGGAGACATGTGATGACATCTACCGGCCCTCTCACTGCTTGATCTGTCTGTCTTACTGAAGAGAGTCGGAAGATGGAGAAGTTCTACAACTATATGTAATTTTAGTTATTTGATAGCATAGATATAGGATCTTCAGAATGTCTACATCTATTGCATCATCTACAAGTAAGAATACAGAAAATTTCTACCGACTTTTCATATTTTGCATTTTTCAGTTCAGGCGATAACTTCTATTTGTGTGAATAAAAGTTTGAAGGTTTTGATAGTTAGTCACTAACCTTGTCTTATACCCACTAATCCATGGTCATATCAACAATAAAGATTTCATCTTTCATTTCAGAACAGTTTTTATAAGCTACAGCACAGCAGGCATGATCGGTTAAACAATCCACAGTAAAAACTTCACTGGACAAAACACCAAGACAAGATGCAAGAACAGTAAATGACCTGGTAATGCAGGAGAAGGTGGTTTGTAACTCCACAGAGCTCTGGCTGATACTCCACAGTTGCACCACCTTGTCCTGGGAGCATGTTGCCAGTACACTCTGATCACTGTTCCAGGAACAGCTGGTCACCTGAAAAGAACAGAAATAATGGAAAGCTTCTTTTAACTTAGACTTTCTTAAATGCCAGACCCCCTCCTGCTTTGGTGGATGTTTTTCAGACACTAATTCTCATTTCTGACCACTTTCCGCTTCATACTCTCTTGTTAAATTATAGAATGTTGGGTAGCTGGATAAGAGCATAAATTAACATATACATTGTTCAGATAATGGATGGTCTTGGCTTCTGAATTTTCTAAGCTGAGCCATTCCTAAAACCCTGACCAAAAACAAAATCTCATCCTGTTGTGAGAGAAAAGTTAAAACTGTTCACTCAATGAGGTTAAAACAAAAAGGGTAAGCAGAGTCCCTCACCTTATTGTAATGTCCTTCCAACCTCTTGAGAGGACATTTGCGCAAGTCCCCAGCCAGGTCGCTGTATGTTTGGGCTCGATTCGGACTGTCCCTTCCTGTGGCAGCCAGAGCCTGCACCAGCTGCTGTGTTGCCCACTGGCGGTGTTTACTGGCCAGCCTAGCAGAGAGGACACACGCTGCCAAAGCATTAGCCAGCTCCAGGGGGGCCACTCTGGCACTCAGGTGGGGTAAAGGAGATGGAGGCAAGGATGAAGAAGAAGAAGACAGCCCTTGGTTTCCTGTATCTAGGTCAAACAGACATATGCAGAGGAGAGCCACTGTGAATAGCAAAACATTTATTTCAAACACTGTATTAACAACACAAATATTTAAGTACTAAATCATTTTTCTCACCATTAATCTCGTATTCAGCTTTGTCTTGGCCATAATAGTGAACACCCTTTTCAGTGAGCAGGGACACCAGACTTTGTGTGACCAGGAATGTAGGGGGTGTCGGATCATTGTAATCCATCTGTTGCTGGGCTCCCTGGGCTGTTAGACTCATCTTCAGGCAGCCTCTTTGCTGCGGGTCACTGATGGCCCCAATGTTCACCCCTGTAGCTGCTGCCATTAGGTCCTACAGGCATTAAGATTAAAAGGAATACAAATTGTAGACTTTGAATTAGCTAGCAGTTTGTTCACAATAAAATAATCACCTAAAAACAGGATAATCACATGATTTAAATGGATCATAATTTCATAGCTTTTATGGACAATAAACAAAATGTATTAAGATTGTGGATCTTTTATCAAGCCAAACTTGCTCTCATTGTAGTTTGTAATAATAAATACATAGCTTAACATACAAAGCTAAAAACAACCAATGACAGTCCATTCCAGAAGTCCACAATCTTAAAATGATCACATTGTAATTATTTTAGACAAATATATCAAAATAAGCAGCATGAAAAAGAAAATGTAATTTAGTGATGGCTTAAAAAAATGTATTATCAGAGACAAATGTGACACTTACATATCCACGGATATAGTGATGTAGTTATTGTGATGAGAATTTTGGAACATATCACTCTGCCCTAGTAAATTGCATGTGCGGTATTTATAAATAGCGGACTGGCTGAAGAAAACTGACCTGAGTGCATATCTCCACTAGCTGTCTATAAGCAGCAGGACTGTGGGACACAACACTGCCGATGGCTGAGGTGAGGAAGCTGAGGCAGGTAGGGCTGTTACGTTCTGTCGCCGCCCCCTTCACACACGGCTGTCTGTCCACACAGGTGTGAGATCTGCCCCCTGCTGCTAGAGTCATTAAACGAACAAGGATACGTATGTCTGCCAGACCCAGAGACTCTAGTCCGTTAGACTGGCTGGACAACGATGCACTGGAGAGGAAGATGAGAGTAGTCTCTTGAAACCATAATGAAAAAAAATACATCGACAAGGCTTTCTGGACAACACGTACCTGGAGGCAGTCTGAGACAGTGCTCTCATTACTATGCTGTACGCCAGCAGAATCTGGGCCGTGGAAGTCACTCTCCTTAAAGCTTTTAATCTATCATGAGAATCCCTCAGTGATATTGCCTGCTGTCCAAGGCTCAGAGAGGTCTTGTGCTCAACAAGGGCACTTCCTGGTGAGGAAAAACATATCAAAAGTTATCTACCTTTATATAGTGTATTGCATCTTGCTGAACTCACACTTTTAAAGAATTGCACTTATCTCTGATGGTGTGGGCATGCAAACAAAAGTGAAAATACTGTATCCAATCAGACTACTGATAGTACTATATGTGTGCTTCAGATGCCCAGTTATGATAAATGAGTGATGAGTCACTGCACTGAGTTTGGCTGTGTTTGGCTCTCCTGTTGCCAATAAGCACTGAGGGAATGTCAGTATGTGTTATAACAAGTGGGCTGAATCTTACAGCAGAGGTAAGTTACAGAAACATTCATTGTAACATGAACAAGAGGACATAGAGCAACCGAGCAACTGCAACATAATTCTCCGTCTATGGCCGGTAATTTAATATTAGAGGTGTTTGTTTAGAGGTGGTTGGTTTGGTGTAACGCTGTCAGGTAATCTGTCAGGTAGTGCTGCAGGAAATGTAAGTGGATAGTCAGTTCTCTTAAAATTAAGTCATAAATATCATACATCATATGTACAAATGTCAAACATCATTATTCGTATCTGAAGTCTATATTAACATTTTTCCAAATAAAATATTTTGAGACACTTTTGCACTCAAAGAAGGCATTGGGCAAATAAAAGACTCTTTTTTTTCTAAACCAAAACCAGAGAAAAAATCTGACTACCTTTGGGGGCTGCTGCTCTCGTAATGTCAGCTGAGCTGCAGATCAGGGCTCCGAGGGGATCTGGCTCAGTGAAAGGAATGGGGTCTGGCACCAGCTTCTTTTCAGTCAGCCCAAGTGGTCTTAGCAAAAGCCCAAAGTCCTCCAGTCCTGTCAGCTTCTCTGTGTCACACTCATCTTGGTAGCTCAATTCCCAATCATCTAAACAAACAGAGGCGCTGCTCATTTTATAAAGCTCATTTTAAAACAATTTAAAGATTGAATTATTGTGTCCTGATGTGACATTCCCTACCATCAGAAGTGCTGTCCAGTTGGCCGATCAAATCAGATGTTAGACATTTAATCCTGGAGCACAATGAGGATGACAGCAAAAAATAAAGAGTTTTTGAGAGCAATCAACTAGAGGCACCATTATTGGTTGCTATATGTAGTGTGCTTGCATCCATCACTTATGTCACCACACCTCTCATGTTTAGAACTTGGGTCGTTCAGGTTTGCAGCTAGATACTTTTCCCTGCAGGAGCTGCAGAGGAGGTAGAAGGGGAAGTTGGAGCCACATTCCCCTTTGAACCAGACATCCACGTAGGCCCCGGTGCTGTCGTAACCCTTACGAGCAGCACTCTGACCGCAACCTGGATGACGCCGCTTTATGTGGTTGTTAAATTGCAGGGTAAGGGTGTTGCACAGCTCACATTTCACCATCTGACTGTGTTCTTCTCCAGCCTGAAAGATACGTAATAAGATGGAAAATGAAAACCATGGAAAAAAAACAAAAACATTATCTAGCCAAAAAGAATACAGTTTGTTTTTTTGTATTTCAAATCACGACAGGCTCATTCAGAGTAATAATTGTGATTTTATTTCGTCCATGTCATGCAACCTTGGTGATGACTGAGTGTGTCACCTCCACTATCTGGAGTGTGTCTCTCTCCAAGCTGAAGAATGAAGGTGTGAGCAGGTCCTCATAAGTTTCTTCGTGGTATGGGTCGTCCATGTAGCCTAACTCTGACTCCTCCTCAGCAGAGTAGGGATGAAACTCCACTTGCTCTGGCCAATCACCGACCACGGTGTGCTGTTGATATAGCTGTGGGAGGGGGTTGGGTGATGGCAAGTCTGAAAAGATGATGTTTACTTCAAATTAAAAATGCACATTTCATGGAAGGCTTTCATTCACAGCACAATATATCAATCAGGTAACGGCAGCTTGAAACCAGCATGACAACACTGACCTGCCCTTCGGAAGGAAGTCCTCTGACTTGGGCCTGAGCGTCGTCTACGTGCTGGAGGAGGTCTGTTCCTGGTGAGGTGGACATCTAGGAAATTCTCCCTCTCTATCCAGTCGAGCCCTGGCAACAGACTATGAACAAAATAACATACATTCCATCATTCTACTGATTGTATTTATATCACCATAATGCCAGTACAAGTTGATGAATGTCAGTATTTTTTTTTAAATTCCTGACGTTTCACTGGGTTGACTGATGGGTCGTTCAGGACATTGCACCGTTTCTGGCCCATCTGGTGATGGTATTTCAGGAGCGCCCTCCGGTCTGGGTGGCTCAGCTGTTTGCTGCTCCTCAGTCAGGGGGTGCTCTAGCATCCAGCTGGCCAACACCTCAATGGTTTGAGAGTCCAGCTCACCTGCTAGATCTGGGAGGAACCACAGGGAAGTTTAACTGTCAAAGTTCAAAAAGAAAAAAATGTGTCATGGAGTGGTGCACTAGGAGTTCAGGTCAGATCAAAACCAGATGATCATGCTTCTGTATGTTGTCTGAAGTCAGGCTGGCACATGCTCTGACAATACAGTGTAGGCTACAGAGTATTTGGCAAGTGTTAGTGTGTGAAATTTGTGAAATCCTAAGTGAGGGAAGGCTTAAAAAAATCAATAATATAGGGAGTTTATGTGATTAAAAGAGACAATGCTAAAACATTACACTATATAGTCGTGCAACGTGCAAATGTGTTATCCATATACTTATCCTTGTTAACTTGCAAAACACAAATACAATCCCAATGCCAAAATAAATTTGGAGACTGGACATAAAACAACAACAGAATGAGATGATTGTCTTATCTTTTGCTTAATATACACACTCGACTGAAAACAATACTAAAGCAATAGCAACATGTTTCAAACAAGTTTGGAGAGGGGCGACAAAAGACAGGGAAAGGTGTTTAATACTAAAAAAACTACTAATCCACAGGTAACAGGTTCATTAGTAACTGGTGAACATGTCATGATTGGGTATGAAAGGGGCATCCTTGAAGGACTCAGTCGTTCACTTAGCAGGTTAATTCTGTGCACAACATTTCAGTGAAAACTGAATTTGCATGTAATTCAAATGGACTTTTGTATAGATTTAATATAAAATGTTTGACGGATTGGATGATTTAGACTTTCCCTAGTTAGAAGCACGTACAATCAGAAGACTATCCAACAGATTACACTACTCCAGGAGTTAGACTCTGAGGTACAGATTGTTTTGAGGCTTCTGGAGTTTTTAAAACCCCTATTAATAATAACATTTATCATATACTGTATATGACAATTGTAATTTTGTGCCAACAATTTTTGCTTAATTTAAACAAAAGAATAACATCATGCAACTGAGAGCCTCAGATGATTTCCACCATATTGCGACAGCATGATGCTAATTTTAATCTAATTAATCTAATAATTAAATTTCTTCCATCCTATAATGTGATGCATTTTTTCATTCAGAAACAAGACTTTTCTGTAATTCAAATTCAACAAAAAAGCTGAATTTGGCACACGATGAAGGACAGATGTTTAAATACAACGCACATGAAGCAAAAAATTCAGCATAATCAGACACACTCCACAAAGCGGTACCTGCTGCCTCCATGGCCCAGTAGATATGTCTCATAGAGAATCCCATTTCTAGTAACCGACTGGTGACAAACATTTGTGTCCGTTCTGGTGGTTGAGGAGAAAAGGAAAAGTACAAAAAACAGAACAGAAAAGCAAACCCACAGCTCCATTTTTTAATATTCATACTTGAAATTTGGGGAAATCTGTCAAATTAATACAATATTTCCACATTCCCTCTCCTTTTCACTCAGGTTATGGTCCATTTTTCTAGTTTACAGACTACGAAAGTCACTCCATCTCAAGTAAACTAATTCAATTTAGCTTTTATATCCACAATGAATTTGATTAAACCTACCAATCAACTACTCTGTTACTGCTAATACACGATAAGAAATGAAAAACAGAGCAAAGACCTTGAGTTCAATGCAACTACCAGAACTGTTCAAAAATAACACAAACACAACTGACGATGAAGCAAATGCTGCCATTCAAGGATGTGAGTGCACAAAACGTGCCACGCATGCATTTGATAGTTCAAATCTCTTATCTGTCCAATAGCAGACCAAAACACATGCTGTTAATGTAACTGTTGTTAAGATAGCTTGTAAAAAAAAATAGCTGCAAATACAAGACCATGCAAGAGACAGGCAGTTCCCACTGAGTATTCATAAATCTACTTTACTCTTTAGACCATAACTTAATTATTATATTAGTAGCAGGTTTGAGTATGAAGGAAAAAAAGTTAAAATTTGAAGTGACCTGCCAGACAGCAACGGTAGGTAAGTAAGGCTATTCTCTTAAACAAAGCATGTTGCTCATCTTGAGATGACAATTAAATTTAAATATTTTCATTTTCTTTACTACAGGCTTTCCCCATTAGAGTATCTGTACTTCTTCTTACCCAGGCTGCTTCTGGCCTGTGTGCTGCAGGGACCTGGTTCCATGAAGCTAGTCTGCTGCTCTGTGAAGGCATCACAAGAAGCAGAGCTTGCAAGGCTGAAGCATGGGTGCAGCACGGGGGTAGTGCTAACCAGACCGGTAAGCGTGGGGAACCGAGTTAAGACCATGTGCCTAGAGGGAGTGAAGATAAAGTATATACAGTACAGTAATAACACAGTGCAAGTTGTGCTATACAGCCAGTTTTCAGTCCTGACCAAATATTTGAAATCTGAAGTAAGGTGAGCTTTATCTAAGCTGATTGTATACTAAAAATCCTGATAAATCAAACATGTGCCCTTAAATGTTGAGCCTGGCTGATACTTGCCCATCACAGATGTATAATGTATTCATATCAGGCTTTATACTGTGAGAGCCTTTTGGCAAAGAGCTTGGAACTACTACGGAACAAAAAATCTGCTGCCTGAAAGGGTTTTAATTACTTTTTCTGCTCTGAAGCTGCTTGTTATCCCGTTGAAAGCAGGAATAACACTGACGCCATCAAATGGTTAGGAGAAGAACAAGCAGGCAGAGCTGCAACCCATGTTAAAGACTGCAGGCAGAAACTTCACTCTCTTCTTCCATATAAATCCTAACTCACCCACTCCCTGGACGTCAGAAAAACTGCTGTTGCTGCCAAAAGATGCAAGTCTGTAGCAATTAGTAATAACATGAGACTTGATAACTCTGACTCTTAACCAGTAAAACTTGTTTGTTTACTCACTGGAGGAGGCTGATGGGAAAGAAGGGGTTGAAATTATCAAGGCCATCTGCCTGCAGATTTGTTGGCAGAGAAGATGCCAAGTCGGTATTAGAGGATGAAGCAGAGGCTCTGTTTGATTGGCCAAAGATAGCAGTGCCGTCTGAACCCGCGCTGTACAAGGACACAGAGCTGGAGGACTTGGAAATAGGCTGAAACAAGTGTTGACCTGATTCTGTAAAGATAAGGTGCACAGAAAGGTTAGATCCAATCTTACCATAAATATATTACAAAAAAAGTTAAATTAAGTTTGTTAGTCCACCTCCAGATCTAACCCAGATCACAAGACTTCATGAGCAAACTTCAAGTCAAGGTAAGGCATATTATTATTTTTGATAAATTCATGAAAATGTAAAGAATATCTCTATTTAATTACACTATTTAAATAGCTATTAACTATTTAATTTAATTAATTATTATTGGTGTGTTTAAGAAAAACCTCCATGTTGCGATGTTAGTTGTATTGTAATTGATTCCAGACATTACAAGGTAAAGACATGAGACTCAACAAGTCAAGTCCAACTCCTCATCTAATAACTTCAGCCTGGCTAAAGTTAAAAGTTTCGAGTCTGTAGCTCTAATCTGAAATGACAATATCTTCAATCTAATCCATGAATCTAGTTACCTTTGTGTTCCTTGTCCTCCTGCACTCTGCTAATGGCTCCTTTGTAGATCATGATCTGAGCCCTTTCCAGGTCGGCAAGAGACACACTCTGCTTGATGGGACAGGGCCTGACCGCCCACTTCACCATGCTCTGCACCACATATTGCATCACTGATCTCAGCTCGGCCCTCTCGTCCCATTGTTTGCTGCTGGCCTTGGCTTGGTCAGGGTTTGGGCTGGCAAGGGGACTCATTGAGGAGTTGGAAAGGTCCTGTTGAGGCACTTGGAGCAAATCCGACAGCTTCTCACAGCTAAAAATGACAGTCAGGGTTTTCAAAGCACCAATAAGGAGGTATGAGACTCTAACTGCTCTCAGTTCAAGGGCAAAGGCATCCGCTTTGGAGGTTTGATATGTTTGGGGAGTTTGGGGTAGACTGATCAACTCCTGATGGTCTGCAATTTTTGTGGTATCTTTGGGCGAGGGCGATGACAGGAAGAGGTCCGGCTCATCCTTTTGCTCCTTGAAATTCTTCCTCTCATCTTCTGCCAGCCACCTGGCATCAGAGGACATGTCTTCCACCTGACAGCACTGCATCTCGCTCTCGTTCATCATCTCCTCAGAGTATTTCATTTTGGGGGCTGGATGAGCCCCCAGCCATCCCTGGTCCTCCAGCAGCCCCATCAAATAAATCAGGTCTAATAACACAGTCTGTTTGAGACCGCTGAGTGAGGCGACATCACAACAGGATGCATCACAGGGCTCCAACGAGATGATAGGCGTGTCGCTGGGTGACCAAGAATTCATGGAGCTTAGTTATTGGGAAGGATAGGAAGAACCCACAGATACATGATGGAGTGACACCAGCACGGATTCAACAGGGATTAATGGATTTAAGAATGAAGAGGAAGAAGCAAGAAGAAAGTGAGATCAGGGGGGTAAATGATGAAAATAAATTAAAATGTTAGACAAATTACAGAGGAGGGAAAAGAAACACTAACAGAAAACAATTATAAGGTGTAACAAACATGCTGAAAGAACCAACACAAGAAAAATATAAGAATTGTTTAATGGAAGTTAATGAGAATCAATCATATTATATATATATATATATATATATATGAATGCATTGCAATACCTGACAGAGAGTTCTGCCTCCTCCCACTGGAGCTTGGCCAGGGAGCTGCCTTCTTTCAGGACTCCCAGCAGAATGGCCCTGCGCCCACTAGGCTTGTGCAGGCACAGACCTCCAGCCCGGAGACCATTGTCCACTCCTCCGATCAGGGCCAGTACTGGCCACACTTCACTGCACAGAGCAGCCAGCTTGGACTCTGACAGGGATCGACGATGTGCCAACAATTCCCCTGCGTCATCACCAGAAATCTCTCTGTGTTTGTCATTCTCTTCTTTCTCAATGTGTGTGGGACTGAGGCCTGTGGGACAAAGTGGGACAGGAAGTATCAAAGAAGACTAATAGGTCATAGCCAAGAGGAAACAATGCTTTATAAGGAAAAGATATTTTAATCATCAATTGCCTTCAATATTGATTTTCAATAACTGGATACTCTAGCAATCAGTGGCAAATGTATTGAATCACAGTTTGCAGTTGGATATCATCCTAATTCAGTTTAGTCTCACATGACTGAAAGATAATGTGAAAACTAATTTGGTCAAATTAAACTGTACCTCAAGGAGGGCCCTGTGTGTATTGTGAGTTTGTACATTAGCCTTGTGAGGGCAGCATATTTGAGGATTGAAAATTACGGTGCATCAGTACAATTGAAATATACATTTGCATATTACTTTGTGGGTTTATACTATGAGCCTGCATAAACAGAGTATCACAAATTTAAGTAAGCAATGAGGGTGGCTGCACAACTAATTAAGCAAAAGCTTCAAGGTGCCAAGTGGCAGGGCAACCAGCTAGGCTTAACTAAGTCTTAGCAGTCTCAGAAGAAGTATGCAGACTACTTAGCATATCAGATATCTGTTCTCCCCTCTGACAACAGTGCAAACTGAGAGCAAAGCTTTTTAAACAATGAGAAACTTCTAATCAACATCATTGATGTCTTCCTTCACTATTACAACAGTAACAGTATTAAAGTGTCCCCGTGCAAGAAAAATGTTTGCTATTGTTTATGTTCATGATACTTTGTCTGACCTGGATTAAAGCTCCCCAAGTCATCCTCCCTCAACAGGGGACCAATGAGCTCCAGGTGGGTATGGATGTACTGGTTGATGTGTGGGGCCCACTGTTCGCACTGATGGAGCCTACGGAGGAGCTTCACTGCTGACTCCAGGAGCACTGTGGTCCGAGGACTGCAGAGAGGCTCCCCAGGAAGTAGATTACTGGGCATGCCTCGCATCTGGAGTTCTTGCAGTGCCACCTGTGAGAAATAAAAGGACATCATTTTGATGCACTACAAAGATCTTGAAATAACTGTTTCTAGGAAGGTGTTTGATGGGTTTTTTTCCAATACACAGTTCTAAAAATATATTTCATTAAATGTGACAGAAGGTCACTAACCAGATGTTTGGTAGCGGAAGCACATGCAGGATTTAGCATAATACAGGATTAAATATATGAGACAAGAGTGCCACATGCCCTATTGTGTGAGTGGTTACAATATAGTATTTATAGTATATCAAATACCTTCTCTCCAGGGTTACTGCTGTAGAACAACACACAAGGGTAGAGTTCAGAGGCCGCCACACCTTCAAATGCCAACTTTGGTTCCTAGCAGAAAAACACAAGCAAGCAAAAATAGCTGAAAAGCATGACTCGATAAGTACAGTAAACCCCCTGAATACTGACTGGAAATATTTGGTCAGACCTTGTCATTCTTAGCAAATGATATGGTGTGAGCCTCCATGTCCAGGATGCAGGTGATGGTGTCACCCTGGGTAAAGGAAGGAAGTGTGCGGACTAGTTCCCCTCCATGGTACAGGTTGCCACTATAGGCACGATACAGCCACATGTCAGTGGTGGTATGATGGTTGTGATCTTTGACTGGCCAGCGTGAAACACCAATACATGTTCCCTCATTGCCTCTGTTCTCTTTGGTAATGTAGAACTGGGGGCAGAAGTTCGGTATATCATATCAAGTTATCAAAGATGTTCAGTCTGCATGATTCAGTAGTACAATCTGGACAATAAACAGTAAATATTAACTTAACTAGATGTACTGTCTCTATGTAGATACCTTCCAAATAAAACAGCCAGATGTGATGGCAGTGGTTGCCAGGCCATACCCTTTCCCTCCTGAGCCATGGGAGAGGATGCTACCACTCTCCAGAGAACAGCAGATTGTCTTGTGAGGGTCAAAGGAAAAATCTCCAATAGGAATACATTCATCACCAGGATTCTGCAAAAACAAAATGTTCATCAAATGAGCAAATGAATAAATTGCATATTACAAGTAATAGGGTGGATAAACATGGCAACACTTTTTATGACATATGTTATGATAAAGCTACAAATGTATGAAAAAAATACTAACGAACAAATTTCTACTGCACATAAATAATCCATGATTTGCAAATCCCACTTTCAAATTATAATTATTATATTACACTGTGTGGTTACATTTTATATTCATGCTCTTCATAATCTGACACTAATTAAATTTTTGTTATTTTTCTGTCCTATCCCACCTCTCATCCCCCCCAACAATGAAGAACAGGCCCATCTGTTGTATCAAGTAGCCCTGCTGTTCTCAGCTTCATTACTGCCAAGAGTTTCACGTCTTCATTTTCTGAGTCTTAGATTACTCCGTTCATTCACTATTTTCACTGGTGAAGAAACACCAACACCTTTTCTGATGTTGTTTTGAGGCTTTATGACCAATCGTGAATATGCTGGGATGTGTTTTAATGTAGTGAACACATAGGTTAGTGTATCTAAGTTTAGGGTCAGATATAGCATTTCAGTGGGGCTCATGTTAAAATGACTTGCTATAATTCCTGCAAACAAGAAACCAGGATGAATAAATAAGAACATATAACTGATTTTTTTTTATGACAGGCAGTAGGCTACAGTATAGTTCATTAATCTGATGCTGTATTAAATAGGAGAATGACTGATCTATCTCTAATATATGATCAATTTTTGTTTTGCGGGCAGCAGATGAGAGGCTCCAAGGTGAGTAAACACTCACATTAAGATATGCTATGGAACTGCAAGAACAATTACTTTATATCGTAATACACTGACATTATACTGTTTTGTAGCCATATGCTCTAGCACAGTAAAAAAAAAAAAAAAGCACAGACATCTTTAAAGAATATAGTATTATTAACATAATACTCTTGTATTACCTTCTTGTGCTTTTCAGGTGTCTCCTCGTGGTTCCTCTCAGCCAGTGGTTCCTTCCACATATAAACAGACAAGAGCTGGAAGAGCTGTTTAACGATCTACGAGGAAAACAGAAATTAAAATGCCTTCATTATCAAATTCAAAAAAAAATTCTGTCAGCTTGCAACTTTCATGTTGAAGGTATTAATGTCTAATTGAGGTACTTCACTTGCATACTGCATTTAAATTTTTACATCATACCTGTTGAATTTGACCAGGCTCAGAACAAGCAGGTAACATTCTTTCTAAAACATGGACGGCCAAAAGCTTAGTACGAAGGTTGTGTAAGCAAGGAGATCCTGAAAAGAGGAAAGTTGAGATGAACAGGGAATTAAAAGGGGATCCAAGTAAACACTTATGCAACATAAACAATATCAATATTATTATTTTTATATGATCTTACCTAAAGAGCACTTGTGTGAAATAATGGCCATGAGTGGATCAATCCATTTGACAAAAGTAGAAAGTTTTTTCATCACTCTTAATGACAGTACACGCCTGAGAAACACCAAGAAATCTCCAAGCTGAGATTCAACCACTTTGCTGCTTTCAACTCCTGAAACAACAAAAACAGAAGGGAAAAAAACTATACTTAACAACAGAGGCAATATTAAAAAGGCTTTACCAATGCTATGTCTGCTCTTTAAAAGGATATATATCATTGTGCTCTTTAATCACATTACATTACAGGACTGCAAAAATATTTCAGCGATTAAAGTTTAATATGGCTAAATTTGCAACACCCATTAGATTTGCGCTCTTGCTGCTGGAGTCCACATCAGTTCTCTCCGTTGTTCCTCTCTCTGCTGTCTGCAGCTGGTGGAAAGTACACAGGATATTTTGGAGCTGCTCACACATCACTTCCATCAGAGCGTGGGATACATCCATAGGCAGCAAATCCTCACAGGAACTGAGAGCACAGGACAATTTGTTATGGAAAAGCAAACACTGAGGTGTATTTTTCATTTTTTAATTAATAAATTAGATGCTTACAGTCTCTTCATTCTCACCTTGCAGCAACCGTCAATATCTGAAGCAGACGAGCACAGGCTAGTTTTACAGCCCCACTTAGTAGCATGGATCCAGATGTAGAAGCTGCAAACCAGCCCTGGTTCATCAGTGCACAGCTGTTGTTGGTCAGCAAGGAGAGGATTTCCAGAATGCCACATTTTATGACCAGCACCAGGTCCACTGGTTGGTAGCAGAAATTCAGTGGAAACATAATGGCTAGGAGAAGGTGCTGGCATAAACCTGAGTATGAGAAATAAAATCTCAATGAGACGAAAACTAAAATAAAAGATGATGCAAAGGCCAAAAGGGAATAGCTAATGAAATCATTACATGTTAAAAACATTTGTAGCAGTAATAAGCAAACCTGGATGTTCTCCTTCTACCAGGATCCTGCGTTTGAGGAGACACACAACCTGTTGGTAGAATGTGTGAGCTGCAGACTGCAGCTCTCTCTGCGTATCCATAGAAGCTGAATGCGTACCAGACTGGGTGGGACAAGAAGGATTGGAGAGAAATATGTACAAAATATTCATGCAGATGAAACATACCAAATATCCAGGGTTTCTCATCTCTCTGCCTGGCTTGAATTAAATATCAATTCAATAATTATTTCCATCATAACTGATCATAAACATCTGCACAAACTTTGTGATCTACTAGATGTACCATGTAATGCTGCAACTCATAATTAGCTCCAGAGTGAGATCCAATGATTTGTGTTCCCAAAGCAAAGCATCCAGAAAGAAACTGAAGCTGCACAGACTGCAACAATGGAGTAAACTGAGTGGAGACGGTGAACCCGCTGCTCTTTTCCTCCATCTTAGACAGGAAGGATGACATCTGAGACAAGGCCTCCAGACGCAACTGATCAAAACAAAATAAGTAGATGTTAGTTTAGCCCTTAAAATGCATTCACAGAACATGCCTAAGTGTTCCAAATGATTTTCCAGCACAACATTTTTAATTTTGTAGCAGTTTTTTAAAAAAATTTCCACCTATACCTTGGCCAACGTGCCTGTTTCTATCACATTAATTTGACATACAAAAATGATGAAACCATAGCATCCTAATTCCTCAGCAGTAATAACTAATATATTTGCTTATAATATCAGGTCAAAGAAAGGAATCTTATTACCTCTGCTCTCTGTTGTTGCTGCATTACAGCGAAAGCAATGGCCTTTGGATCTGCCTGACTACAAGTCTGTCCAGCCGGCAGTGTTGGAGAGGAGGATGACATGTGTATCAGGCTTCCACAGACAAAGTGGAACACCTGGTTAAGAATGGGCACAGTGTTGTTGCCATTGTGAGTCATGGAGGTAGTTGGACTGATACACTGTCGCAGGCAATCCCAAGCATCTTTCATGATGCCCAGAGAACACAGTGGTAACCCTTGAACAGACCAGAAGAACAAATTATTGTGTTTCTGTTTTTATTATATCTTACATTATGTTATACATTTGGTTTGGTAATTAATACTGTACATGGAATAGTTGGTGTGAGTTTCTTGCTAAAAAAACAAAATCAAAAAGGAAACTTTAATTAATAAGAGACACATTTTAAAATGCTCATATGCACTCTATAATGCAGACCTGAATCCACATCTTCAGTATCATTACACTAGCAAATTATTCAAATAATTTGGAGTAACCAAATCAAAATGACACAATATTGAGGTAAAAGTTTTCTGAGCTACAGCGCTGTGGCTGTTTCTCTCTGTTTCCAGTCTTTATGCTAAGCTAACAGGCTGCTGACTGAAGCTTTATAGTTAGACAAAATATAAGAGTAGTACTGATCTTCTCATCTAACTCTGCGAAAAAGCGAATAATTCCTTTTATACAAGGCTGTGGGGTGAGACTAATCTTAATCAATTATACTTTGGAGTAACAAATTCCACCTACCCATTTTATTCTTGGAATGTCCCAATGAGTTTTTAGATTGGTCAGACTATAAAATAAAGAAAGTACATTAGCACTGATGAGGAGGTGTAGAGGCACATTTCAGTGCAAGACTTACCTGTTTTCGGCCATCAGCAGACATTGTGAAGAATTCAACTGTTGACTTCCTAAAAGTGATATGATACAGACAGTTAGTGCAGAAACAGCTTACAGAAAACACAACAGCATTGAAATCAAATTTAAAAAAATACAATGTCTAACCCAAACCCTACCTTGCTCCTGTGTTCATAGACTGACTATTCTCCCTTTGGCTGGGTTCCACCCAAGCAGGCCTGACCCCCAGCAGGAGGAAGAGACAGCGGGACACCACCAGATGGCAGGCAGCAGGGAAAGACAAGCTTTCATCAGATTCTCTCTGTTTGTCCCATTGCTGCCTGGGATATGGCTCCCTGTCTGGGCTGATTGGGCTTTCCATGCTGCTAGGGAGGGCGGAGGTGCCAAAGGATTCGTAAACCGTCACATTTTGCTGTACTTGCATGGCTTCCCGGGTGGCCATGAATGATTCTAGGACTTCTGCGAGAGACGGGAAAGACAGCTGAGGATCGGATGTGTTGCGATGATGACTTGTGCCTATGTGTATGTATTTCCTTCTGGGTCAGTCTGCCAATAAGCATCAAGAAAATACATATCTATATATTTGAATGATGCTTAAGGAAGGGAGGAATAAAGACATACACTTCTAACCTGACAGGTACATACGACTATTGCCAAAAGTGTCCTCCTCTGCCACCTCTTCCTGGTTATGGTTTGCTGTGGGGGGTGGAGGCACCTGCACCTCCCGGCTACAGTGGCCTCTTGGCTGCTGCTCGTGATCCTTTCCAAACTGCTCCAGTGAGGCACTTGGCTCTTGCCTCTCACCATCAGGACTTTGGGGAGACTGAATGTTCTGCAATTGAAAATATGTGTTTACAATTGTTCTTTTTTTTATTTGTTTGTTTTTTGAAAAAAAAGAAAAAAAACGTGGTCTAGAAATGCTGAAGAAATCTTGAAGCGAAAGCATAAAGGTAACTATTTTTAATATTAACACATGCAAGCACAATTATTTACAGTACAAATATTAAGCTATAAACTATTACATCTGTTTAACTTTTTCAAATATAACTGCATTGCATATATTTGAATATGACATAAAGTGGAGTCATTTAAATGATGGTACCTGTTTGGGAGAACTCTGCACTTGTGACGTCTTTGGGGAGTTTTTATGAGCCAACAGAGTGCTTCTGATTGTATGAACTGTCTCATAGACGTCTAACAGCATCTCACAGGGCTCATATCTGTTTCAAAGTAGAGTGTGGAATCAGCAGCGCTCTGGATAGAACTATGGATATTACACAAAAATGACTGATTCACATCATGAAGCAGCTCCATGGAGTTTTTAACTGGTTATGAAAGTAGTATCTCAATTTGATACTGATGCTACTATATGACCTACATAAGCAAAGAAGACCATCAGCAAGAAGATTGGCTATTTTTATGTAGTTATTCTCAATTCCCATTGCCAGGTCAGATTCCCTGTGAAATCAGCTCAAACAATTTATGGCATGCAGATCGGAAGATCTATGTTTATGTTTTCCCAGACAAACTTAAACAGTGAGTAGTATGTTAGCCAATTAAAAGGAAGCAGGAGGCGATTTTTCTTCTGAGAACTATATTTTTGACATTTTATTTGGGGTTATGACTGATTCTGGGGCAGGATCAGCAAAGAGACAAAGAATTACACTTGTGTTACACACCTGTCCTGCCAACAGGCCTCATTCTGCAGCCCAGTGTGTTTCAGAAGAGCAGCTAGACTGCAGCAACAGACAGTCTGCAGCAAACAGTCGCCTGAAGAGCCTCCACTGTCCCATTCTACTCTCACAGAAAAGAAAAAAAAACACAATTACAACAAAAACATAAAAAGAAAAAACACAACCTAAACACCAAAAATCAAGAATGAATTAAATATCTTGCAGTAATGCTCATTGCAAGTACATGCATACGGATGCATATCATTCATCATTTTTCTTTTCAACAAGATTTTAGAAACCTATCCTGGATAATTACACTACACGTTTTCAAATAGAGACATGCACTCAAACAGGTACCTTTGCTGTGAGCATACTCCTCCATCTTCTGCCTCAGGCCACCTGCAGGTCCCCTAGAGGATCCCAGTGCCAGTTCCAGTAAAGTCCTGGTTTCCTCATTTAGGCTGAGCTCTGCCAGTCTGGCATCCCTACTGCCCAGCAGTACCACCTCAGTCAGCCATGCCATGCTGGAGTCTTCAGGACAAAACAGGCGATAGGAGAAGCCAAAAGGTGAAAACTATATTACCACATTTACAAAATTACAGCTTATTTCCTTATTTGCATAATAAGCAATGTCTAGACGCCCTACACATCGTCTCTGTGGTCTTGTTGTCTGAGGTGTAAGATAGGTAACATTAGTGCTTGTCAGCCCTGCTCTATCCTTGCGTGTCTTGTCTGTCCCTAGTTTCAACTGTCTGTTAAAACAAACAAACAAATAAAAAAAACTCCTCTTTACTCCTAGACTTAAAAAAAAAAAATTTGAATTGCTGTATTTTCATGGACTGTAATGTATTGAACAATGTCGTTTTATCCTTAACAATTCCATAAATTGTGGATAAACTGGCGCAACATGAATTTGGAGATGGACATTGCATTTTGTTAATACTATATCTAATTGAAAAATATTAGCATGTATGAAAGCATCGAGTGCAAGCAATGTGTTTTCCTACCCAGCTGTTCAAAGTCCGTCTCAAGGCCGTTCCTGAGGAGGACATTTGATAGCCAGAACTCTGACGTTTTCTCCTGAAGTGAGGGTGGTGGGCCTTGCAGCATACCACCAAGGCAACGGCCGACTGCCAACGCTACAGACCGTTCCAGGTCCAGCAGCCAAACCCAAACGCATTCCTCCTCCTGTTGCTGCTGTCCAAGGCTTGTGTTTTCTTCACTTTTATCTGTAAGGAAGAATGTGCCATCTTTGTTTTTAAAAGAACATAACTGTGTCGCACATAATAGCCATTATCAAAGATAAATCTCTGGATCTAAATTCCACTGACCTAAACAGGTTTTCTGAGCCTCCGTCCCTAGTTCCTGCTCCTCGAGTAAGCCTGTCTCTGGCAGCAACCTATTGAAATCATTGAGGTGCTCCAACAAGGCCAATAAATGGCTCAGGAGGGGGTGAACTGTGCCCAGGGGCAGCAACAGCAAGGAATACATTACCTGGCACAGCAGGCTTCCAGCCACTGAGTTGTACAACACCACTGTGACAAGGTTTGAGATGAGAGGAGGGGGATGAATAATAAAATTAACTGAGGAATACAGACAGAAAACAATGTAGAAGCAATGTGGAAGGTTAAATCATAGATTTTATAAGTGCTTGTCATCAGTCCCGCTGACACCCAAAATCTGACTGACATCCAATTATTTCTTACCGTGCAGCTTCTTGATTATTTGTATATCTAGTGAACTATCCTTCAACAGCTTAGTGGATCTCCTGAGTGTCTCAGCAGCACAGGGAAGCAGCAGGTAAAGATGCTCTTGCAGCAGCTTTACACTGACGTCATCCTAAGGAACAGCAGAATCAGCGTGAACATACTGCACATGCAACTATATGACACAGAGCTCTGGCTAAAATGGTGCGTAGCTGATTCTGCAGTTGTACCTCATGGCTGGAATGGATGTAGCAATGGGCGAGCAGGTGTTTGTGAAGTCCAGACAGCAGCTGGTGGAAGTGAGAAGGAGGATCAGTCTGGCCCTGGCTATCATTTGAAAGCTGCTTATCGCTGTTTTTCTCCAGTTCTCCAAATGCCCGCTCCTGTATGAACACGCACAAAAAGCAAAAAAGTGTGAAGTTGATATGAGGAAATTCAACAGAGAGTCACAAACACACACGGTCCTCCTTTCCATACCGTGTAAAAGCCTATACTGAGGAGTGAGGTCCTGAGCAGCACCTCTGCCAAAAGCAGAGGGTCATAAGCTTCAGAGCTGGATGCAGAAGGCGGCCGAGCAGACAGAGGGGGCGTCAGAGAGGGTCCCAGGGCTGTCACCTCCCCAAAATTGCTGTAACCTAGCAGAGAAGCTACATGGCTCTGATCCTGAAGGCTGCTCAGTACCATGTCTAACTGCAGACGCTTTGAACAAAGCAGTGGAGAAGAAATGATTCTTTACAGCAACAAAGTTTCACAACATACAAGCAGTCTTCAACACATATTGCCTAACAATGCTCCAAGTTGGTGCTACTGTAGCATCATCTGTCCATCCATTTTATAGCCAACTATCCGGAGCAGTCAGTTAAAATGATGTAAGGCAGAACACATGCCATTTTTATTGCCGTTTAAATGAAATTATAAGTGTCCTTTTTTGTCTATTCCATTATTTTCTAGAAAAACACAGTCCTGACTGATGATGTATGCCGTCAGAAAAGCACAGAAACCACATTTGTTCATAATAACCAGCACTACTAGAACATTGCTTAGGGCATATAAAAATGGCACAGAGGAGCTCTGCTTACTTGTCCTTTGGAGAGGACATTTAAGCTCTGAGGACCCTGAGGAAGGAGAGACAGGAGCAGCTCTGTTCTTTCTTTCAGTGGAGGCAACAGGAGGGATGCACCGATGGACAGCGTGTTCAGGACTGCCTTAAGTATCAACACAGAATGAGAAGACACATGGATATCAGGAGTTAACATTTACTGCAAGCCAAAAAAATTACATTAAACTTTACTTTAGTGACAAATGAGCACTTATTATCTTGGTTCTTACAGCAATGGCACATTATGAAATAAATGTAGTCATGGACGGACCTTTCATTTTAATCTACCTGTTGTATGGAGTCTGGCATGTTGGTATCTATGAGCCTGAAGAGCAGATTTCTGAGGGGCCTGCCTTGAGCCCCCAAAACCATGGCACCAGTGCCCCCAGCATGGGCCAAGGACAAGTGGATTGACAGCAGCTTCATGCACAGTAAAAGAAACTGATGGTGGTCCCTGAGGAATACATGCAGAGAACATTAGGAGTGTTGTCCACATGGAGTCAGAGTGTCCTCCTGTTGGTGGTGATGTAATGACTTCAACAGGATATAAATAACAGGCGCAGGTGATTGTGCAGATGATTCTATACTGACAAAGTTTCAAGCAGAAATAATGAAATAAAGTGCGATCATAACTGGAGAGCTATAATATCACACCTTTTAGATATGAATGGGGCAGGGGGGGTGTCATTCCCAATGTCTTCACAGTAACTCTCTAGGAAGTTGCGCAGGTAGGCAAATGTACTCTCTTCCAAGTCCACACAAAAGGGCCTGTGCCATGCAACCAGCTGCCTGGAAAGAGAACAAGTCACCTATAAAAGGAGCTGTGCCAGCACAGACGTATCAGAACAAATAAAGTGAAATGACAGATTTGATAGGGAATAAAAAGAGCACACATCAGCACTATAATACTCAACACTGACATGTTCCAACACAGAGACGCCCAACAAATATGGTTACAGTGTAGAAGAATAGACAATAGACATAAAGGCTTTACCTGTCTGTTGGAATTGCAGTCCAAGCCAGGCTGTGAGAGGTGCCAGCAGTGATTTGTTGGATCGAAACCCCTTCTAGACCAAGCACTTTTTTGGGTCTTGTAATCGGTGTTGACGTGTGGCCTTGCCCACACTGGCCCATGGTGTTGTTCCCCCATGCATACACTTCATTCTCTGATGAAAGGAGAAGAGCATATATTCACAATATCGCTTTATCAAGCCATAATTTATTAGAATTAATACACTCAATTAAAAAAATATTTCCTAAAGCAGGGTTACAAATCTTTTACTCGTACCAATCATATGAATAACTAACTTTAAACTGTCTCTGACAGTAAGGTTTCTTACCATGGGACAGAGCCAGACAGTGGCTGTCTCCACATGAGATATCGATGATCTTGGTGATACTCAGTTCTTCTATGAACCTAGGTTTCAAAGAGGTGGTCTCAGATGAACCACATCCTAAACACGAACCACAGCCCCATGCAAACACCTGAATAAAAAAAGAATAAAAAGGAATGTATGCATTATTGGTAAAAGGATCTATCTAGTCTTTCCTTAAACTACATATTTGTCTTTGTATTCAGTAGATCCTTTGAACTTAACATATCAAGGGCTGAATAAGAACGAGAAGGTGATGCTAATATGCTCCTTCTAAAGGATTACAACACAGAAGATGCAGAAACAGCTGAGTTAGCTTGACCCAAAATGCTGCATCTTACCTGCCCTGCAGAGGTCAGGGCTAGAGATGACTGGCTGCCAGCGCACACTTTCCTGATGATGAATCCATGCAGGGCCTCTATAACCTTGGGGCGATACACACGATTGGTGTCTCCATGGCCGAGTTTACCTGCAGGTGGGAATCAGGTATGAGTAAAGGTATCAGTTCACACAAGCACATGACGGATTAAAGATTAAAGAAAAGGTGACAGTCATCAGATTTTCTGCTCAAGCAATTCTTTATATTCTGCAAAGAAACGAAAACCTCAGACTCAACTTGTGATTTCCACACAGAGGGCTTAAATTAAACACTATCTCATCTGTCAACATACCATTGTCCCCTCCTCCAAAGGACCACACAGTGCGTCCATCTTGTGCCACAGCAATGGTGTGGGAGCTGCCACAGGCCACGTGCCCCACACCACTGATGTCCTTGACCAGTGTGGGCACATTCCGACTCTGACTGTCACTGTGTCCTGCTCAGAGGACATGCAAAGGACAAAACAGGTTGCTGCTTATATACCAGAGGAAATATTTCACTGAAATATTGAGAGAAAAGCACAAGCAACTTGAGAAATATGCCTGTACCGAGTCTGCCAAAGTCGCCTTCTCCCCAGGTATAAAGCTCTCCATCATTAGTCACAGCAGCACTGTGTCTGTAGCCAGCAGACACACAAACAACAATCTGGCAGAGATACAATAATATATGAAAAATGAGGTTAAAATTTGAGTAAAACAAGAAGTTCATTCACATGTTAAGTAGTGTTTTCCATATGCTTACTTTGCTGAACAGAGGTCCTTGTATGATTTTGGGGTATTTCTGTGTAGCACTGTTGCCATGACCCAGTTTCCCATATTCTCCATCACCCCAGCTGAACACCTACAAAAATTATATGAAAATTCAATTAATTTCTGTCAATGTCAATCTCACTTCAGCTGGTGTGGAAGTTTTTTTTTTTTTTTTTACTAAACTTGAAAAAACTTCTTAATTGTTGGAAGGGGTAGGAGAGATGGTCAAACGTCAAAACTACAATCTAAAAACCAGTTAAATTCCCACCAGTAGGTGTATAACTCCTTACCTCTCCCTCTAAAGTGATTGCCAAAGTGTGACCATCAGAGCCCTTGGAGGATGACACCTTCTTCATGTTCCTGTGTGGCTCCAGCACAAGTTTCTTGGGCATGGACTGGTTGTTGGAGTCCCCGAGGCCAAGACGGCCGTAGCTGCCTTTTCCACATGCTTTCACTGAACCATCCACAGATACAGAGAAGGTACAATATTGGCCCGCTTCAATCTAAAAGAACAAAATGGATAAACGGAAAGTCATCAAGAATATCCTTATTCTGTAAATATGATTACAAAACAGGCTTTAACATTTCTGACACACCCACAAATGTGTACAGAAGTCACTCCAACAGATTTCAGTGATTCTGGTATGGTGTGTTAGGCAGAAGAAAATCTTATTTTGCTCTTTTTGCATGTAGATATTTCTTTATAAGTCAGAGAATGATGAGGATGTCACACAATGTCGCAAAGGTATTTTGCAACAATATCATAGAAGACATAACCCACATCAGACCTGTATATGTACTCCATGTAAGTTTTTTTGTGAAAAACCAAAACCGACTTGAGATGGACATGAGCACAACTTTGTATGTTGTAAAAAAAGACTGAGGGAAATGAACTTCAAAATTCTATTATAATTTTTTTTATATATATATATTATATAAAAAAGAAGAAAAAAAACTTCTAACGAAAAAAAAAACTGTTGATAAAGGTCAAAATGAAAAAAAAATATTTAATAGAATTTATACTGAATATTCTAAACTGTAATAATAATAATTAATAAAGTATATAAATAAGTAAACCTGTAACAGGTTAGTCAAATCATGATGGGTAGCCATACCATTTGGGCATCACTGAACCCCTGAGTCAACTTTGGCAGCAAGATTTTCTCCAGAGTTCCCTCTGCCAGCTGGTGGCTGCTGTTGCTGCCCCACACATACACCATGACTGTGTCACTCTCTGTACTAGAGGCAGTCGCATCAGTGCTGCAGGAGCACAGGCAGTAGGATGCCAGGTTACAAATCTGTCAAGGAGGAGAAGGGTGAGGTCCATGAAAAACATTTCCTGGAAAGCATAACAGTGCTGAACAGTGCCTATATATTACAGTAATCTGTAATCACTTTTACCTCCTCGAACAGGCAGAGAGCTGCCTGGGAGAGTCGACAAAGTCCATTTGCATCCTTTGTCAGCACCTGAGTATTTAAGGAGTCCCCACGGAAACCCTGGAGGAAAAAAAAAAAGATTTATGGTAAGCCTTCCAATGGTTGCAATAACTTGCAGGTTTTGAAGACCAGCAGTAAATATCAAAATCAATGAAAGTCGAAGTGATATGGCACTACACAACGAGGTAAGAGGTGAAGTCAAGAACAACAAAAAAAGGAGAAACTCCTAGTCCTAAAATGCAGCTTGTAATTGTGTTAAAAGCCGTGATCCCTGTGGGCTTTCTTGAACTAATACAGGGCTTCAAATTATATGTAGGATGTTATAACAGGCTGAATCAATCACAAGGTTGTTGACAATGCACCGTCCTGTTTTCGTAATTGTCCATAAATATTTTAAAGCTGATTACTCTGCAAAAGGATGGACTCAATATGCATATCTAGAGAGACTGGCTCAATCTTAATCCTTATCTGCACACTAATGTATCACTCTAAGCTTTAAATGAGGCTGCTCAAAGAACAAAAAAAAGGACAGCCTACAGCAGGGATGAGTGGCAGTGAAGAGCCATTTCGCTGCTTTGAAAACAATGCATCAGTATGTTTCAAATGTGTTTGTGTAAGCTACCTCATATACTGCTGCAAATGGAAATACATTAGTGATTACTTATAATGACATAACACAATGAGGCAAAGAACAACTTCTGGTAATAAATAATCATTCATGTTTCCCATAAATTGAGAACTGGGGTGATTTCTCCATTTGATCTATGGTCTGGAAATGCCAAACTTCCAAAAACCAACAAAGCCTAATTATAATTATTATTCAGGACAGGCAGATTTAGAATTAGCATGCAGCTAACACGAAAACAGTGTTGTAAATAATAACAAAAATGGCTGAATAGTTAATAGTTGATGGTACATACAGTAAAAGTAAGATTACTCCAAACACACAAAACAGACATAAAACAAACATTCAAATTTATATACCGAATATTGCCTCATTTGGAGAAGCGTTTGATGGATGACATCAAAGCCCACACCAACTGACTGCTGGGAGCTCAGTGAGGAGGAGGAGGAGGAGGAGGAGGAGGAGGAGGAAGACAGCGTAGAGGTGGATGAGGACATTGAAGCAGCCAAGGCTACCTCCACCCACTCCAGCAGAAACTTTAGAGAGCCTCTCTGCATGGCCAGGCCAAGCAGCAGCTCCAGCGCTAGCCTCCGACCAGTTGGGTCCGCCCCACCAGTCCCACTGTTCACTGACGTCTTCTTCAGGAAGTCAGACACCTGTGCCAGGCAGTCCAGCCCCACTGAGGGGATCTTATTCTCGTTGGCCAGAGAAAGCGGTGGCAGAGAAGTCAGCACAGAGGATGCCGTGGCAAGCACGTCATTGCAAAGCGCCGACTCCGGATGCACAGAGGCTGCAATTCTCCAGTTCTGCTGCAGTAACGACAGGAGCAGACTCAAACCCGTCCTCACGCCCATCTCTATCAGAACATCTGTACCCGACTTGATTTTGGATGCTCCCCCTGGCAGGCAGAGATCCGAGTTGAGCTCAAGTTGCCCACATTCAGCGCTACTGTCTGTGGACTGGGTGGGCAGCTGCACCCGGAATTTGTCGTGGTATTTGCTGTGAAGTGCATAGTAGATTCTCTGGAGAACTACCAGCCTGTGGTGGAGGCCCAAGGTGTAGGAGGTTTGCGTCAGCATGCGGTGGGCCAGCCATCGCTGGCTGTGAAGCAGGGATGACAGGTACTCTTCCCTCTCTGTCGAGGCACTGGATTCGCATTCAAAGTCTGGCAGGCGTGGGCCGACGAGCTCTTGAACAGGTTGAGCTAGAGTCACCACTTCTTTGTTGTGAAGGAGTTTATTGTAAAGCACAGCAGCTCCATGCCTCTTGGCGGTCTGTACACTGTCCTCTGCTGCCCAGGAGCTATTAAAGTGCTCCTGCCATTTCAGCAACACGTGAGTCTGACAAGGCACCATGTCTGAGCATTATCTATGCTCTGCTGTACACCTGAAAAACAAAGCAGCAAATGTGAGTTACAAGTAAATGTGTGTTCCAAGGACATAGACGCTCCTGCTGCTGGGGAAAAAAAAAAAAAACCTGAGTTCAAATATGCGTAAAAATGTAAAAAATGGGCAAATTAAATGATGCAACTAGGAAAGGCACACCTCTACAGCCCCTACAAACGTACTGTAAAGATAACCCCATAACCCCCTTTGACAGGGGCATAAAAACGCTATAAAGGCCTGTAACATTGGCAGATTCATAAATTCACCCATGCCATTCCTTAACACTTGACTAACATGAAGAAATTCAGTGCAAAAGGTGTCATGTTTCTTCTTAGTGTTGGCACTTTGCCAGTGTAAAGTTCACTCCAGAGTATCGCATTGGTTCAGTGTGTATAACTAAAATAGGTCTGCTAACACACACACACACACACACACACACACACACACACACACACACACACACACACACACACACACACACACACACACACACACACTAAAGGGTAAGAAAGTTTTGTCTCACAAAGCTGTCATGCTACACAATACAAAAAGATGCATTCAGTTTATTAATATTAGTATAAATTACATAATGTGGCCACAACAACTGAAACCTATTTTGAGAGATAAGGCACACGAGGGATAATAATTTGTACCACCTGCTAATACATTCATATTCTCAGTCAAATTGAAGCTATCATAGCCCATATTGGTCACGGGACACAAGTACTCCTAACCCTCAGCCACTGGACTCAACTCCTGCAAAACCATGTAATCCACAGCGGAGGTAAAATGTGACAGTCCTTATGACAGCCACAAGATGAACCTCAGCATTCATACAGGATGGTAATGGGTGATTTCATGGGAATATCAGTGGCGTGACTTTCCCAAGGTATCAGATAGAGCACATTCAAAATGATATGGAGGAGATTTGATTGTGACTAAGCTAATACTAGAAATAACTACGGCTACAGATAACCGAGGTGGCGCTTCCTGTCAAGAAACACACAAAAAGGAGGTTAAACTAACTGGTGACATCAGCTGATGAATTGCAGGATAGACATTTCCATATGTTTGGCTTATGGCTGAGTCCATGAAACATGTGGGAATGCCACTTTGACTATATCCACAGTCACACAGCCTCATTTCTCCAGTGTTGCCTGAGGCCTCTGGGGCTATATGGTTTCCACTCAGGCCAAAAATAACAGCAAGCATTGATACCGTAATGGGTTCTACAGTAGGACAACCACCGGCAAGCAACCACCAGCAGAGTTAGGTGTAACCATGTCTGATAGCGGACAACCACGGACCAGCTTCATATTCATCTAGCATCCGCTTCACAGTTGTCAGTTCATCTGGGGTATTTACAATAGATTGTACACTTTTTTATTTATCAGTTACAAACAGGAGATTGAAAAAAAAAATCCCAAGAACTTGCCTGTAGGTTATATAGAGTAAAATGAAATATTAACATTAAGGCTCATGGGTAATGTGTAGGCCTTGAGGCTACTGACAGAACCACCAATGCCACTGATTGATCAGAGGGAAAGTGGATGTCAGTGATATTAGGGAAGTGTGACTTTCAAATTGGGTCACCTTTTGTAGTACACAAAGAACTGTCAACGTGTATCTGGATGTCACATTTTTAGAGCTTTTCTTTTCCAAAAAGTTGAAAATACAGTAGATTAATATGTACCGGCTGTACATAATAATAACAGCAGGTTAATGTACAGTAATCAGCTCAGGTAAGACGCTCTCTTTATAAGACCACGGCCGTGAATTAAATAATAACTAATGGTTATTTGACCTATTGGTTAATCTTATGGAGTAATTTTTCTATTCATTGAATTATCATTTATGTAAAAAATATGAGACAATAGTGAACTATTTTCCACATCCGAGTGTGACTTTGCCAAATTGTTATGTCCTTGGATCCAAAGCTATAAATTTAAATAATAATTCATAATAATACAAGACAGAGGAAAATAAATTCTACTCTTAACCTCTGATCATGAGCTCCGACTCTGAACTCTACTGCAATAAAGACAATATACCGTATGTGGCCAAGATTACTTTTCTAAATTGCTTGTCTGTATGTATGATTGCATCCTGGGCATAGCAGACACTACGTGATGTTGTCATGATGATGTTGTTTTACCGGACCCTGCCTCGTGCCATATTACGCCTTTTTGGAATCATGTGTTTAGCATCAGTAGTTTATCAGTTTCCATAATGGCGAATCTATTTTTCATTCTAGATACTGTATAACTTCTGATCTCACAGATGCATGAAATTCATTTTTTAATGACTCTCAATCTGCATTATCACAGCTAAATACTATGGTGACAGTGCCATGCCTCCACCCTGAGACATGGCACCCTGACCTAATCCATATTATCCCCTCCAAATATATATTTTGATCTCCCAGATCCTGATTATAACCAGGGAGAACCTCTACCATCCTGTTACACATTGACTGAAGTCAGTCAATATGGCTCTGGCACCTGGATGCCCTTGGCAACTACTGTCCGGATCATAATCGGGATCCAGATCATAATCGGATTTCAGATCCGGATCCAGTTGCGCTCAGTGGTGGTACATCATTAGTTGTCCATACCTGGGTATTTTTATTTTGACTAGCCTATTATTATTAATATTAATAATATTTTTCATGGTACTGCAAAAATAGTTGTTGTTTTTTTAATTGCAAAAATGTGTGAACGTGCAATGTTGAAGATGTTGATGCAGAACCCACATCCAAACCCAGATCCACTTCAAATTTAATCTCTTCCTTGGGCCAAGATTCACCCCTACACAAAATTCTATCCAAATCTGTTGATAACTTTTGAGATATCCTGCAGATCAACAAACAAACAAACAAACAAACGTAGGTGATCCCATGACCTCTTCCAACTACGCCTGGTGGAGGTCATGTTCAGCAAGACAATGCATACATTGATTACTGTTAATTAAATACTGCTGGTGTCAGGCTTGAATGAGGTTTATTAACGGCGTTTGTCACGTTATGAGGAAATTATCTCAAGCTGCTGGGGAAATTAAGTAAGCTAACACCGGCCGATACGTGTTAGTCCAGGAACAATGTCATGTTGTCAGGAATTAGCTTATGAGTTCATGTAAAGACGAATGGACATTATTATCTTATCTTATCTGGCATTTTAGTTTAAAAGCATTTCTCAGCGTTTCGTAGCATTGACGTACCAAATGTTTTTTCATCCCTGGAAAGTGTTCTTAAAATTGTAGCTGTTCGCTACACAGACATAAACAACCAAATATGTGAATTTGAGACGTGTCGTTCCCAGACGCCGGTAACATTATTCTACATCAGCGGTGACAGCTGAGCTAAGGCTGGCTGCAGTGCAGTTGCTAGGCTGGTCCATGGCTGTCAAAACCGACCTAGCCCCTCCGCTTGTTGGCCGACAGCTCTCAGAAAAGCACCCCCGCAGCTCGTCGATGTCGTATCAACATCCTCAGATATGTATTGTGAAAATAAAATAAACAGCTGTCATGTAAGTTACCTTGACTGTCAACCTCCGCCGATAAATGGTTAGCGGTACCTTTCCCGTCCCAGTGAGGTCTCCCTTAGGCGTGAATATCATATCAACCTTCTTCTCTTTCCTGTTCTTCTTCGTCTGTTTTCACCAAAAGCAGCCAGTGCCGCCATCCTGTGTCTTGGAGTGTAGATTGTCCTCCTGGTTTTACTCATCAATCTTTTCTTTTTTTCTTTTTTTTTTTTTCTCCTATTTTTCCAATCCAGACTGGAAACCTGCCTGAAACCAACCCCGTGCGTATTTTTCATGTTTTACATAAATCTAAGACAGTGAATGTAAGAAAGAAAGGCTCCAGGTCAGGATTCGAACACAGAACATTCTTGCTGTGGAAAAAAAAAATGCAAACCTCTGAACCACTGTGACATCCCTAAATATCACATTATGGGAAATGTAGGATCCAGTATCTTGAGACTTTGACCCATAGCCTTTTAGAGCAAAATGTCTGAATAAGTCAGCCTCTGCTGCTTCAGTTAACCATTTTCTTTTTAATCATGTGAGGCCCCAGGCTTTATTACAACAGCCTACTGAATTGCATGAGTGCCCCTCCCTTACTTTTAAAATCTGCTTAAGTGCGTTATCTAGGCTAATGATTTTGTTTGTATTAGGCCTGCAAGTCCATTAACTGAATGGAGAAATAAAAAATAAAAAACACTTTCATGCTTTTTTTAAAAAGCTACATTTTAAGATGCACAAAAAAAATTTAAAACATGAGCAAGATAACACAAGGACAGACTCTTCTCAGAAATATGAAAAGTACAGATTCAAAAAGTAGTTTAAATTGCTGTTACATGCAGCATTTGATGGCATATTTTATTTTTGGACATGCAGTTAAACGATAAAGTGCCCTCTATGGTGGCCCAATTTGCAGAAAAATGTGACGCCCTCTAGAGTGCCCTTCTGCTGGAAAAAACATAATGCAGATCTCTCGGGCCTTTTTTCACTCTGCCAGTGGTCAGTGCCTTCTTATTAAAAAAAATAAACAATATGATACAAGACTTCCATTTTATAGCTTTAAATAGTTTTAAAACAGGGTTTATTAAAGAAAGCTGTCACATATTGTCCATTGTAGCCCATAATAGCCTGCTTCTTGCAGGATAGGCCTAAGTTTTTCATAATGTTCCTCAACCTTAGTTCAAGAAAATGATTGTTGTTGATGTTGATGTTTGTGTTGCTAAACTCATTTTTTATTGGAGCAGGTTCCCAACTTTTGATTTGTTCTATACCTCAGACTCATATTCAACATATAAAAAAAGCTCCTATACTTGGCAGTGGAATAATTTATGGAAAAAGGAAAGATTTATTTGTAGTCCACAATGTCAAAGCAGTTTAATTCTCACAAAATGAACCAACTCAGTTTGGAATGAGTTTTTCTATTATATGCATGAGCAGGATATGACTTTTACATAATAAAAACACATAGAGAATATTTTCATAACCTTCAGCAGCAGCAGCAGCACTGCTGTATGCCAGTAATAGTGAGCTAATCAAGGGTAGTTTGTATAGCACATTGTATAATACAATTCATACCCACAGCAGGCATCCAATAAAAATATTGTGATTAGGATTTGAATAATGGAGACCTGTGCCCCAGCTTTATGTCTATCAACGCCCCTGTGTGAGCCTACAAGATTATTCAAATGAATCTGATTTAGAATTACCTTCCATTGTTATCCCCTGACATAAAAATGACAGGGGGATATATAGTCATCAATATGTCCATCTGTCCGTCTGTAATGTTTTATCCAGAGCATCCAAACTTCCACCAAACTTTATAATATTAACCATGATAAGTATGTCTTTTGACATCTTGAACTTTCTTCAAATATGGTTTGCATGGAAACGTGATTCTTAAGGTGGGTTTGAAGAGTGGGCTTCTTGTCTGGAGCATAGCCTCACCAAACTTTACACATAAATGAACCATGATAAGTAGTTGTGCCTTTTAATATTTTTGATTTTTCTACAAATTGTACTTTTTCACTTTTCCCTGGAGATATAATTTTAAAGTGACTCTGACCATTGGTCATCTTCTTCATCTTATTATGTCCAGAACTATATTTTTCTGGACTCAGCAAAGGGATGGAGGAAATCACATCCATGTGCATTTGTTGTACAATTTATTGGGGGAGGTCGGGGGAATATGTCCTCTCCAGATGACTCTGGTGTTAAATATTGTCACACAAAAAAAAAATCACTTTATTGGATGTTATGACTAAAAACATAACATAAAAATTGTAAGCTAATCCTTCAGAGGCGAGACGGTCACGACAAACCTGGTGCAGTCGGAAGTTTAGAGGTTCCGTCATTGACACAAAAAAAACAAACCAAAGAATAACTAATGACATCAGGTCACACGAATTTCAATTCCTGGATGGCGGTCCAGAGTAAATCCCACTTCCAAACCGGATCTCTAAAAAAGGGGTCTGACTGACAAAAAAGGACAACAACACCGGAATGAGGAAATTGACGAGGGCAAGTCATGTGCAAAACAAAGTTGTTCGTTGCTGATAACCAAACAACCTGATGAACCATAGGTCAGTCCACTCAAGTCTCCCAGAGGTGGTCCACCTTCTCCGTCTCTCCCGTCTCATCCAAAGAAGAAGAAAAAAAGACAGCAGCCTTCCAAAGCTCTCCGACCGCATCCAGCGATGTCTTTTCTCCTCATCACTGTGTTGTCTTCACTTCTGGTGCAAGATGCTGAGGCGTGGAGCGCCAACGTCAAGTACGCAGTGAACTGCCCCGACAGATGCAACGCGGAGCGCTGTGGCGGGACTCAGGGGTGCACATGGACGGTCCTGGATGACTGCGGATGTTGCCAGGTCTGTGCAGCCGGCAGAGGGGAGCACTGCTACCGCACAGTGTCGGGCATGCACGGGGTGAAGTGCGGACCGGGATTATTCTGCGAGTTCTACAAGGACGAAGACGATTATGGAGACGAATATGGGATCTGCAAAGGTATGGTAACATTCAACATTTGAATGTATAATGTGCCATTTCTGCCTGTATGCTGCATTTTTTTTTTAAGATGCAATGCCTTGCTGCACCAAATGCATGTCCATGGGCAGACTTGTGCATCATTGCTTCAGAGAAATTAACTTGATGATAGAGACCCGGACTTAAAACATGTCTCCTGCAAAAATCAGTTTGTATTTTTGTTTGTTTGTGTGTCTATGGAACATTTCTTTGCATCACAGATTCCACAGTGATGTTGGCTGTGATTAGGGGAGCAGATCCAGTCATATCAACTCACCTCTTCCCCTTGATTGTTCTCCGAGACAAAGCACAAACTACCCTAAATATTTTTTTTTATGCACAACAGACTGCCTGTATGGAACCTATGGGATTGAGTGCCGCAAGACATGCAACTGCAAAGGTGGCATATGTGACAGGGAGACGGGAGCTTGTCTCACTCTGAAGTTCTTCGCCAAAATCGCCAGCAAACTCAGGAATGACCCACAAGCAGGTAAAAGTCACAATCAATATTCTTTATATGCATCATGAGTAAATTGTCGATGGCCTTTGCAGGACTCAAATGTCCATCCAAAAAGACTAAAACAAAGTGCTCTAAAAGCTTCTCTTCTCTTTTGTGAGATTGCACAGCTGCATGAATTGAGAGACCGATGAATTGTTGCATTTGTGTTTTCAGCAGGAGAAGTGGGCTCAGGAGAAGTCAGCGCTGTACAGAACACCGATCAAGACACAAACAGATCCACCGATCTGAAGCGGCTCAGCCCTCGCTGACAAGTGGTGACCAGGCTGAATCTGTTCAGTGTAAATGTAGCATTAACTTATAAATGAACTGAAAGATATATTTTATTATGTTAAATGAGGAAAAACTTTTTTACAACATTTGGAAGTTTTATTTTGTCCTCCACCTCCACCATCATCTTTGATGAAATGTCCAGACTATGTTATCCTTCTCTGTCTCTTCTACACATTTGATCTCTTTCTAGAGTATTTAAAATGATCTTGTAGTCTGTTCCCATAAGCTTCAGTGTAGATTTGGTTCTCTAATTTAGTGTGCCTGTTGAGAAAATGAGAGTTAATGTCACAAGAAAGAACCTCGTCTTTATTTTCAAACTGGACACAGCAATATTTTTCATTGATTCTTTTTCCAGTGAGGTTTTCTATAAGGATATTTTATTTTTACTGTATATATGCAAAGCAGACATGGAAAATATCATGTATATAACACCAGCCAATGTAACAAATGCTCTTAAGATTAAACCAAAGTTATCTCTGACTATTGTCTTTTGATTTCTTTCCTGATCTATTCATAAACATAACTGGTGATGCAATGAAGTTCATGGAATTTAAATAAGTGGGATGTGGATGATGTCCATAAATGCCATCAGTTGATTATGCTGTGACTTATCATCTTTGTGTAGCAAAAGAAAAAATGCTGTAAAATAAAAGACCCCTACCAAACACAAATGTCACCTAATAATGAACAAATGACCAGCTATGCTTGGTGAAAAATGATTTTTTTGATGATTGGATTATTTTTTTATAGGTATAAAAGATTTGAAGAATCAAAAGCATGGCGTTATATTTTTATTGTAACTGTCATGTTGTGGTTAAACGGAGACCTTACATCAAACAGAGATTCTATCTAGTATTTGAGGTTAGTATTATCCAAGTTACGAGCACTTATAGATAAAACAAATTACACCAAGGGATAATTTTTCATCCTATAACTTGGTCTAAATCTTTTTAGCACTTAATGATTTTCTCCATAGCCTTATATGCTGCAGAGGCTGCTGTCTCTCAGACAGATTCTCTCTCTGCAGAGGACCTTCAAGCCTCTGTTGCAGTGGTATTAAACAGAATATAACTCACAATATTTTATCATCAGGAAACGTGAACTCATGAACGAGATGAATGAAGTGAGAAAGAGAAGGTCAGGGTTGAGTCTTTTAACAATAATGATATTAATATTCTCACTTTATTTTTTGTTGATCCAGAAATAAACCATATCTAATCAAATTCTGGCTGACTTTGAGTATAAGAATTCCAAAGACCTTCATTCTTTATTCCAGAGGAATTTAACATCTCCACATGTAGCAGAGACACCTGGTCTCTTTGGAAGAAACTGCGGCAAATTAAATTCTAAACAGGAACTCTATGAAAAAAGAGGAAGAGACATTAATATTCTCAAGATGGCATCAGAGAGATTTATTTATGGAAGGCTAAAAAAAGCTGTTATCTGAACAGTGTGAAAACGCAAAGCAGTCTGGAGACAAGTATGTCTTCTGAGTAGGAGGAATTCTCATTTCCCATGGCGATATAATGTGTATATATTCAAACTCAGGAGCAGAAAGCGCTGAGATTTTTCAGGCATCCTCGACTCTTAAGTTGTGGAACGCCATATTTTCTCAACTTCCACAAATGGAAAAAATATGCTCCCAAGCATAAAACATTTCTTGGTCATGGAAAAATACTTTTACCACTTATAGCATGAGAATAACTGAAGAGCAAAGACGATGGTTACAGGCTTTACAAAAGATATTTCATGGACGGACATTTATCACTTCTCTGCCAGTTCGGAAACATGGAGAAGCATCTCAAACTTGCTTGTAAAGCTGTACTAAAATACGACTGAAGATAAAACTTAGAGTCATAATGAAAAAATAGTCATGAATTATTACACTCCAAGAGATTGTGTGAGGGCTTTCTTGAGAAATGCAAGTACTGTAATATAAATGTCCTTCCAAGATGAATAAACGAAATGAATAATTGTCTTGAAAGAGCAGATTAAGTGGCATACCATGTATCTGGTACTTAAGTGAAGGAAAGAATGAAAAATACTGATGTCTTGATAAAGAATACAGCTTTCACAGTATATTTAAAATAATCAGTGTCTCAAATCCTTTGATTATTTATCATAAAATGTTTCTGAAATACAAAACAAGTTGGTTTCTTCTAACGACTCATATTGCATTACAACAAATACATCAGTCACACACTTCATATATCATATATCAAGTTGTAATAATGAGAAATCTTCATGTGATACATTATGTTGTGAATAAAAAGGTTTTGGTATAAATACATTTTTTTTAATGTTGTCACATATGTGATAAATGCAGTAAATGAGTTCACCACTGTAATTAAATTAAATATTCATTTTATTTGAGATTTTAAAGTTTATAATGAAACCTCTGGTCATTCCTGATCAAACATGAAGAGCGACCCATAATTTCAGGAAGATGGTTTTCTCTCAATGGAGATCAAAATCATATCAAACATTTTGTCCCAAATTGCAAAATGACCACGTCCCAACTAAAAATATCTTGTATTAGCCTCACCTCTGACTCTTACTGGAAGAAAAAATGTTTTCCAGTATTCAGCTTGTTTATTTCCTGTGCTTCCTGACACCTGTGAAAATGGCCCTTCTTCCTGTTGTTGTTGTGTCTGCCCAGGACGGGAATTTAAAAGCGAGGATTTTTTTTTTTTTTCAAGAGACACTCCAAAAGCTTGGAATGTATAAGTGACACAGAACTGACGCTTCCTGTTTGTTTTTATTTAATTCATATTTAAATGAAAGCTCAACCCCTAAAAATCCATCAGCAAACAAGCTGTCAACAATAAGATTCACATTTTATATTTTTAAGTAATCTCATTTGGAAAAAGTACGAGTTCAATAATAACATTACAATTTCACAAGGCAGGCAGCACATTAAAAAAAATATTAGTTGAAACTTTGACTTTTAGGTCATTTTTATTTTGATTTCAATAATTATTCATATAATTATTAATTCACAGCTTTGTTTGATAAAGCTCCCTGAGAAAGATTCATGACGTCATTGTAAGGATGTACCTCCTCAGTCCAAGAACAAGGTGACACACACACACACACAGACACACACAGTGATGCAGACAGGTATGGGAGCATTTGTATCAGCGCAGGAGTGTTCGTAAGTGCTGGGGCGAAAATGTTCCTTGCATTCCCCTGAGACCCGACAGGCCGAGGCCTTGTAACCAAACAAAGGACCCTGGAAAATAACAGGAAAGTGTTGGTGAGAAATACCCTTTATCTGACTCCCTGAACACGTCACTGCCGCCTCCACAGAAACAAAGGTGCGTGAACAGAGGAGTAAATAACACTGATTTACTACAAATAGATGTTCTGGTATTTAGAGTCTGGCCCTCCCTCAACAGGTTGTTTATTGTAGCTGTAGAATCACAAGGCTTATTGGAAACAACACATAAACACTGACCATGGAAATGAAGTGATGAGATTGATAGCAGATATCTAAACTGAGGCTGAGGATCCAATCTGATTAAATAATTCATTGGCTCCTTTAATCCAAGGCTCCCTCTCATTTGTTTTCATCAACGTTTTTCAGAGTGATCATGTGTTAAACAGGCAAAAGTGTCTGGAGCCTTGACCTGAGTGACCTGACAGATTTCTGACCCCTGGAGGGACTTTTTCTTCTCAACGTGACGTGAGTGGGACCATTTCCCAACAGGTTTATTATCAGACGTCAGAATGATGGAGTGTTATGTTAGTTTTATTAAACAATAAAAAAAAAAAACAGATCCAGTCTTATTTTAGACTCTCCATGTAATTGCACCCCTTCTAGTGTGATTATTAGTTACTTTTAATCATGTTTAATCATTTAGTCAAAGCACTGTGACTAAAAATTCCTCTTTGTGACTTTGTCCTTTTTTCTGCTTCTCTCTCTCTTTCTCTACGTTGTCTGCATCAAAAAAACAAAAACAAAAAAACCATAAATACATCTTTTTACCACATCCTACAATTTGCAACTGGTAAAAATGATGCTATCACAGAAAATACAGAGGAAACGACAAAATGACTGGGATGAGAGTATATGGTATCATGTTATAAGATCATAACCTGGACAAACTACTACTTCTGACTCTATTTACATCAAATCTATAATGATATTATTTTTTTTAATCAATCAGAAAGTAGTGTCAAAGGCAAAGGGTTTTGTAAGGGTTGATTGCTCAGCTATGAATGAGGTAGCAAGTTTCTCAGCCTATACATTAATTAAATTGCAACTGATTTTGTGCAGCAAAGGTTGCTTGTGCCTTTTTAAGTGCCCTTTTTGCTGTGACACATGGACCCCTGGTGGTTTCTTGATGGTATTGTATCATATGAATACATTCTTAACAAAAATATAAATGCAGCACTCCTGTTTTTGCTCCCTTTTTTCATGAGTTGCTTATTCCCCTCAAACGTAGTTTAATTATCTGTTTGAATCCGTGTTGGCGAGTATTTGCCCTTGACGGAGATAATCCATCCACCTGACAGGTGTAGCATATCAGGATGCTGATTGAACAGCATGATTATTGCACATGTGTGCGTTGGGATGGTCACAATAAAATGACACTCTAAAATGTGGGGAGCAGTCTTTTATTGTGAGCAGCTCAGGGCACACCTGTGCACTAATGATGCTGCTTAATCGGCTCCTTGATGAGCCACACCTGTCAGATGGCTCCAGGGTGTCACTCAGTGACTCAGTTGAAGAGTGTGAGGACATCACTTCCTTTACAATTTGCATCTGGTACATTGACTTATGTGAGTAAACTGCACATTTTAGAGTGGCTTTTAAAAAAAATTGTGACCATCCCAATGCATACCTGTGATTATCGCAATCACGTTGTTCAATCGACATCTTGATCTGCTACACCTGTCAGGTGGGTGGATTTTCTCGATCAAGGGAAGGTGATCACTGACACAGATTTAAACGAATCTGTGAACCAAATTTTCCATTCAGTTTGATGATGAATTTGTACAGAAACATTATGCTCCAGTTTCTTATCCAGACTTTTAAGTCACCACCAGAGAGCATTATTGCATCAAGTAAAAGCAATGAGCTTTGTTGTTGGTGTTTGGTGAGAAAAGCTGGTGTCTCTCGAGGAAGTATGAACTTTAGCAATACTGTACAAGTTTGTCTTTTTCAGCAATAAAGAAGTGATTAGAAATAAAAGTAACATAAAACAATTGGTGATAATATGGATATATGGAAATAAAGCATCATTACCAAACTAATATAAAAAATGTTTAGAGATCCATGTTGTGGCATACCTAGAGGTAAAGAGATGTTTGCAGGTTTATTTGTTGCTGCAGGAAATGAGGGAAGGTGTGAGACCAGGTTGATGGTTGAAGTTTAAAACTCCTGGGCCAACAACCTCAGGTTCATTCACTACTTTGAGGTGTTTTGGTGATGGTCTTATATCTACAACCTATTTTTTTCTCATAATCACCTTTTGGATATTAAACATACAACAACAGGACCCTCGAAGGTTGAATCAGAAGCAGCCGGACTTCTATTTCAGTTGCCTCTGATTCAACCTTCAAAGATTTCCATGATCTGGATGAATGAGGATCTACACAAGCCTGCAATAACATTTTTTGGCCACTTGGGGCATCATAGGCTGTAGACACAAAACTGGCAGTTGAAGTTGATATGGCAAACTTGTTAATAATTGTTTGCTTATTAAATGGAGAAACATTATCATTCAGTGTTCCCTATTTGAACAATAACAATGAACTCAAAAGCTCAACTCAAAGGAGCTACTGCGATGACCAGACATCTGCGATCATGCATGACTCACCGTGGAGATTGATAACTGCTGAATACGACGGTGTTCAGCTAATCCTGCTGTAATTTACAATATGACTATTTATACCATGACACTGGAACTGTGAAACATATGGAATATTCACCTAGGACCATAAACGCAGAGTAGTGAAGGGGAAAATCATATAATAATACAGTAACAGTAGAAGCCCTAAAAGCATTTAATCAAAGTAGATGAGTTTGAGTGTCATCTCGTCCGACCGGGAAAGGCTTCCTGTCTGTCTGCTGCAGGCCTCCAAAGATTTTCATTATCTTTCCAGAAGTCACCAACTGTCCCAAACCTCTGACTGCAAGGCCATGAGAACATCAAACCCACGGAGAACATTTTAATTCCCAGAGGCTTCCTCTGTGAGGATTCATCCATTCTAATCTCATGAGTTATCTCCTATCAGATAAGACCCCCCCCCCAGAACATCTCATGGGAGTAGATGCAGCCCCAGTTTGTTTACTGATGGCCACTTCTTACGTCACAAGGTCAGAGTGTTTCATGTTCAGCATTCCTTGTCCTGCACATATAATAAAACATGCTGAAGGATGGCTGAGGACAGATGGCTCAGAGCCCACTGTTGTTTAGTCACAAGATTCCTTTTAGTCTTTGTTTAATCTAATGAGGCCTTCAAGAACACTTTGAAAACTCACCTTATGTGTGGATATTAGATGTTGGTAGGAAGTTTTTTTTCTTTTAATAGCACACCATTTAGTTCCATAACAACTTTTTCACATCAGCTGTACCCAGATCAATAGGCAATATTGATCATTTTGTGGCTGTGTTGTAGCAACAAATGAATAGTCATAATGCAATTATTATTTCTATTATTTTATTTATTTTTTACACGCATGAAACCATATAAAAACCAAATGGGGGGGAAAAGGGGGAAAAGAAAAGTGCTTATGCAATGCACCTCCACCTCCCACAGTGAAGCTTTGGACAAATCCATGCACTGCCTCTATCTCTTTGCTCAATCATTTGACAGATGCTAATAAAAGTTCAAGATGTGACAGGGACTTTAATCTTGCCTCACTGTTTAGAGTCTGCCTGAACATCAAACCGATCGATAAGTAATGTGTTCAGCCTGACTCTACACTTCACCCTCTTAACACCTTAGTAACCAAGCCAGGATGATGTTTATTGACATCACTGCCTCCACGTTCACCACCATGGCAGTAAAACACCTCTTTACCCAACAACATACACTCACATCCCAATCAGATTTGACTCATGGATACTGTAGTGTAAATAAAGTCTCATCCTTATGAGTCAATTTTGAGGACGTCTCGTTGAGATTAAAAATCTGTTTTACAAGAGAGACCTGGCCAATGTAGCAGCCAATCCATTAAAATGCAACAAATACAACATGTTACACAAAAATCCACAATAAATCAACATAGACTATTCATACGGGCCTCTCAAGAAAAACATGCACATTTCTCCATCACCACATTCTTCATAATGCCTTTACACTTGTCAATTGATACAAGCGAATCTAATTTTAGATCCATTTGTAAATTGTTCCATGCCCATGGTGCAAAGTAGGAGAATGACATTTTTCCCCAGGTCTGTCGAAACTGGGGGTAGATTGAAAAGCTATTCTATGAAGCTATGATCAGTTTTTGCCTTTATTTGATAGGAAAGCTGAAGACAGGAAATGGGGGGAAAGAGTAAGGAGGTAGACATGCTGCAAAGGGCCGTGAGTGGGAATCGAACCAACGGCCACTGCGGGAGGACTGCAGCCTCTGCACATGGGGCACTTGCTTAAACCAGTGCACTATCTGCACACCTGACAAGCTCAGAGTTTGCATGATGGAGCTCAGAAATGTACTGAGAAGAAGAAGAACCCTCGCAGACACAGAACTTTACTGAAACCATGAATGCCCCACAACTATACCTATGGAATAAAGGCTTTACCTAAAACTTAAAGTCCATTCATCATTCACCTTAAACATTTTTATTTGTTGTATATCACAAACAAATGAAAAATGCTCTTAATTACTTAAGATAAGTTAATCAGAAGGAGCTACTGTGAGAGTATGGAATTAGAAGGAATTTTAGACCACTACCCAGCAAACGAGATGCACTTTCCAGTGGTGTGTATACAGCTGGGCTTGCACCAAACTGAGGATAGTGTCACTGAATAAATGTTTGTGGAGCGTCATGGACGCAGTCATTTGTACATGTCATCTTGAAGATACCTTAGAACTGGGGCAGCTTTCTGTGCTTCTATGCTGAATTACTCACAGATGATATGTGTGAAATTAATAATCCATATTTAGAACCATGGAAAAGTTTGTTTTTCAAAGCTGCCGGATGCTGAAATACAAGAATAAGTCAGCTGCACTGCTGAGGCACTTCTCTCCTCCTCCTCCCTCTGTCCTCCCTCCTCCTCCTCCTCTCTGTAACCAACATACTGTACACACACGCTCTTCTCATACTGAGTGTGAGCTTCTCACCAGCCAGGATGACTGGAGCAGTATAGGGACAGCATAGGCTGCAATGTCGAGAGAGAGAGCGTTTGTGTATGAGTGCATGTGGGCGTGCATGTGTCTGGGCGGACTCCCGCTGTAATGGTGCCCCATGTGTGACTGTGCTGACCACAACAGCCATCCTGTTCACAGCGGAGGCTTTCTCAGCATGCAGATGGTGTGAGCAGTCAAGGGAAAAGTTTAGAGGAGCTTGCCTGAGCCTCAGCTAACTCGATCCACTCTGTACACACTGAGTCAGTCCTGGAGGGAGGCAAGGGCAGCAGCAGCTGAGCTGGATTACAACTTCAGCTCGTCTCAGCTGAGGATTTCTGTTGATTTCTGATTGATTACCTGTCTCTGGATACAACACCACACGTCAGAGCTGAGGGATTGAACAAGACTGTCTATTTGGAAGGTGAGTCTGCAGTTTGTGGTGGTACAGCTCTATGTTGTTGTCTTTAAAGTTTTATATGTGGAGGATTTTGTGGCAAAGCACCCATTGTTCTTTAACCATATCCACATATATCTATACGCATTGGTATCTGGCAGACTGGTCCACACTTAGAGGGCCTGAGTGACACTTTAAATTATGTAATCTACAGTATATTAAAAGCAGGTCTCCCCTGAGATTAACTTTATATATGATTGTTCTAGAAACACTACATTCTCTGCCACAGCTGTTAACTGAAGTAGCTGTGACATTTGGTGGGATTTTGGGGTTCCTGGATGTGTTAAATATTTTTGCTTGTTTTTCATTTACTTGCAGCACACACTGTATGGCCCCAACCCACAAAGCAGAGGAGTTCAGCAGGTGCCTCTTGATTTACAATTATAAGATAAAGTACTAAATTTTGGAGGCTTAGCATTCATTTGGAATAAGCTTTTCAAACAAATTTCCAGTGTCATTCATTTTCTACTCAGTAGGGTCATTAAGTTAATGTGATATATTTCCAATTTGTTTAAATAGTGACACAACTCATATTGAGTCATATGTTATATTAAGATTAGAGTACAGATGCACAAGAGGAAATAAAGTGCGCAACTTTCAGTTATATATGATCTGGATACATCTGTGTGAGCCTGCTAAGAAGCTGTGAAACATTATTGTGAAAATGAACTTTTATCTAATGCATGCTAAGCCCTTAACAGAATAACTACATTACCAATTTATTCTAAATAACCACAACAATGACCTTTGGACAGCAGGGAAGCATCAATATTCTGTACTTGTCACTCAGATTTTAGTCATGCAATCGAACTTAAGTGCACTTACTGTACTGTTGCTGTTATTGGACTAGCAGTTGCAGTCTGGCTAATTCTGGTGCAGGACATACATATGGTGAGACGATTGCATATGCCATCCAAAATCTTACCGACCCCCCCTGTCTGTCTGTCTGTCGGCTGGCCAAGAAGAAAACTTAATCATGGCTTGATTAATGTGCTAGTTGTGCTGCAGGAGCGAAGTCTGTTGCTGTCATGTGACAACTGCATAGTAATGATGGAAAAAGGCAAAGACGAAGAATCAGAAAAGATTTCAAACAATAAGAATGACAAGATGAGGAAAGGTCAAGAAGGGTAAACGTTCAAATAAAATGGCGAGGAAAAAAAAAAGACATCTCTGACAACTTGTTTCCTCCACCTGGTGCAAAGGAAAAGGAAGATGTGAAAGCAAACAAGACATGAGCTGAGGTATACGGGGGGAAGATATGATGACCCCCGTGTGCTAGGAATGTCTGCAGTGCATAAGCCGTGCTGCTGGAAAGCCCAGGGATCAGGTTCCTCGTGTCAGCTGCCGCACTCGACTGTTCCCAGGTCTAACTCTGTGATATCTGTTTATTGAGAGAGAGGAAAGGATGGAGACGAGGAGGACTGAAATTCCACAAAACTGGGGCTGAGATGAATCTTAGGTAAAAGTTAACAGACATTTTGAAAAATCATTTATTTTCTACCTGGCAGATGGATAAGAAGATTGATACCAGTCTAATTTCTGCTGCTTCTTCTTTTTAGGGGCAGGAATGGAGCGTGATATTCATGATTCTGTTTTTTAGTAGTGCATAATCCCTTTGATTAGTTGTGTTTGTGTTACCTTTAGAATGAGCACAGGGAACGGGTCCTCTTCTCCTGAGCCCACCATTTTTCTACAGTAACCCAAAATGGACAAACTTAACACTGGCTCCAGAAAAGGCCCTTTTTTGTCTTTCTTTTACCATGGATAGAAAGTATTTAGTGTAAAAATGTCAGTTCTCTCCTTTAACATCAGTTACATTAACTTGATGCAGACTTGTTCACCCAGGTCATCTGTAGTCATGTGACATTTACCGAGGTTAAAATGCAGAGTCAGTTTTCGCCAAACGACTAGAGCAAACACCTCTGAGGAAAATGACTGTGACGATCGGTGTGATTTTGAGTTTGTCGTCTCACTTTGTAGTTATAGCATCTTGTATCTTATTTTATCTGGAAAATGTCCCCCCTGCACACTGCTGCATTACAAAGAATATCCTTATCAGCAGCATCATCGACTCACTTATGACCGACCGTGTGTTAGACATATGCAGAATGAGTCAGCGGTCAAGTTGAAGTGCTCACCCTCGTTTCTCCCCAGGGGCTGTTGCTCAGTTTCCAGACGTACTGTGACACATGGCATGGAGGAAAATGGAGAGGGAGGGGCAGTAATACTAGTGAGTGGGTTATGAGTGCAAAAGAGTTGAAGTGAAGACTATGACAGGGGGAATATATGGTGTCTAAAGTGGTGTGCAAGACAATATAGACACTGACTCATCACATTGATGCATGCAAGAAAGCAAGGGAGTTTATTTGACATTGCAGCAGCAGGAGCTAAAAAAAATATTATCTCTAAGAGGCAATTCTTCTGTGTTTGTAACCCATTATATTATACACCCTCTCCTCCTTTCCTCTAGCTGTTACCATCCATCCACCTATCGCTCTCTGACTCACAGAGGGTTGTGGATGTAGTGATCATGGACTAAACATACCCAATAATGACAGATCGCTTACTTTCAGCATTAAATTATGAAAAAGCTGATTTTGTACGTGTGTTAGATGGGAGTAGCGGCACAGCCTGTGAGCGCTCCCATCTGTAACTGTTCTGAAGCCCTTCCTCTTTCACATCCTCTTCGACGACTAGCAAAGCAACAGCTCAGCAAGAAACATGCCCTCCTCTCACCCCTGTGACTTTTCAGCAGGAGTCAAACAGAAACAGACTGCTCTCGAGGTAGCAGCTTCGGTGGGGTTATATTTGTCTTCAACACATGCGGGTCATGGAGGCCCTACTGTGCAGACTTAGGGATATTTAAAGGGTCGACAGCACTGACTGGCAATGTGAAGATCATGTTTCCTCTGTTGCATGTTTCATGGTGTTTTTACTGTTAGTGGGGTACAAAGGGGTACACACTACTAAGTGAACACTTACTTTGTCAAATCTATTGATGTTAGCCAATTAGGCTTGGCAAAACGGTCACTAATGAAACAGAGTTTATGTCATTGCCAGGTGGACTGAATCAGCTGTAAAGCATGAATCAGACACTGTGTGATAAAACGGACTTTTTCCTAAACAGAAAGAAAAATAGTTAAATCTGCAACCATGTTGCTTTGTAGACAGATATATAGACTTGATCAGGCTAAATAGTGGCATTGTTTTGACCCTCCATAGTGGCTTTTCTGTTTAATGCATCGTTGACCTTTGCATCATCCAAGGAAAGTTGGCACCGGCTTCACTGGCAAGCACTGCAGCCAATGTGGTGCACGACAGCTGCTGTAAAATGCAAAAGTGAGAACTTTAGACAGACATATGATGGTGGCACTGTCAGTCAAATGTTAATGGACAAGAAGAATTCATGTCTGCTACTCATAAGTGAATCATTAATGCTTTAAATGGCACAATCTTTGCACCACTGTGGTTATTGATAAACTTTAATATGAACCCAAAGTGCACATTAGTTTTCAGCTTGTTTTGAAAGTATGATTATATGTTGAAAGTCTTCACCACCAATGAGAAGCATTTTATTTCTCTGTAGTGGAACATAACATGACAGACAGATTAATGGATAACAGAGCAGGAGAGTTTCCATCTAACCCAATTCATCCTGTCTTAATATTCAAACCTGTTACATTTCTCTCACACAGATTTGCTCTAAAGTGATTTCCCGTTCATTATGGAACCGTTGCAAGAGATCAGGAGGAAATATAAAGTCAGTCAGAAAAAATTTCGACCAACTCACAGAGCTAACCCTATCTGTTAGCCAAAGTTTTCATTTCGACCAAAGAATCAGCTGAAATCAAGGACAAATCCTTTCAACGACTGCAAAGATTTCACATAGTAAATCTTACACCATTAAATTGTAAACTTCGTATCTTTGGTGTGAGAATGGAAAACTTCAACAATGTTGGACAACTGTGAATTATGCCACAAGATGCCTGTAAAATGCGCTGAGTAGATTTATGTTTGCCGTCTTGTTACAGGAGCCACAGGATGGGAAAAGCAGCAGATTTAATTTAGTTGAGTCCAATTCTCTCTCGACAGAGTGCTCCCTCGCCACAGTTGTGACCGGCCACTTCCTGTGGTCACAGAAGATTTCCTGCCACTATCCTTATCCGACACCAATATTTTTAGCAGTTTGGGCAACAGTCTGTAAACTCTCCTCCAGGGGAATTCTATTCTTTTTTGCAAAATGTATGATTTTAGCGTATTATTATAGGTTGTATTTTTACACCAAAAAATTTCCCAAGCACGTCTTTAATTTCCCAAAGGATGAGCCAGACTCCGAAGTGAGGCCTTAATCACCTCTCTTCCATACCCGCTCAACTCAAACAAAGATATGCGACTCAGGCTGTCTTTGTGCTGTTGGCTTCAATGCTTTCCCATATAGAAAACGAACACAGTGTAAGCACTGAAAACTACAGTAGTAACCTCCTGCTGCTGTGAGACGAGCCATGTATCACATTTCAGAGATTTTACAGCCTCACCAAACCACCTTTCTTGTTCAGACTTCTAGATATCCTTATTTCCTCTGTGTTGGGCTTTAATGTGATTCATGATGTAACCAACATATGGCACTTCTGATATCAAATCCGCATGAAGAAAATGCTCCACTGATGTTTAAAGGTTTGCTTTACTATAAGGCTGTGTGAATGCCAAATTAGCATCCCATAACACTCGACAAAACAGTCATTTATCATGCATGGGCCCTTAATCATAAGAATCTTTTTACATCAGATAGTTGTTTCCCAGCAAACAATTTAAAATGACTTTTTGTACAATTTAGTGCCTCCTTGGCTGCTCTGAGAGCAGCTTTCATCACTTAAGACACAGCCAGTAGCTGCCTTTTATAATTCAATGATAGATGGGTATTTTTAAACCAACAACAAGGCAGCCCTGATCCTGAGATGGCCCAGCTCAGTATCAGATAGACAATACTAATATGCTGAAATGGAGACAAACGCTGATGGTGGTTTGAAAGCTGTGTACCTCGTATAGTTCAGTTAATCCATCCCTGCTTTTCTATTTTAAACGTGGAGTTGGAGTCTATTCATTTTTACCCGTCTACCACAGAGCCACAAATATGTTGCATCCTGCTTAGAAATTACAGTGTTTACTATGAAATCTAAGGGGGATGATTGGTGAGTGTCTTTGTTGTTGTCCTGTTCAGTGTGAGCTTGAGATGTGTGTGTGTGGCAGTCTGTGCTGTCTACCCAGCTGTTAGCGAAGGTCAGGGTGTAACATATATGAAAAATTCTCCTCAAGCATCATGAAAAGAGGGGATAATGTGTTTGCTTGGCTAGCTGGTATATTGGGCTGGTAGTGTAATGATGTATCACATGTGACTGTTGGCTACCAAACTGTAAGTAAGCAAATATGATATGGCTTCTGTCCCTGTATGTCAAAGGTTATGTTTTCACCTGTGTATTGTCTGTTGGCAGGATTATCCAAATACATATGAGCTGATTTCCTCAAAAGTTTGTGAAGGGATGGAACAAGACTCAAGAAAAAAAGCAGTACTTAAGTAAATGTATATTACATAATGTAATAATAATGTAGATTTTAAATAGGTTTTTTGCTGTCAGCCAGCACCAAGCTGCTCATCAATTTGTAGCAGTACAGACAGTCCCAGAAGTGCTGTTAACCAGGTCCTGAGCAGGAGGCATGGAATTGTAAAGGGGAAATGGCACCAGACTGGCAACACAGCAAGTGACTCCATCAACAGATGGATGTATCCATCTTTGATTGTGATTTGTGTTGCATGTGCTTGCTTTTGTGTGTACTTGCATATTGTTTAAGCAAAGAGATCAAGTAGGAATCAGCACAGATAGAGGTTATCTCCTTCATTGTTAATGCTCAGTGATCCAAGAGATGAAGAATTTTCCTTTGAATGAACTTCGTTCAGATGATAGCTTTCACAAGCTGCCCACTTTATTCCTACACAACATAAAAGTGGAGCAAAAATGGAGTCGAGATGTGACAAAAGATAATAAATTACGGCCACCCCATTGCAAAACGAAGGAAAAAGTGCTATTTTCTCACAGGAATCCAAAGCACCGAGCGTGTTTGTGCATGCACATGTAAAAAGGACACACAAATCTGGAACTGTGTGGTTTGAGCAGCCTTGCGGCACTTGCTCCACTGCTGCCTAGAACACTGCTGGGCTGCATCTGGTCCTCATCTGGACCTGTGGGCTGTTTGGACTTCCACCAAGGCAACCAGAGCCACTGATAACAATGCTTAAAGCTGACAGCAGCAGTCTAGGGGCAGGAGCATACTGCATGTCACTGAATGATGCAGAGGTTTAAACAATATATTGTGCTTATGGAAACAATACGTGAGGAGTGATGTATTGCCTGCCTGGTGTTGTTTGTCACTGCACTCGTATATGTAATGTATAGGGCCTAGGTCCAGCCAAGGATACTTGTTGTATTTTATCACATGTCATTTACTTGAATACTAATGGGTTTGTCATAATAAAACTTCAAAAGGTTGAAGGAGACAGGGAGACAAAACGTTACAGAGAGAGGAGAGAAAGATTGGCAGGCAAACTTTCAGTGGGCGACATAAGGAATAGATAGAAGAGATTAGAGGTGTGGTCTTTTTATGGTTTATGAATTCTTCCTCCCACATTTTACCCTTCTGCCTTCGTCTCTTTGCAACACTAAGCATTGTCTGCCTAGAATTCACACAGTGTTCCAAGATTTGACAGCAAATCACAAAAAAAAACCTACCCAAACAGATACTGTAGGTTAGGTGTTATTTGAAGACGTTTTGAAAATGACGTGATGGATTTTGTTGGAACTGAACACTGGAAAAATTCAACACAAAGTAATCCATAGACTCCACTGAAAAAAAAAAAGTATTTTGGATCATGTGTTTGTAATATGTTGCAGACAATTTGCCTGTTTACTTAGTGCCTAACCTGTTTTACCTTTATGCAGATTAGCGTCGCTGTAATGGACGACCAGTGTGTGTCCCAGAGCAGTCCTCAGCGCAGCAGAGTTCAGGCCAGCACAGAGATCAAGAGGCAGGACCGCCCCAGTGTCATCAGGTGTGGGTGGCTCAGGAAGCAAGGAGGTTTTGTCAAGACTTGGCACAGTCGCTGGTTTGTCCTGCGAGGGGATCAGCTCTCCTATTATAAAGACGAGGAGGAGACCAAAGCCCTGGTAAGGCTGCAAACACACTTAAAAACTTGATTCCAAATATGGCATCACATACAACAGATTTCACCGACTGTTGTGCCTCTTTGGCTACGTTCACATTGCAAGTCCTCATTGTTCAATTCAGAGTTTTTGCTCGGATCAGATCCTTGAAGGTGTATCTATTGCTTCAATGTGAACGTATCCGTCCACCAAAACGGCAGACATGCAACACAATCACATGTTTTCGCACGAGTCATCTTTGGCAGGGACAATGTGATATTTGTGCAACAACTCTTCATACCAAAATGGACGGTCTATCAGCGAATGTATCCATGACATTTTGCTCTGGTGGACGGCAAACACTGTCTATGATCTGCTTGTCAGCAGCTGACAATCAGCATCGTTGTCTTCTCTCCTCTCTGGTCATTTTGTTTTACCACGCTGCCACCAGTTAGATTAGATCGATACCACTTTCATTTCTGTTAGATATGAAGCCACAGACAGGAGGCGACTACTGTCTTAGTTTTTGTACAGAGACTGGAAGCAGCTGATAACAACCGATGACAACATTGCACAGTATGGAGATTCACACATGTCCAGGAAGTCTTTTCAAGTTACATGCAGTATAATTCTTGATTCAGAGTTATTTAAAGTTACAGTTCCTTTGCACACTCACTAACTGGTAACTTCTCAGCTCGGCTACTTATTGTAGAGTTTTACCCTTTTGAACTACTAGAGGCCAGATGTTTCACACCAGAAACCCTTTTCTTGTGTGCAAAAAAAAAAAAAAAATTACACAAAGGACTGAAACTTTTTTTTTCGTATTTATTTCTACCCAAACAATATCCTCTTTTTCCAGAGGAAATTCGAGCACTATCAAAATCTCCATTCTGCTCATCTACCCACTCTCCCCTATCTGGCTGATTTCCCAGCTAGCTCAGCTCAGCCAAACCCAAGCCACATCAGCAGGAGAGGTCTGTTAGGGTCAAAGGTACTGTAAAGGTGGGCCAACAGCAGATGCACAGAGAGGAGATATTTTTTATTGCTACTTTTTGTGATATAGCTGTGGTTCTAAAGCTATGGGGCCTTATATCAGGATGTACGGGGTAATTTTTCATAATAATTTACAGAAAACTACAAAACAAAAACAGTATATTTATCTACAAAGAAATGTGATTAATTGTTACATCTACAATTTCTGCAGCCTCTTCTTTCCTAGTTCTAAAACAGAGTGAACATCAATTTCAGAACCCCCCCAACCCCCGATATAAAAAAAAAAGAACGGAAATGCTTTTTACAGGGAGTGGGAAATTTCCATAAAACTAGGTCAAGAACACAGTGGTGCATTGAAAGTCCTATAATCCCCATGACCTTAAATTGGAGCAACATAGCAAAAAAACAACATTCGAACTTGACAGAGTACAATATATTACAATACAAAGTCTTGAAAGGGCAAGTAGGGCAAAAAGTTGCTCTGAGCATCTAACACTGATGTTCGAGATCAGGGCAAACACACAAATGCATGATGCAAGATGTGTACATCTCTTCATGTGCAGTTAAATCTCTCAGTCCGGAGACATGAACCACAAGCCCAGAGGTGTGGAGCCATATTTAGATCAGCAATAAATTAATCCTCTAACACGCTGTGAAGTCTCCATTTGTTACCTGTCAAATTTGCCTAATTGCTGCCTCCTCTGTGGGAGAAAAGGAACATCTGCCCCTCTCTGTTGCCTATGAATACAGACACCAACAAAGCTTTGACTGATTACACAGTCAAATTTCAAATCACAAAGGCTGCAACAAAAATCGTTTTTAATTCTTAGAGTACTTTAATCACTTTCCATTTTTGTGAGTATTTTCTTATTTCATAAGAGTCAGAGTTACACTAAATATATCAATATATATAAAAGTAGAGTCCATAGTGTTCACGCATAATGTGTCTGGTGGTGGTGGTGGTGGCTGATAACTCTGCTGAGACTAATGAGACTGATGAGATGGTGAAGTTGGTGACTCTGTCTAGTAACAATTTGATTGTTTATTAAATAGTTTTCACCAAATAAAAATAAAATAAAATAAAATTCTGTCTTGTTTATAAGAAAAGGCAGGAGTTATGTGACATTGTGTGCCTCAAAAATCATCTTCTGGGATGAAAGGTTGGGCATAAAATGTGCCCAAGTTTGATGCTGTTGCTACCGTTCTTATCTAGTTTCCTACTAAGACAACCATAACAATAATTATATATTATGTTGTGTTTTGTGATTGCATTTGCGTAATACGTTGCATATTAAACACACTGTGCTGAACTCGTCCATAGAAACTACGTAACTTGCATACAGAGATACAATGAGATTTTGTTTTCAAATGCTGCTGCTCAGATGAATTCTTACGTTTGTAGACATCTACAATTATTTGAAAGAGATGATCAGTGTTGTCAATACAGGGGGCCATGTTGTCTCCCATACAGTTGCAACAAACCTCTCTTGGAGACTTGTGGAATCTGAAGAATGGGAGTCAGATGGAGGTGAAGGGTTGCAGAAAATCATGCGTAGGGTACGGCACGTGTGGGCTTACGGTCAACATGCCATCTGCTTGTCCTCACTCGTCCATGGAGATGTATGCATGCACAAGGATGCATGTACTGACACACATTTTCTCCCTCTCTCACACACACACACACACACACACACACACACACACACACACACACACACACACACACACACACACACACACACACACACTCAGATTACATATAAACAAAGACAGCATTCATTCAGGGGGTGAAATGCAATAATTATTGAAATTCAAACCCTTCAACATTATATCTGTATTCCAGTGAAGTAAGGGAGGTAACAATGAGAATGAATGAAATAATTGTGAATGAATACATTTAGCCAATTTTGTTTTATTATAATGTATTAAGAAATGAAAGACATTAAAATTTAATCAGGATATTACGATTCTAGCCACAAGTCTTACAAGTCAGTTTATTAATATTCATAGCGCAAGTGGGACGTCTCTGAGCTCAGACAAAGTGATCTGAAGAAAAGTAGCTGGTTGTAGTAAGAAACTGCATTAAATCAGTAATGCGACAGTTCATAATGCATTAAAAATCCTTTGTTTTCCCTGCCTGAGCTGCAAACAGCTTGACCTTGGCATTTAACAAGAGTAAATAAAATACCACTGCAGTTCAGTAATTATTCATACTGCAAGACTGTCGACTCACTGCTGTTTTGATGAAATATTAACACGGCACCATTTGCCTGACCTTCATTGCTGCACCAACTCTGTAGTCACTGAAATAAGCAAACACAGAGGATATATATATATATATATATATATATATATATATATATATATATATATATATATATATATATATATATATATATATATATATATATATATATATATATATATCTGATCTATATATATAGATCTGGACAATAATGTGGACATTATATCTAATAAAACCCTCTTGTGTATGTCATTAAATACATGTGTCTTCTCCAAACATAGGCTTTGCGTGGACATGGCTTGGTGCCTCCTAATTCATAAATGACATATTGTAAGGCATTTACTTGACGTACTTGGGCTGACAATAATAAATAAGATATTAAAATATTTTCTTGATCATGTTCAGTACATAGAGAATGAGAACGACTGTTCTGGCTATCAGTATTCCTAAGTATGTAGACTAAATTCAGAGACTGTACCTCTCTGACTCCTATATGGGGACTGCATGTTAATAAGCTCTGTATTGATGGATGGAAAAGTCAATTAACTCTCACTAGACTTGCAACAAGTTCCTGCAAGCTCAGTTTTCAGAGCACTTTCTCTGTCTCCAGTACCTCAGGTTGTAGCAGGATACTATTGTGAGTGTCGTTTTAGGTATGTGCTGGTGTAGTGGTTATTGTGAAAGTGGGGGAACGTTGCCTCACAAGAAGTGCGTTTGCAGCATGGTGCAGAAGCTGGAGTGTTGAATCACATTAAAATTCCTCGCACACTTGTTAGACTTCAAATACATCACTTTGCATGAAGCCTGTGGTTTTGCTCACATGACATCTTGTGTGTGAAATGGGATCTGACTCTGCAGTTGGTTCTACAGAACATTTTTCAGGTCATTGCTTTGGTTTTCTTGTCGTAAATGTTTTTTGTTTTTTCTTCCTGTGCATCATTTTCAACTGCAGCAGGCAGCTGACAGAAAAAAATAGCAACAACTTGGTGAACATAGCAGGATAGATGGATTTAGTAGAGCCAGAGATTTTCCTCTGAAGACCAAAACAGAGCTAAAAGCCAATGAATATACACTACATAATGCCCCGAGTCATGTAGAGAGAAAGTTTGGTTAACCTTCTTTCTCTCAATGGTGAGACATTAGCTAAGTGGAGTTTTAATGTTAAAGTCTTGATAACCCTATCCAGTGAAGTATTTTGGATGCACTTTTGAGCAATCAGCTTGTACCAAACAGGCACATTTGCCAGATTTTTCTTAAAGGAACATTTTAGATTTTTTTTTTTTGGGGCTTAAGGTGGAACAAACTACTAACCTCTTGAGGTAATAATAAATGCTTTTCAGCTGAGTTTACAAGTCTTATCCAGCTTAAAGCACAATAGGAAAACGAGGTACATCTCATTTTGTGTGGCAGGTCAGCTCAGTCAGCGACAGAGGTGACCTGTCACACAAAAATGTGAATCAGCAGTATCAGTTCATGGCATATAATCCTCTCCACTGTGTCCTGGAGGCTGATCTCAGAGCAGAATCAGATATCAAAAGTCCACAAAAAGGTGTCCTTCCTCCTCATCTTTTTGATGGGTGGAATATTTTTTTCATGCTGTAATGTGTCCGTGTTCACTCAGCCCTCTTAATGTACAGTAGGACTGCTGGGATAAGTTCGTTTTTTAAGACATATTTAGTTTTTAGCAGTAGTGTGACGTCTTCATCAGAACTCTATCTTTGAAACACATTATAGTCCATGAATTCATTTCATCATATTCGTTTCTGTTTTGTGATTTTGTTGCGAAGAAACTGACCAATAAACCAGAGTCGTGCTCTAGCTAACCCTTATAGCATGTCTCAGCAAAGGGCTCCACATCGCCTGCTTTGGAGAGACCAGTTTTACCTTTGCACAAGGTTTAGTAGCCCTTGTGCAAAGGGACATATCAATATGATGACCTTGCTGTATCGTAATACACATTTTATCATACTTATACAAAGGTAATGGCTCATCAAGTTCCTATTTTTATCTGAAATGTTTTGTGATGTCTCCTTTGTTAAGGGATGATATTTTTCGGAACCAATAACTGACCATGTTTTATTAAGGAGAAGTTGGTGATATTCAGTAAATTGCGCACCTGTCAAAGACTCTCGTACTGAATTAATACTCTAAATTATTACAGTGGCCTTTGGGGAATTTGTTGCATTTTTTTTAACAAGATTTGGGTTTTAGCCCAGAGAGAAGTTTTCATTAAAGCTATAAATATCAGTACTTTGAAAAAATGTGTAATAAAAGTCTGCCATTCATTTCCTTTGCTAAAGTCAAACTGAATGTCATCCTATTATCACTTCAGAAGATATGCTGTGTGTCAAGGCTTCATTCTAGGTCACATATTGTCTCTTTAGCTTGTTACCTTCAAGTCATAAGGATGTTTTTCACGTAAGACTCCAGGCAGCCTGCTTTATAGATGTCTGGCTTTACTCATCTGTTCCTCCTTCTCTGACTTAATCAACCAAAGCTGAGACAGTCAAGTTTAACTTTTAGAATTTGACCATTTTATTCTTTGTTTTACTATTTCAAATGTGCTGTAGCTGAAGTGCCCAGTGAGGTTTAATTGAATATTGGTAAATCAATAAAAACAGAAGCCTGTAGGACACAAACCACTAACGAACAGGGATATATGTGTGGTTTCTCTGTTCAGTGGTTGGTGCAGCTGCGCTCTAGATTTACAGGTAGGACTGTGCTGTGACTGAGATCCCAGCTGAACTAGATTCAAACTAATTTGACTAGAAAAAAAGGTGATGAGCCAGAATGAATATGCCTCCTGCCTGACTTGGTTATTTGTACACTTTGCAAGACAAAGTAGGCATGCCTCCTGCAGGTGTGCTCTAGTTTTAAAGGTGTGGACATACTGTACTGATTTCAGCTGAATAAGCTGTAAATGAATTCCACAGCTACACATGACACTTGTATCTTAAGTTCAGAGCCTGTACATATATAGAATGGTATGAATCCATATTGTTGAATTACCTATATATAAATTTAATAAAAATCATGTCTTTCCTTATTTCGCAAACATTTCACAAACTCGTTTTAATCATTTTTATTCCAGTCTTCTCAGTATAATCTTGTCTTGTTTTATCATGTCTAACTTCTCTCATCATTTACCCACACTTAATCCACCAATTGAATAAAATTTAATGGGTTAGATCTCTATTTTTCCATCCTATTGAGTTTGACTGGCGTTATTAAGATTTTAGTGGATGTTATACAGTCGCAGCTGTGGATTCACCGGGTGTTTTACAGTGACTTTTGAACGAGCCTCAGCCACTCAGATATGAGGACCAGAAGTAGCTGTTTTATAACCGGGGAAATAATGATGACATTTATTGGATTGATGGACTCAGTGGAGCGATTGGAGCAGAAAACCCATTAGTACCTCTTTGCCACTTGAATAGACAGGTCATACAGCAGGCACACATGGAAACACACAGGCACGGATAGTGAAAACAATAAACACATGGGCACGCAGATGCACTTGCACACTTTTTATAGTCCACACAGGCAGAAACTACACATGCCGTCTCCAGGTCTCCCACTGGGTTTGACTTCCTGCGTCTAAGAGGTCACTGAAGCTGGAGTACAGCAATTATTGGATAAAAGTACCGCTGATCAACCAGCCAAGATCTAATGAGCACTTAAATGACCTGCTACACCAATAATTTCTGGTTAATTGACTCTGGTGTTAGTATTTATCTTTTTGCAATCTGAAATCAATTTCTGCCCCACAATATATTGCCCTGCATTTTATTATGTTGCCACACGCTGTGTTTTCTGCACTCATTCATCAAAACAAATCGTTATTTAACAAACTAAGGTTATCTCTTAAGTTAAACATCACGTTTGATTGATGTTGGCTTGAAGATTGCTCATGCTAGAGACGCATAATAATTCTTTTTAAAGTTGCTATAATCAATATTTCTATATTAACAGTTCCTGCCATGGCTACTTATAAGGTACAGGACTTGCTGTACCTTATATACACAACAGTGCAATTTGAAACATTGCAGTGTTAAAGCACTTCCTCATTCCCTTCACTTTTCATACCTCGAAGCTCCGTCCATTATTTATTCCCTTTATGGCACAGGCATTTACACCGTAACTGTAAATCCATGCTAAATAAACTTGAAGATGGAAACTGTTTGTTTCACGACCAAACATAATGTCACATATGGATTTAATTGCTGCAGCATCTGCAGGTCGGTCAGGCAAACAGAGCTGCAGTGATGGTGATTATTCTGGTGAGAAAACTTCCCATGTTTGATTTCATTTGCAGTACATTGTTGGACACGGCCTCACAAACAGCTTCCTGACAGGCTGGGCTCCTGCTTTTCTCAGACTTTTCAGTCCCATTTGTGTGCGTGTGGTTATTTTTTTATAACAAAAGATACGTGGTTTTATGTCATTGCAACACTTGCAAAAATGACCTCATCCTAGTTAACGACAATATAAAAATGCAAAAGACACACCAAAATAGGTTGGGGTTTCTGCCCCGTTGGGTTGGGCCAAGCTACTATACTGTTTGCTCGGTAAATATTACACTGTCTGGTTGGGTTTGTCTGCAGCAAACAGTTACCAAGGAGGACGGCAGTGTGGAAAGTGAAGCTTTGGCTTAGAAACGGAGGAGAGGAATCAGTGTTAGTTCATTTTTTTACAGAATGGAGGGACCACACAAGTCCTTTTATTATTTTTTTTCAAGAATGTACACATTCCTGATGGCTCACTTTTATAAAGTCTATCTCACTCATACACTTTTCATTTAAGTCATCCCATGTTTCCATGGAAAAAGTACATGTGAATGACAAAAAAAAAAAAATCTGTGTTCACTCTCCAAGAAGCTTTAAATCCCAAGATACTGAAGCTGAACAGATTCCCTTCCTGACATCTACATCAAACAACCTCTTTCCCTCCCTCATTCCTCCCCTCTGGAACGAGTCTGTCCCATCTTAACAGTCGTCTTTAAAGCGCTCCATCTGGGGCCTCAGGTAGGGTTTCTACTTCCTGGTTGTCACAGTTATGGCTCATTAAAGAGCTCTCTCTCACAGCAGGAAGGAAACTGACTCCCCTCAGATCCTGCTAATGTGTGTGGGTCCTTAAAACTGATACTGTCACCAATGCACATCTTGTCTGCATTAACATGAACCCAGATAGAGGGCACTCTATAATTACAGTCACATGTGGAGTCGTGACACCGACGTCCAAGCTGTTAATCAAGTGAAAAGTGATTATTTAAGGGATCAACCTGCAGCAGTGCTATAATCCTTTTCTTTAGCCACACTAATGAGGAGAAAAATACGTGAAGTAAGTAACTCTTTTATTTTCATAATGCAAGAACTTTCATCTTCTTTGTGGTTTAACAAATTTGAATTAGACTCACTAATATTCACACCCTTTACCTCAGTAGAGTTGCACCTTTTGATTAGTTTCATTATCGCCCAATCTATTGTTTTTTCAATAATTATATTTAGCATTTTGCTCATAAAACTGCATATAAACTGCATGCACATCAAAATATATATCAGACATGTAAATGCTGTTGCTTTCCACCACCGTTACTACAAATATGACCCACAGAGGCTCCTGCAGAAACACACTGTGTAATAAGCAGTTCAGTCAGTGAGTGTGTCAGTCTACACACTCTATACACAGATCTGCCCCACAGCTTTTCTAACTGACAGTCAATTTAGATTGTTGGGAGGTTGACTCTAGAAAAAGTTGATGCTGATGCTCCTATTTAAAGCGGAAAATATCTGGCCGTCTATGTCACACAGACGATGAATCATTATGGACAGAGCTGAGCCAGAGAGATGGTGATCCTCCTTTCGACGCTGCCACTTTGCCACATTTCATAACAGCTCAGCTCCATCTCCTAGCCCCGTCCCTGGGGACCTATAGCACACAGCTGGTCCTTTGACAGACATGTTAGTCTTTTGAACATTTTCCTCTTATAATGTGTGAGAGTTGGGGTTTCACCGAGCTCAGGGGTGCTGGTGCTGCAGGAAAACTGCTGGAAAGGATGTGTTGAGTGAGCTGTTCTAGCTGTAATGGTAAATAAGCAGTTGCATCTTTTAAAAGAAAATAGAATACAATGCACACATAAATCAAATGTGGAATGTATGGTTTTGAATGAACATGAAAGTGAAACATCTGTGAAAATTAAGTATTTGGATGTATTTACACAGCATAAATATTCCTACCATAAAATCTACCAACAATGAAAATAATATATTATTGCTTATAATATTGCTTCTGATTGGTCTGTTCTTTATTCTCCACAGGGAACCATTCTCTTACCTGGAAACAAAGTTTCAGAGCATCCAACCAGTGGTGAAGATGGGGGGAAATTTCTTTTCGAGGTCATTCCAGGTAGGAAAGCTGATAACAGTTCAATGACTTTTTATCCACACAGTGGGCGAAATGATGATGGCAAATGTTTACTGGAGGACAAGCAGGAACAAGAGCTTAAGCATTATCCGAGAGGAAATTTTGCCATTTCCTCAATTCTTGTTAATCATGTCTTTGAATGCTGTTTGCAGTAATGTTACATTTTTTCTATTTATAGCACTCTATTCCACCACGAGGAACTTTTAGTCTTGTGCGTGTGTTCATAAACCCGTTTGCACAATAGCACTGACAGAGTGACGGGTGATGAAATTTGTGACTTTTGTAACACAACTATAGGAAAAGTTTAGTTCGCTTTTTTGCAGAGAGTAAGATGAGAAGATTAACATCTCTCTCATACCTGCATACTTAATTTGAAGCTCTAGCAGCAGGTGACTAGCTTAGCATATCTTAAAGACTGGAAGCAGGGGGCCCTGTACAAATGTTAAAATAAGTGTATTTAACTTACGAAACAAATGTGCAATATCAAGTCACATGGTTTATACACACACAATCTCTGATGATTGCGTCGTGATGAAAAAAATGTTTGTGCGGTTGAAACAAACATAACTTCAGTAGCTGAAGCTTCTGTTTGTTAAGTTGAAGAGAGTAGCAAGAGTCGCTAGATGTGAACAGTATCTAACTATCTAATCGCCTGCTAACCTACTGTAACCTCATCCTCAGACTGTATGACAACAAGTTCAAATACAACACAAAGGAATAGAGGGTTATTTTCCCAGGAGGAACAATGCCAAGAATGTGAGTCTATGGAATAGATATTTAAAACACACATGGACACTAGGGAAATAAAGACAGCTGGTAAAAGACAGTAGCTGAGTGCATTAGCAGACATCTACAGTTAACCCTGTAAAAAAAAAAACACAGGATATGTGCAGCAACTGCTTGTATTCTATTTATCTTTATTTTTCCCTGGTGTTCATCCACTTCTGCTTCTCACAGAGGAAATCAAAATGTTTCAAGACATTTTTTCGCACGATTTGTGAAAACTCAAAATCAATGTAACCCAGCGGATAATGGTGCAGTTTTATCCTAATAATCATCTGCAAAAGGTTAATTAAAGGTTACCCAGACTGAGCCAGAATTAAATACATGAATTAAATGTTTTTTGAGCAGTTTGCTTGAACTGACTTGAAAGATGGTGTTTTTGGATGCCAGTGACCTTTCTGTTTGTCCTCATAGTTTCCATATTAGACGAGGATTAACAGTTCCCTGCAGAGACTGTCAGGCACTTTCAGTTGCTGCTTTTCAGTGCACCCATTCCACGTTCACATTGATATGAAGTAAAATCAACTTGTCAGCATGCGATCCATAGTTCTTGATCGATCTATCTTGATCTGGAATGGTTGAAAGAGGTTGTGTCATGGGAGAAACAATAGAACAGCTTTCTTAACACATTATTTTTCCATATGCGTGTGTGTTCATGCCACAGTAGAGTACATTTTGATATATCGGCATACGATCAGTGATGAAAAGCATGAAGTATTGTGATGTTATGATCATGTTTATTGATCATCTTGCAGAGAATAATCAGGTGTGGATTAGAAATTGACAGATGTAGCTGATAATACACAGATTGGCTGCTGTGAGTTTTCACTCATGCAACAAATCAGTCATAGAATTAGCGTTCTAGAGTCATAATATGAATGATATCATTCATATTGATATAAAAAAACAACTGTTATGGACCAAAAATAACTATCACTGTTAGTGGGAGCAAAAAGGGAGTTTCAAAAACTAAACTTTATATTTTCACTTCTCTTTTTTCTTTCCATGCATGTCAGCTATAAAATACCCACAATACATACATATATAAATGAGTTGTCTTGTGAGGCAGTCTTACACAACATTTTTACATTATATGCTGTTGCACTGTTGTGGGATATATCATTTACTGTTGGGACATTATGCTACATTTAACAGTTTGCGGTGAGTGGTATGTGGTGTATAGATAGATTTTCATTCTCTCATTACTTATGAAGCTGTGTGTTTGTGTTTCTCTTCCACAGAGACAGTTGCCATCTATGTTTCCATCTGTGGGAACTCTTAATTTTGGTAAAAAAAATAAATACATAAATAAAAAAATGAATGAGGGGAGAGGAAATTTGAAATCCAGTAAATCTTGGCAATAGTAATCATAACAGAATTTGCACAATTTACCAGGCGCTGTTCTCAGCTGCCATACTCCACCTAAGTCACCTTCAAGGACGTCCGTCGTTTGAGTATGTTGGTCATCTATGTTGTATACAGAGTTATTGAAAAAAGTCCTGATATTAAACTTAGAAGGACATGCTAACACAACGGAGCTTTGAAAAAACAAATAACATGTTTCGACAGTAACCACAAAGTCTGTGGCGAAGTTTCTTCTTCAACTTTTCAAAGGCTGGGCTTGTTATGGCTGCATCTCAGATACCATAAAGCTACTCACGCAGTCCAAAACATGCGGATAAGACTCCCCGCATGTTAACTACACGGCCCTCATGATGTGTTCAAACACATCAGACATGAAGAGAGTTTTAGCAAGTGCCATTAATGCTACCAAACAGTTTCCCCCTCTCTGCAACATCCAGTATGTCCTCAAACTACTGGAAAACAAGAGCATGGCTTGTTATGAGACTGCAAATAAAGAGGTCTAAGAGAAGCGGGGAGAGAAAATGAAAGGAAAGCACAACACATTTATTCCACTGGTCTAAATGGGGGCTCTGCAGTTTGAACGCGACACACGGACATCTGTGGCAGATAGACAGGCAGTGATTAGGGCGTGTGTGGAAGTCAGAGTTGTACAGAGATGTTCATTGTCTTGTAAGGGTGGTGGTGATGTTCAAACATGAGCAGGGTATCGGGTGACTGTCAGTGGCTTGAATAGCAGCATCAGGACATCTGTATGGGGACGGAAAGAAATCTGTATTTTTCTGGAAATTAGTAATTGTTGCCATGCAAAATGTGCAAAATAGTGCAGAAAGCATGCACTTTGCATACTGTGAGGCTTTTTCTGTTACTCTCTCTTCTTGTTTTCATCTCTTTTAGTCTTCTATTACTGTGCACATTAACATCTGGATGAAGTGTGTTTTTAAACCTGCAGAAAGAGTTACCAGGGATGAAAGGAGGGGGGGCTTAGGAAGCAGATTCACCACAGGTCTAACAATATTTAGACTGGAAGCATGCTTATGTCTAACAGAGACATGCAGGTACAGACACAAAAGAGCTTTTCTTTTGCTTCCCCAAACGAAGACTTTAAGCACCAGTGAGTGACATTTTCTTCCATCACACAGACACGCTAGAACCTGTGCAAGCCCACATGGGTCTGTACTGACGGCAAGAGGAATGATAACAAAAAATGCATGAATGCAGCTGTCAAAATGTCTGTTTCTTCAATTTAATGTATATATTTAAAGGACATTCATTTGCTATGCTTTAGGATTAAATCATGCACATGAAAACTATTCTAAATTCTGATTCTTAGCCATCACAGGACATGCAACGTTGACTGCATTTCTCTCAGTCCATGTATTTAAATCTATATCTATATCTTAAGTACAGATCAGAACATCCCGCTGCTCAGGAGTTGCGTGCAGTTTAATCTGATGTGTTTGAATCCTCGCAAGAATGTCAGGTATGATCTGAATACAGCTGTGCAGCATAAATACTGGGATCTGATATTTGAGCCTTCATTGCAGTGGCCAACCAGAGCCTTCTTTAGCAAATTATGATTTTAGACAAAATTGCACAGTTTTTTTTCTTTTAATCAAAGTTGCATGAATGCCTGTAGCTTAATCCCCATTGGGCAACTGTGATTTCTCATCCTGTTCCTACTAAAGAAGAATCACCACAGGAAACACTCCCCGTTGTGTTTTTGATGGAGAAATAGTGCGCTCCTCTTTCCCCAAACTCCAATAAACACCAGGCCTTGACTCAAATATGAGTTCAGTATGTCACCCTCTCTCTCTCTCTCTTTGCCCCGGGCTCAGTCATTTGCTCACTCTCTCCCTTTTTTCCCCTCTCTGTCTCCTCTTGGTAGCCCTGTTAAAGTAGATGGTCAGGCCACAGCAAGTCACTACTGCTGAATTATGGGAATATTTCCCTGCTCATCCCCAGAGGCCACCATCCCTTCATTCATGAGACCTTGGGATCATGTTGCCATGAGCAGGTGGACGGCCTCAAGCGTACATGGTGTTTACAGAGCAAAGCCCGAGTCTACTCTTTGATACATACCTGAGGAGGAGAAGAATTTCCTGCTCAGTATCAAAGATTATGCTTCAGCTTGTTGTATAAAGTAAAGTAATTGATTGGCATTTCCTCATTTTAAATGGGAGTTGACAGAGGGAGGTAAAGACCAAGCACAGATCCTCACTTTAAATAAGGGTGATAGTGCCCTCATGTGATTTTATTAAGTCATTACAGTTTTACACATTTTTTGCTCATATTTTTTAGGAAACTAAATAGAACGAAATAAATCTTTATATGCATCTTCATATATTGTGATAAATGGAAGCAGTTCACTTATCTTGAATAACTCTTAAAGAATTCTGCAAGATTTTAGTCTTTGAGTTGATGTGTACAAATGACCATATGCATGCATGAATAGGAGAGATGCCTCATTTTAATAATAATGGTTTTGTTCTTCTCTCACACATGACAGAAGTTGGTAATAGGATTAAATCAGTTGTGGCGACAAGAAAAGGAAGAAATCTGTATATAAATGCAAATTACAAATGTTTTGTAGTGCGTTACTTTAATTGCTTCTATTATACATTATACGTTGATCTTGTAATGGGAGTTTAGTTTAAAAGAAGACAATATAGTTTAATTACTTGTGATCATTACTTTGCAATGACTGAGCAACCACTATTAATTGGTCTGATCAAATCTATCTATCCATCAAACTCATAGATGAGGACTGTGAGATACAGTTGAGAGCTCTTTTTTTGTTTGTTTGTTTGTTTATTTGTTTGATGTGTATGCCTGATGGGTAGCCATAGATAGTTGACCTCTTCAATGCTATTTACACAGTGTAACTTTTGTGACTGAATTATGATAACACAATACAAATATGAGTATGCAGGCATCAGTGGGAGTGAATCAGAATAGAGAACCTTTGTATCCTTATTCGTCTGGTTAATGAGTATAAACTGTGCTTTATATAGGATAGGATAGGATAACATGATGATCTTACCTTAAACTATATAGGCAGACTTATTTAACAGTAATGACTGAATGATCACTATTGGAGGGTGACGACAGACATGTAATTTAAAGACTGCACAAGCTTATGCTGTTCATTATGATGAAGCCAGAGGTTACTTTTGAACTATAAGCACCTAAAGCTGATGATGGAATGATGGATGGTTGAAGTAAAAAAAAAAATAATTTAAAAAAAGCCCAAATCAGCAGTGGACTTAAATAACCCAAACAATTATTCCACTTGTTTGTGGATGGTAATAAATGTGTTAGAATATTACCCTCCAGCCATCTGTGTTTAAGCTGAAAGAGGCCCCTGTAGAGTGATTGAGTAAACTTATTAATCTGTGGTGATGACATTTCACAGTCACGATGTATGGAGGTGGTTTTCAAACAGGCCTCCATGTCACATAAGTCAACCTCTGGTGCTGGCATTGGCTGGTTGTGTGTGCGTGTTCAAATACTGCTGGTGCAGCTTTAACTATACTGGAATCATGTTTATCTCAGAAGGTTGGCTGAACTGCTATAATCCATTTCATGTTATCTGCAGCTCTACTAACATAGTATAACATTGTTTATGGAGCATCTGGACTATTTTAATCCCACAACGGACCCACGGCTTCATTTGAAAGTGCTTCAAAAAGAAGCAACTGGTCTGCACACAGACTCCTGACTGTGACTCAGAATCTGGAGATTAAAAACATTGGCACAGGATTAAAAAAAAAGAAATGAGTGCAGACAGTTCAGATGTATATAATTAGAAATGTATGTTTGCATCTAGCAGATAGCAAAATAAAAAACGTGGCAAAAGCCTACATGCATATGTCAAATCATGTGTCGAAAGAAAAGGAGAAATGATGAAAGTGATAATCCACAAATGAAAAACAGATAAAGTGAAAAGGATAAAAAGAAATGCTTTAATTACAATAGAATACAATAATACATACCATTCACAGCAGGCTCATTAATTGAACTCTAAGGAGCCGAGAGAGAGAGAACCATCCCCACCCAGGTAAAACAAATGAAAAAGCTCCAGGAAATAAAATTGCTTCCCTGTTATAAGTGGAGCATATATTAATCCATACACATTTGATCAAATAAATGTGACACACAGAAAAAAACAAGCAGTTCTCTGTTCCACCTATTGCTTTTATTGGTGTGAGCAGTTGGATGTATAGCGCTGACACAGCGTCTAATGCATCATAAATCCAAGAGGAACACAAGGCAATATCAAGGCATGCATTAAGGGGGGAGGCAGTGAAATTGTTGTCATGGATATTACTGTGGTAAATTGATGCAGCGCAGAGACTCATGAGTGACAACATTATGTCTTGTATAGAAATGTTTTCTGCTTTCTTATTAATATGTTTGTCTCCCCACAGCCTGTTGTCAACGTCCATTCTCTCTCAAAAAACTTTTTTTTTTTCCAAAGTTCAGACACTGAACTTCTCTTTCCTCTCTTCCTCAGTGTGTGTTTGTATATGTGTGCGTGCAGATGTCCACATTTACACACACGTCCATGTTTTTCCAGTGTGTGCACGAAGTCAATAACCCGCCGTCTGTGACACAGCATCATATGGACTCCTGGGGGAGTTGTGGCCTGGCAATCAGCTGCTGTTGACATTCGTCATATGAGAGTCGCATCCCTTGTGGTTTTCACAGGATATATGAATTTATGAAAGCAAAAAGTACTGCATTACAAAAGTGGCAAAGGGCAAACCAGATATTTCAAGATCAGTTTAGAGTTTCATGCAACATTTCATTGTTAGCCTGTTAGCATGCTGGCTGGCAGCAATATTTAGCTTTGAGTATCGCTGTGTCTGAATACAGCTTAACATGGCGGCTAATGTAGCTGCAGACTGGAGACAGTCTGGCTCACAGCCTTATCTCCATGGTTATACAAACTTTGATAACATTTTACTCACAAAGCTCATTTCAAACATCCCCTGACGCACATTTACAGCTCATTATGGCAGGCAGCAGACGTGACAGCTTGCAAACAAATCCACACATCGCCGCTACTACCGACATCAAATTAATCAACTTGAACACAAACCAGAATTGTGCTGATGACCTTTTTGGTGGTAGCTCAGAGTCAACTGTTTGATGCTAGTGAACACCAGTGCTACCAGTCTAAATCAGGGGGCCCCTTACTCTTAAAGTAATTTGCAGGACAGCAAGGCTGCTGATGCCTAGTTGCTAAAGCAGAAGCTTCGCTAAGGAGCAGATATATTTCGTAATGAGCCCTGAAAAAACCATTTGGTGTGCCAGAAGAAGAGACGAGGCGTTGCTTGATTTGTCTTTGTAGAGGCATGGAAATGCTGACATTCACCAGTTGGAAGGTTTAAAAAGCAATGTGAGAAAGACAAGCCAGCAGACACATCCGTAACTCAGGAGAAAAAGGTGGAACATATTTGTATCTGAGAAAATTTCCTTGGCAGAGGTTGCAGAGATAGAAAACTCATCTATGCCAAGGCAGTGGGCATGGATGTAACCTGCCTGGATGTCATGATTGAAAAGACTCTTCTTTCTCACGTAGATTTCGGAGCAGCTCCATTGAGCTGTATGGGATGTTGGAAGCAGAACGTTTTGGGGATTTTGTGCTCAAACATATTGCAGACAACTCAGACTCCCTTCATCTGAAAGCCTGTGACGTGGCGCTGGAAAAGAAACTCTGGCTGACTACCAAAGGGATTTAAAGGGAACAATGCAGATTCCTGTTGGTTTCCAAAGCAGAAGCAACATCTTTTCACGCTCTCTCACAGACTGTCGAGAGAAGGGTCTTGCTAAGCCCGACTACATGTTGCTTTTGTGGATCGGGAAAAGGTCACTGACTGGTTTCCAAAGGTAACTTGCAGGAGGTGCTGTATGGTGCAGCAGCAATCTGTCATTGTGCACTCAGAGATTCATCTAATGATGAATAAAGTTTTTTTTTAAGGGGAGCATTGGACTCTCTGACAAGGATGCCTCCCTTCTGAGTGGGATTTACACAGACTGCTCATTAAGGCAGAAGGCCTGGAGAGTGTTTAGTTCAGCAACAGCAGGCTGAACTATGCTGTTTGTAGAACATATTGTCCTTTCAGAGTTATCAAATATCATTCCCAATGTAAAATGGAACGTGTGACGGCTAACATCATTATGTTTGAGGCAATGAGAGGGACTCACATTCAGCTGAGGGAGGAAAAATTGCCTCAAGATTATTGGGGTTATGCTCAATAAATCAAGATTGAAACTATTTCTGTGTGTTTGAATGAATGATATTATCAAAATCCGTCAATAACTTTTTGTGTTTTCTTGTTAACAAACTAACAACAAACCAACCAACCAACCAACCAACCAACGCCAGCAAAACCATAACCTCCATGGCAGAGGTCATAACAACGACAACAACATTCCTATTTGAACAATAACAACGACGACGACATTCCCGTTTGAACAATAACGACGATGAAGTTTTATAAAAAAAATTCCCTTTGCACTTGTCATGAAGAGGGAAATTAAAGAATCAAAAGTGTGGTGGAGTCCTTGGTGATTGACTTGTTTTTGGAGCCATTCAAGAGGCCATTTGTGGAACAGCAGTTTTGTATTTTGTATTTCAATGTTTTAATTTTTTAGCCCTGGAGGTTGCCACCTAATACAAAAAATAGTTTTAAAGAGAGACTGGAACAATAACAGTAGGAACGAATGACTCGCAGGATTCAACACCATTTATTTTGAATGTGGCTGTTTAAAACTTTGTAACAGTACATAAACTTATGATTTCATGGTTTTAATATGTTGTCAGTATCTTCAGCAGCAGTCTGATCAAAGGTTACAGTCCTCTTATGTTTCTCTGTGACAACACTGCATGGACCAAAGCCTGTGGGAGTTCACATAGTGGATTAAACTGCATGGTGAATGATGAAGCCCGTTTTTCATCAAGCCATGATTGATCCACCACTCAATGGGAAAAAGCAGCTACCATCACAGCAGAAGAGGGTAATGTATAGGATGAGTGGACATATAAAGGTTGCCTGCTACAATTTTTATACTGCTCAAGAGAGGTGTTTCACTTTAGGATGCATCCTCCTCTATCTCCAAACAGAGCTGTCACATCATGATAGATGATGAATTAGCCCCTTGTGGCAGTACATGGTTTAATATCTGAGCTGTGAAGGAGAGCAAATGGTAAGAACAACTGTATTGGACCCATGTATACATTCTTCACATCTCATCCAGCCACACATACTCTTGTGTGATGAGGATGTTGAATGTTTCAAAGAAGGTAAGCGACAAAAAGAGGAGACTTGGGAATTCGGCATATCCAAACAACGAGCAGCTTTGTGTACGTGGTCGATGTTGGTCGAAATCTTCAAATCATTGCTTATTCAAGTCTATTCTCCGGTATGAGAATTCCAGACCATCTCCTTCCTTTCCTGTGCGTTATTATTCCTGTGTTTAAGTCTTCAGCAGCGAGGTCCCCCAGAGGAAATGCACTGAGGCCTGCGAACAGGCCTCGTCTCAGGCCAGAGACGGGGACAAGACAGGAAGCTCGGATGCTTACATAACAGCCCTTTTGAGGGGATCGGTATTTGACGTGTCACATAGCAGTCTCCTCCATCATGTCCACAACCCCTGCTCCTGCATGTACCGGGCTGGTCAGGTCTCAGCGAGGCCACATTTTGGTGGCCAGTGAAATTTCTCCCGACTACTCCAGTATGTTTGTCTGATGAGGACACTCGGCTTGCATGTTCAGACCAACGGTATGTAAACGGATTCCTGTCTGGATAAATATTTAGATGTCTCCCCACTTTTTCCCCTCATTTAAATCTAACAGGTAGTGTCCGTCTAAAATCGAATCGCGCCCCCAGGCTGCATTCAAATGGGCTCTCTCTGGCATTTAATGGAAACCAATAATGTGTGGTTCTCATTAAAGTTTAGGTGAGAATTAAAAATGCTAAGGAGGCTGTTAAAGGCCTTCCTCCTGCAGGGAGAAACCCTGTTGTCTCAGGACTTCTTGGCCACCAGTAGCTGCAGCCTTGTCGACCCTGCGCGGCTGTATTTATAGAGCGCTATGGATGAGTCATTTGGCCAAGTGCCCACTCTTCGTTCACCAGATTTACAGGTCCTCACACTGGGGAGGGCTGCTTGATTTACGATGCACCCCCTCCCTCTCCACCTCCACCATCAGCTCCCTCCCCACCCCTCTGACTTCCTTCAGAGACAGACACACCATCTTGCCCTGGGCTTGCTATCTCACTCGCTTTCATTCAGCCGCTCTCTCCTACACGTTTCCGTGTGTCTCTTAGAAATATGCTTCCTTTGCTCTTTTTTTGGTCAGAGGTGCACGTAGAGGTAGAGGAAAGGCTTCCTGGGAGGCAGACTAGCCTTGGCCTGACCTTCCCCTAAGTGCTGCTGAGTGGTGTGTTACACTGACCTGCATGCCTCTGGCTTAGAAGAACAAGTTTTAGGCGAAAGATTTTGAGTTTGAGGAAACCAAAGGAGAGAAGGGAGGAGGAGAAAAGGAAGGACGGTAGTAAGAGCAGTGGAGAAACCGTAGGAGATAAATCTATCTGTGGCACAGAGCTAGAACAGATGAAGAAGTGGCACTGGGGGGCCGGTGGTCAGAAGCGACAGCGTGGCTCTTGCTCTCTCAACCTCCAGCAGAGAAGGGGGCACGTTTTCCTCTGCACCCCATGGATCTTAACTCCAACCCAGGTCTGTCTCTTAACATAACAAATGCTAACACTTTGCATCTGGTTTGGACTGTTCAAATTATGAGTGCAGTGATATTATTAGCCTGACTTTAGTATCAGTTACGACTGAAGGGAGGGGTGGAAGGATTTCTCACACGGCTTTACTCGTCTTAAACTTAAGCTACTTGCACATGAGTTGCAAATTACTCCCTGTTCTCATTGATAAAGTGTCTTCTCTATTTGCTGTCCATTCATTGTGTCAGCAGATGGGTGATTTACATGTTACAGTTCACAGCTTATGATGAGCAGTTTATGATGCTTGCTTGGTGACATCACTGCAGCTTCCTTTTTAGTTGTCCACTACACAAAATGCTCTCATGAATGTTATTTAATATTATTTATATATATATATATATATATATATATATATATATATATATATATATATATTGTCAGAAACAATATTGTTATTATTTCTGACAAATGCAGTAATGTTAATGTTTGGAGTTTGTTGAAGATCCTTCTTCATGCTGAACATGTTATTCATTTAAATCTCCATTACATTTTCCACACAGTGCAGCTTTCCTTACTTTACATAAAGGAGATGCTGTTATCTGGTACGACTTATAACCGCAGAAAAATCAGACCACATTTCTGTTCTTACATCACCAAAAAACTGCATGCAACATATGAAGAAGGAGCAGAAGTTCAGAGCCATGAAACATTATCGCACCAATTTATTGCACCATATTCATTCCTTGCATTCTTCTCAAAAACTCGTCACCTGCATTACCCACAATGCAATTAACCAGCAGCAGTTCTGGCTGAGACGTGGGTGTGTTATTCTTGTAGCATCAAACCACTAGCCTCAAACAGAGGTTAGTGGCAACAGATGTTGCCTTCAGTGACATCACAACTACGTTCATCAGATTTCACAAAGCTCCCGCAAGAGCCAGGAAAGGTTGTTTTTTTTCTGAAACACAACACTTGGGATTTATTTGTTTTTGGAATCCAACCTATAGTGTCCATTCAATCAACTTTTTTGTGTTTATTTCTACTGAGCAAAAGAAGCATGGAGTATAACACAGATCTAGTGTGACGTTTTACATATGGTACCTGTCAAAAGTTTGGACCCAGTGTTCAAACCTTTGGCCGGTTCTGTATTTGAGCAGCACTTTGTGAACAACAAAAAACATGGCATAAACAATCATTACCCTTCCTGGTTATATGACAGTTGATCTCATCCTCTGTTTGGAGGGTAAGGAGCACCTGGTCTTTTTTACTCCCTAATTTTCAAGAAATACTCGGTTGAATTTCTTCTTCTTTGAGTTCGCTGCTAACTGTAATTAGCTGCTTTTTGCAGTTGCACACATAATATGTCGTCAAACTGTCCTACTGTACCACGTCACCAGCCCACTCTTGCTGTTAATGCCAGATGCAGAACAACAATAACCCGCATTTCACATTTGTAACGTTTATACAGAATGGTGAGGGCGCAATACAGGCACAGCAATACCCCCTTGAACAGTCTGGGTCAAAGGGGGTTTGGTTTCAAAGCACTATACTGCACTGATCACAATATATGAATTAAGAAAATTTTACATAATTTAGCTTGAAAAAAGGGAAGACTAAAAACTAAGTTGAGCAATTCCTACCTACTGTAATAACTTGTGAATAACTTGCAAATATTAAGTAATACTGAAACATTTTTTCCAACTCTGCACTTAATGTAAACCACTGAAACTGTGTGAATAGGATTTAACCATGGAGTCATTTGAATAACTTATTATAAGCTTTTTAAACCTACTACAGATGTAGTTAAAATGCCACACAGGCACGGATGTACAAAATACGTGGCTTTAAAACTTTTTGCCGGTGGAAGAAAAAAAATCATGCTTCTGTGAGCTGGGTCATATTTCACTTTGCCTGGCTGCTTGAGGCAGATAACAGAATACACTCTGAATTCATGGCTCCTGGCCTGCCTGTAAATCCATCCCGGTAAATCTGTTCTCATTATAAAAGTCTGAAGCAACAGATGGGAGAAAAAATTGGGCAGAAGAAGCGACTGTGGGCCTGTTCAGGCAGAAATTAGATTTCACAAACTGCTGATTGGACGGAAATAAAATGTTCATATGTTTGACAGATGGTTAAAGAAAGAAATACCAACATTTTTTTTTTTTTTTTTACATGGATTCTTATTAAAGCCTGACTTTAGTTGTTAAATCCTGAAATACATCACTCTTGGCTTTATTTTAATTCTAGCCTGTGTACGAACCAGTATGTGATCTCAGAATTAGTGAAACTACCAGCAACTAAGTCTCTGAAAGTCACAGGAGATGTCTGTTAAAGTCTCATTGTCTAAGTAAAAGAGTTTAAGGCCAATTTGTTTCTTGCTTTTCATTGGTTTAGATGATATTATATCGAATACCTCTGGGTTTAAGACTACAAAAAAGCAGTTTGAAGACAATGGCTCTGACACGATCTCTGGGAAATTGTGATTGGCATTTTCCTACATTTATCCGATTAAATGATATATTTGTTAATTGAGAAAATAATCTGCACACTAATCAGTAATCTGCCGAAAACCAGTTCACACAACACAAAATGAAGCAAAAAAATCACACTGCAAAACATCTGTACACTACATGCATGTGTGGTAACTTAATGGACATATTAGAGACTGTAATTGATGGCAGCTTTATTAATAGCACAGGTTTGAACCTAAAAAGAACTGGCAGAACAACATCAGCAAAAGTTGAGCAATGCACACTCAGACACACAAAGAGGCAACGTCATCGTCAGCGTTTCTCTCTCTCCACTTAGATCACCACCAATCTTTTTCTAAGGCCGGCAGGCTCTGCCCCTGCACTGCAGCCCTCTCAGGCTGACTGGGCTCTGGCCAGCTTTGTCAGAGAAAACAACCACGATGTGGACAGGACTGCTGCGATGGCCAAAATGAAAAAAACATGCTTATCTTGCCAAAGCTGATAGGCGTCGTCATTTGTCTGTCCAAATGATTGGGCATAGTGAGTCAACAGGAAGTTTTATGGTGCATACCTTCTTAGTGTGGCCGTCATACAGATATGGGTGCAGAAACACACATTGGAAATAACTGGCATAGGCAGACACAAGCATGAGTTTTTTACACAGTGACAGAGATGCAGGGAAAAGATATTTTTTGCACTATAATGTATTCATATTCCACCTCACCAGTCAGGCAGTGGCTCATACGGGGTGATGATTGATGGGTGTCAGATTTATCTTTACTTTCTTTGCAGTAATTTTCAGCTCTGACGGGCCTGAAGTAATCTAGTGAATTAAACATTGATCACCGTGTGTCTATGACTCATTAAGACACAGCTGTCAGCATTTTTTCCTTCATATTTTTGTTTCATCTCCCCGGTAGGACGTGTTCATCGACAACATATCCAGAGATTACCCACCTAAATCCAGACTGGAGTTATTTATCTCTCCTTTTTCATCCTTCCCACTTCTCTCTGGCTCTCTTGGGGAAAGATGGAATATATGAGTTGCTCTACCCCAGCAGTCACATCATTAACCAGAAGTTAGGTTTCCAAAACCCTGTCTGGAAAGTTCAAAGGGCTTCCCCACAGGCCAAACTGACTCAGCCTACCAATCTTAGCTGTGGGGAGTGCAGGTGTGCATCTGCCCTGGAGCTGAAAGGTGATATTAGAGGGTATTAGTGAGCTGAGCAACAGGCGCTTTGTCAAGTCCGTTCCTTTTTTTTTCCCCTTCCCTGGCGTGGATAAAGAGAGGTTCGCTCCCTTCCCCGGGTGCCAGGATGTTTGTCTACGTCTTTTCCTTCCAATATAATTGTTATCTGTAGCGTAGCAGCTAAGATGAACGCAGGGATATACAGCACATCAAATTTTTAAACAAAGACACCAATTGTGGTGAATGACAGAAAATAAATATAAAATAAAGCAGCTTCAGCAGTAGCATCCTTATCTGCATCTGTGCATGTATGTATATGTGTGTGAATCTTAGCACTGACATCCTTCATCTGAATCAAAACAGATTTACAGTATCAAGACCATGAGTGTCGACCTGGTGATCAGTCACATAGTGGCAGATGCTCACATGTCTGGCTGTACATGAAACATGAATTCTCTAACAATGTGGTCATCATAACACAGCAAAAGTACATTAAGAACCAGTGTCGGGTTAAACGCTCCCCTGCAGCGCTGCACGAGGTTTTACTGTGTGATCTGTGTGCACTGCACCTTTAGAGAAGCCTCCTCTGAAGTTTTCACTCTGCCTGCATCTGATGTAATGTTTCAGCCTCCCAGCATTGCGTGCAAATGTTCAAGTGACAACAGCTGCCAGCCCTCACCAAAACTCAACACTCCGCACATTAATGGGATATTAATCCCCCAGTCGGTAGTCGCTGGAGCTGTAAGTGGTCGAAATAGTTAGCTCGTAAGGATGTTGGTATTTTAACAAACCTCAAGGAGTTGTCATGCATCGCTTAGAGATGTTTAGAATTGCTCTAAAATTAGTCTCGCTTTGCACTGCAAGTCAGCGCTGAAATAAACAGGTTGAGCAGAATGTTTAATGGGTATTAATAAAAAATTGTCTTTTTATTAATTCTCTTATTTGTACACAAGTTAGCACATTTACTACATTATTACTCTAATTGTATCCATTTTCCAAAGTAAAACATGTTTTATTTTGGTGTATTTGATTCGTATTTCCTCCCCTGAAGGCTGCCACTGGTTTCTGCTTTAGTGAAGTGTGAACACCAATTTAAAGGAACCTGAAAGCAGCTTAAGATGCAGCATTATAATATAATCCATCAGTGTAAACATGATGTATTATATTATTTTCTCTTCAAAGTTACATTGGAAAAAAAAGACAGGATTGTATAAAAAAAAACATGTTGAGTTTGTAATATATGGGTTAAAATATTCAAAAAGGCAGATATGATCCTTCAAAATGCACCAGCCAACAGTGAAGTGAATGAGTTTCCCCTCACTTTTACCTCTGGGTCACTATCTAGTCTTTATAATTATCACATCCACATATGTTTCAGCAGAAGTTCAGAAGTTTACGTCACGTCTGAGCTGCGTTTACTCCTTCTAAAGTTTAAACTGATTCCCCTTGCATAGTGGTATATTTCCAGCAGCCTTGGCAGGACACACAGACATAGCTCTCTATTTAGTTGGCATAAAATCAGAACAGAAACACTTGGCTTTTTGACAGCCCAGTGACGTCCATGAACAGACTGACCCGTTGCTTCCCCGACTGCCTTCATAACAACTCATTAAATCTCTGCTTGCTCATACAACTCAACAGCTGCCTTCGACCGGCGCGCTTCAGTCCCTTTTGTGTGAAGCCAACATCCAGTGATGAAATTGCTTCTTTTTATCTTGGAGAATCTTTCGAAATAGATTTTTGAACTGGCGTGCCTTGTTGTGACGAACCGTCTGGCTTCAGGGCTCAAGCAATCAAGGTATCATGTTTGCCATTCAGTGCCAGAGATCGCAGGGAATTTAGCCATTAGTCTCCATTTTTTTTGGTGCCATTATTACCTTTCTCCACATTGGCGCCTGTAGCGGGACAGTAGAGCAGAGCCAACGTCCCCTTTGACCTCTCCACTCTATTCACTCTGTTACTCATTCAGCATCAGATGGTAATGGATAGCCATAGTAACTCTATGGAGTCTGTGTTCTCCTCCGGACAATGTCTTTGCCTTCACACTCTGTCAATTGACAGGCCAGGACCACCAGGAATTAGCCATCAATACTTTACTGTGGATCAGGTGACACAGGATGCCTACTGCAGGTACATGGGAAAAGTCAAAATTGCTAGGAATTTTTATTTTTCTGCTTTTTTAGGATTATTCCATCATTACCAACCATCATGATTTGACGATAGCAGGAGTATTTTTTTTTTTTAATCTAGGGCTGTAACTAACAGTTATTTTCACTTGAGTCAATTAATTCATTATAATCTGAGCAGCCCCGTCTGTAGCTACAAAAGGCTTCAAACAACTTATATTTTTTCTTATATTCTTTAGATTTTTTCTTTATGTAATATTATCAATTAATTTTTTTAAATTTTTGACAGTGGAATAATTAACTATTTGATTCAGCACTATTGTCATTACTATTTTTTTTCTGCATGAATTTTACTTACTTAAGAAAGTCTGCATTAACTACTTGACAGATTAAATGGAAGTTACATTTGATACAAAAGAAAATGTTACAATGCAATACCAAAACCAACTTTGATGTAAAATAGTATTCATCTGATGGAATTTATTGTAATAGTAATAATGTTGTATATACACTCGGAATATTGTGTATAAATAATATTAAGGCTTATTTGATTCCACATGGAAAAAAGTCAATATTTCATCATTATGCTCTAAACAGTTAGTGGCTGAAGATGTTAACAAAGCACTAAAGTGTGAATGGGACATCCAATGTTTGCTTATGGGGTCATGCCCTGTGTCAAACCAGTGGCCTTTATAAAACCCAAGCCTTCAGAGAGATCGGCCCATTGTTCCCATTACAGTGCTTTAGAGAAGTATGTGTGTGTGTGTGTGTGTGTGTATATACCTCCCAACCCCCCTCTTCAAACCTCCCCTCCCTCCCTCCTTCCCTTTCTCTTTCACACCCTCTCAGCTGTGCTCACTCACTCATTCTGAGCCGGGCCAAACACTGACAGAGCAGCTCCTCAGTCAGGACCTCCCATCCTCAGGTTAACCCAGGCTGCCGGGACTTCATAACCCCCTCAGGGAGCCTCTTTCGGGAGTGTTGAGGAGACATGGAGATGGTTCACCAGGCGATATATAGTTTACCACAGTATGGATTATCTGATTTGCTTTCTTCACATAAAGGTAACAATTTAAAAGGGACTATTTTGGGCCTATAGATACCTAGTAGCTCTCTAGCACAATACATTGGATATATTTCTCTACACTGATGTCTGTACTGCAGACTTCTTTGTTGTAACAGCTGCAAAGGCATTAGATCATCTGGAGGTGATATCACTCATGAATGAAACACTCGTAAACCAAAGATCAAAAAGGAAATGATGTTACTTCTTGTTTCTACTTTTAATCCTGGTCACCATGCCGTATGAATGAGCAGACGCTTTGTATTATGGTTTGCCTTGCGGCTCGATGAGTGACTTCCTGTTCTGTCTGAGGTATTTATGATGCGTGGACCTTTGAGAAGACTATCATTAGACACAATATTGAATCTCAACTTGCCCCTGCTTGCATGCAAACAAGACGACTCTCGTAGACGAGAGAGATCAGAAACTGATGCAGTCGTTTGATTTTCCTCTTCGCACATGTAACGCACACAAACACACAGACTGGAAGAATTATGACACATGTTTTTGTCATTGAAAGCTTAACAAAGTAGTTACAGTGTCTGCATTTCTTTCTGGGCCAGCAGCAGCTGCTTCCTCCACTTGGCAAGCAGCGCAATCAAAGTCTGGAGGAATGTAATGTTTTCACAGAGAGTCTCTCACAAAATGTTTCCACTTCTGAACATTCTAAACAATGTCAGGTCATTTTTAACACTTGAGCACTCATTACCTTTAAGGCAGTTTCTGCATGAATGAAAACAAAGCAACTTTTTTTTATTGTTAGACTCATTGCCGTGAGATGAACATGAGGTTTTAATGGATGTGTCCCATTGTCGGACTGCTTTGGTTCCGGTTGTAAACTTTGTGTTGCAACAGGATTATTTTAATAACAGGGCATTCTTTTTTTAATGCCCACATTAAAGGAACAGTTTTAACATTGTGGAAATAGGTTTATTCAGCTGCTGCTCGATTGATTGATGTTAGCTTAGCTTAGCATGAAGATTAGAGGCAAACACAGAGTCTGGCTCTGTCCAGAGGGGTAAACTCTGCCTATAAGCACCAAATTCAGTTTTAACATATTATTATCATACTTCTTAATCTGTTTCAAACGGTAAAGAGTCGAATCAAAAACTTGCCGTTTTAAAGGGTTTATGCACCAAACAATTTCTTTATGCTAAGCTAAGCTATTAAAGCAGTTTCATATTCGTCTAACTAAAACGTAATTCCAAACTATTCCTTCCAGCAAAAATATGAGATTCTAATCAATACATAAAGTTGATAGTTTGTATACCTTTTTAAAGCGCTAGCCATATGGGAAGGTTCTACCTAATGCTACCATCCTGCAGTCGTGGGAGTGGATAAAAATTAAGCCATTTATTCTATGATCCGTCAACCTGTGCAGGACTCCACATCATGTGGAATGGATGCACTGTGGGTTGGTTTACATTACTTACTCACAGACATACAGGTCAGGCTGAGATGTATCAGTGCTTCAGGTATGTGTGTGTGCAATTACAGCACAGTGGGATCCTTTGTTGTCTCCCACCTGTTTTGAGCCATTAGTGGTGAGACTGGTCTGCAGCTGGGTTTGGCCACTTATTAAGGCCGGTGGTCAAAACAGTTGTTAGCTGTTTGCACTCAGCCCATCTCACATAGTAATTATGAGTCAAAGGGACCAACTTTACATGACTGAAAAGTTGGAGATAATTTAACATGATTCAAGTGATATGTTAGGATTTTGTTTGAGAATATCTGATTACTCTGAGGTCTGTTATTAATATGCTTTATGTAGTAAAACAGGATGCATGTGGTTCATTTTAGCAATGTTGTTGTTTTTTGTGTGTGCTATATACGGATTTGAGGTTGGTTATGCCCTAGCATAATATATAATCTGAGAAAATTGTAATATATAGAAGTTAATAAAGTATAAATAAAGTTCTTGTTTTAGTAGGTGCTCCACAGTGGAGAATATTGACAATGGGAATGTGGGATTTTCTCTTTTCCTCAACTTTTTCATCAAGCCTCAAGGTGCATGAGGAGTCTTGATCTGTGTGCCGTTAATACAAGCTGTCCTCTGACGTACCAGTCGGCTTGCATGCTGTAAAGCTGGCAATTGTTCTCTGAGTTTTTGAAACTTTGCAGCAGTGTGCAAAGCGTGGAGAATCAGGGGAATTGTGACAGCTGTCACGGTTGTCTTTTCAGGTACAGTCGTGATATAAGTGAAGCTCCTCGACTGTCTCTGGGAATGAGCCCCCGCTAGGATTGGTCTCATTTAGGAAGCGATGATTGAGGGTTTTGGTTAGACATGCAGTGCCAGTCAGACTACTGAGGATTGTGTGCTGGAGAATAATACTTGCAGGGAGTCAGTAAAGAATCTGTCAAAAGGGAGCCTCCAGTCATTTTATTTAGTGGGTGGATATGGAGAATTTACCCATCAGCGACAAGATGATATTTGAGCTAAACATTTTATTGTAAACCGAGGACTGAAAGGCTAATATTGTTCTTTGCAGGGATGTGGCTCCGGTATTCTTTGATTATCTGTTTATCTGATGGTGTTTTTTAAATAATTGATTGACCTTCATGTGTCTGAGGGAACAGTGCTGAGCTATCTGGGAATGCAGGAAAAAAAAATTTTTAAATTCACTCTTGTGCACAAATATTTGATCATTTTATTTGGCTAAAAAGAGAAAAAAAAATAGCTCTTGCATCAAGTATGGAGGTTTTCCATATAAACCCCTTTGTTACAAACACAAGAAAATGCACTTGGCTGAGAGCTGACTGACACAAATTCTGCCATACAGTAAACGTAACTGAAACGCACACAAACAACGGGCTGAGAACAGATGTCCATCCATCTGCTACTCCGGATATTTGTTTCATTGGATCTGATGTGCAAATGTGTTTCACAACTATATTTGCATGAGATTAATACTTAGACTGATATCAGTAATGCTGGTTAAAATCTACAAATGGGTACAATGGATAGAAAATGACAAATATGTTCCTAAGAAGGTTCCTGATAGTATTGAGGTTTTGTCTGTCTTTATTAACCATAAGGCAAATTCAGACACTATCAAAGAAAGTCAAGCATCAACAGGAAATGAGAAGAGTAACAGCAGTCTGTTGTAATAGTAACGGTTTGCTCTAAGCATCCTGTTGCACTGTTGGCAACAGCTTCAAAACTGTTGTTTCCTAAAGGAAATACCATCTGTCCATGCAAGTCATGGAAACAAAGGCTCTGCATTAAGGGCTGATTGGTTTTAAATGTGGACAAAAACACTCACGGGGGAAGCAAGGAGTCACAATTACTTTGCATGACAATCAATGCAAACACTGCTGTCAGGATAGAGATGACAGTGACTGACATTTTTCTGCTAGCCAAAATGGCCAATGGGACTATTTAGTGTCACAATAGAATCCATCTGACAGATTCACTTCAGACTGATGAGGGTGAGTAATGTGACATTTTGACCTAATGTATCATTGAGCTTTCTTAACATAAATAGTTGGGAAGGCCATAGAAAGAAGGAAAATCATTCCAAGAATTTTTTGATAGTGTTGCACCAATAAGTTTCCTCTGTCTTATATTGGCGATAGTTTTTTCGATGAGACTTTGTCAAAGGATGTATGAGAGGATTTATTTTGTACTTGATGAACAACAATTCAGTTGTGTTTGTATTAGAATAGGCTGTGACAAACGTAATTTTGCACAACTTTTTTACAATGCAGTGTCTTTTCCCACGCGTGGCCTAAATTACTGCAAAAATAGCCTGCATCTGCTGTGACATGGTAACCTGAGAAGTCAGTTGCAGCTGTGACAGACTGCAGGCTTCCTTAATTGATATGAACTTTACATTTCTTTCTGTCAAGGACCGCAAAATACAAATAAAATGCAAGCAATACATTGTGTCATTTTTACCTTTGCAAAGGAGGTTTTTTTTATCACCCATGTTTGTTTGTTGGTTAGCAGGATTACACAAAAACTGCTAAATAGATTTCCATGAAGCTTGGAGGACGGATGAGTCTTGGGTCAGGATAGACCCCATAAAATCTTGGTGCGGATCCAGATAGAGGGGCAAATCCAGGATTCTTTTTTTATTTTCTTCGCTATTTATCTGAAAAAAACTCTCTGTCCACATGTGGTAATGTATTTAATACCCTCACAGACCACCATGATAACATCACTGGCTCTGCTTTTGCTGCTTTTTATTTACTTGATACATTATCTCCACCTCCTCTACCATCATCATATTCATTGTTGTTGAAACGTTTTGACTCTTCACTGCTCCTTGTGGACGCATCAATAGCAAAAGGATGCATGGAAGGGTCCTAAAAAAAAGCTTGGCACGGCCCTGGTTAACACCGTCTCTCTCACACACTAACTCATCGATGTAGTCCCCTCTCTCTCTGAATTAAATCACTTTATCAGCCGCTGTGGGGAGTTTGTGACGCGGAGGATTTCGGGCTGGTAACCTGCGCGTAAAGCTGCATGTGTGGAAGTATTTTGGAGCGACTGCAGCTTCAACACCGGCTGGAACACAACTCGCGTGATCGTTTCGTTTTGTTGACAAACTGCATCGTTAAAAAATCTTTGGCGTCGTGGCTGAAATGACATCGTGGATGTGATTCCTGCACGTAAGTCATGAGCTGCAGATATTTGAAAACATTATTTATTTTGTTTAATGCAGATTACCTACTTTTAAACAAATGTTTGTTTTGCATGCGCTCAAAGGGGCTGTGATTGATATTTTGTCTAATCCATGTGAAGTGTAATTAATGGATGCTCTAAGGGCGAATCAATAGCGTGTAATGTTATTGATCAATCCATGGATCAGGAAGAGAGGACATCGATCAGAAAACAGGTTAAAACTACAATGTAATGATAGAGTTCGCTTGTGCAAGATGTAATCAGACATCTCTCTCACTCTAGGCATAATATTGATGGATCAATGGATGGCTGCAAGAATTGCACTGGTTGCAATGATATTTATCAACCATATAAGCACGTAAATGATGATATATAAACGTAAAGACTATTATCCTGAACCAGATCTTATCATGCATAACAAATGTCATATTTGCAGTAATTGATTGGAGCTGTTGGGATGCCACCACTAAATACTGAAGTGTCATCTTCAGCCAGACCAAACTAGTTTCCTCAGATCTGAGGGTAGTTCTTGCAGACACATAAAAACACAATAAATCACTTCCTGCTGATGCTCAAGGCTGTGAGGTGAGCTGTACAATGCCAGAAACATAGATTGCAGTTTTGATTTATTCTGCTTCACGAGGTGAGACTCTAGTCCAGGTGCAGCATTTTATATGCTGCAAGAAGACCGCAACACGCCCCTGAATATTTGAAATCACAATATTGGATTTTCAATATTTTCTTATAATTAAGAGTTCAAGTGTTCAAGTTTGAAGTTTATTGGCTGCCATATGCACGTTATCACAGGTCAGTGTTACAATTAAATGTGTCAGGTCAGCTTGAACAGCATGAAAGAGGAAAAATGTCATGACATATAAATTACAGAAACATAACACTGTATACACATGTGAAAAAGTACTGAGTGTTTACCAGTCAGAGCCAATAGCAGCAGTCATTGTTGGTGGTGCAGCATCAGTGAAGGTATCAGGTGTGTTATGAGGTGTGATTATGTGCACTGAGAAGCCTGATGGCCTGGTGATAAAAGCTGTCCTTAAGTCTGGTGTAGCGTGCTGCAGGCTCCCGTGTGGCTCGCCAGACGGTAACAGTCTGTGTGCTACAGGTAGGTGACTGTGGTCCTTAATGATTGTGATACCAGAGATATTCTAATAGTAGACACATGCCACTCTTAGAACTTCCCCAATAGTATAAAGCTGCAGCCCCGGAGGCTCACGAGGTAGTCCAAAATGAGTGGGGCTCTATGGAGCTGAAGCTGAATGAAACTTTTATGGGGAAAGAATTTTTTATTTTTTTTTTTTTTTTAAATTTTAGCTCCATTCACTCTCGTTCATTTAGGACTCCTTCGTGAGCACCCTCTAGGTGAATTGCAGCTGATTTTGGTACAATGGAATTAATAAGGAGAGAACAGGCTGTGGTGATATCGATAGAAACTTTGACTGTTTTAACTCTGCAAAAATGTAATGAATAGTGAAAAAGTAACCAGATGAACTGATATACAAAAGATCCACCATGCCATTATTATGACATTATTGTATGTATTATTAACATGATAGCAACACTCATAATCTACAATCAGTTCTTGTTACATTTTTACTGTATAATGACTCCTTAGTTGAATTCCAGCTCCATTTAGGTTCATTAACGTCACTTGTGTTTACATTGTCTGTGTCTGTAAAGAGAGCCTATAGTAGATAAACACTGTGAACATGTAGAATGTCACACAGGTCAAACACCGGCATCTGCTCCCCGTTCATGAGATCTGACAGGGAGCATCAATCTCACTCTCAAAGTCTGACTCTAAAAATAGCTGCAAAAATGCAGATTTATTGGCAGCTAGCAAGATCATGACAAGAGGGCTTTAATGAGAACCAGAAATGCATTACATCACGTTACATTACATGAATATCTGTCCAAAGCAACTTACAAATACATTCAAACCATTTAGGAGAAGGAGTTGGATAACATCCAAGGATGGGAGTGTATACCTTCTAAGTAAATAACTAAAAGCATGATCAGTGCATCATCACAAGTGTTTAAAGATATTTGTGAGTGAGCAGAACATATTTAAGTGCAAAAGCAGTCCCATGTACAAGATGTGTCTCAGTTCAGGGGCTGCACTGAGCACTGGAAAGTGAGACAGAAGGAGTGTGTGTTTGTGTGTGTGTGTCTCGCTGTGTCTCAATTCAGGGATCACATCCTGTATTTGAAGACCGAATGCGTCATAGCAGCAACAAGGCTGTCCCTTTTCAAAGGCTCTTACAAATGTGGCCTTCTTTTCCAGGGCCGTGAAGGATCCAACATCGATCCTTCGCAGCTCACCTCAGCTGGACAGAGTGCACTGGCATAATGGACATCCCTCAGTAGCTGAGGAGTGAAGCAAGGTTAAGGACAAAAAGATAGGATGGGCCACGAAGGATCCAACACATGGATCCTGGCCCTGGAAAAGACGGCTGCATTTCTGGGCCACAGTTAAAGGAGCCTTTTAAAGTGGAGCGGCCACGTCACGCCGCTGTGATTCATGCAACTGCCTACAGCCCTCGAAGGATGACTTTATTACTTAAAGTCTCATGCACATCCTCCACCATTCATGCACCATCACTCATAGTGTGAGCACATTTGCTGCTAACATCTGTTTGACAGTGATGGTTGTGTAGAAACAGTGGAGACATTGTTTAGTTCACTGTCGACCAAAATGACAGCCAGTGCAAAATTACACATAAAATGTAATCATGTCCATTAATCTCTTGCCCCATTGTGTGCAAGAAGGCTTCCCAGAACACCGACTTCGTGTGACTCCAACCACATGATCAACACTCGGCCAATCGTTTCAACTCTATACTCGTTATGGCTTTATTTCAAAATAAGAGCATATTATTGGTTCACATTCACTATGGCTTAATGCATGATTTCTACATCAGTCTTCAATCTGCTGTCAAAGAAAAATTGGCTGGATGAGAATAAATAATATTATTTTAACCTGATAACAGCGTGTTAGTCTGGATTAGTTAAGGCACAATTGAAGAACAAATCATGCTTTACTGATTAATTACACAGGATTGGAAATGAAAACCGAATCTCTAATTCTTGGTGGTGACATTGATAATAATCAACTTGCATTTTAATCAAAAAAAAATTTTTTTAATGTGAAGTTTGTGAAGTGTGAATTAATCAGACAATTAATTAAAGTATAGATCTGTGTGTGGAATTTCATTCTCTTGCTTTGAACTTCACTTTAAAAGCGAATGACTCTTTTATTTTGTATCATGAAACAGTTTAAGTATAAATGTATGCATCTGTTCATTGAAACTGGTCAACCTGACACCTGTGCTGGCCTTTCATGTTGTGTTGTAGCTGTCTATAAATATTTTTTATATGCAGCGCACAGATCTCGTCCTGTGATAGAATCAATGGAGCAGGATCCCTGGTGGTCAAAGTCATGAATAATTCAGCTGCTTTGTGACACACCATTTGTCTCTTAATAGCTCATCTCTCCCTATAATAGAGCATGTACATCCTTTTGAAATGCCACGAGTCCTTTGTTATCCTCGGGTTTGACCATGAGCTTGTTTGTTCCACCTTAATAAAGCTGAGGCGGAGCGGTGCGGCTGCTTCTGCTGTCATTGTAATCGCTGCAAACAGATTTGTCAAGTCCAGACCATCCACTCGAATCTTGTCTGGTATCACATGACAGCATAGAGTGCTTGTGGCCATTATCCAGCAGGATAGCTGAGCCTACATCTAATGGAAACACATTTTTCTGTCCAGAGATATAAACATGTCTTTTGATTTATTACTGCTACTGAGCTAAAAGGGCAGTGTGTGTGTCTGAAATTGCCAACATTTTAGAGACACCCAGTGGTTGGGTTCAAGTAAGTCCATGTCCTCACAGGACATTGAAAGTCAGGAGATACAGGTCGGACACTGCTTTGAGCTTCGCCTTAAAATCACCCTAAACCCGCTCACTTAAATCTGTATTTAATGATTTTGTGACATTTAAACTAGTTTGCACGGAAGTTGGAGTCCAGTATGCAATTTCCACAAGTGCAATGTGGAAACTTGAATTCTTCAGCACACAGAAACTTACAATTTCTAGATTTCTACATGTGTTTATTAGAGTTTTTCACCCTTTATGTAAAAAAATCAGACTCATAATTATTCCTAGCCTGTCTGAAAACATGTTTTGAGAAGATGGAAGGGATTTTTAACCGTCAAAGATGCTCATTTCCATTAATATTGATTGCATGGAACAAAGAAATCATATTAGTGGGAATGTTGATTTATCTTTTAGATGAACAGTTTGACTTTTATGTGAATTTACAATGGGAGTTTAGCCACTAGAGAGAATTTGGCTACCATCTGAGGGATATTTTAATCATCCATATTTCTGTCTCTTGTATTTGAACAGGGGGAGACAGAGAGCGGATGACAGCCAACCATGAGACCTATCTTCTTATGGCCAGTACCCAGAATGACATGGAGGATTGGGTGAAGACGATTCGCAGGGTCATCTGGGCTCCTTTTGGTGGAGGTCAGTATAGACACAATCATTGTTTCCAGTAGTGGTGCTGGAGGATGAATAATGTGAGTTACAAAATGCATCCTTTATGTGCAGAAACTGTGTTAACAAAGGACTTAAAGTTACCATCAAATACACTGTGATTCGTAGCTGATGTACAGCGTTGAAGTGAGATGAAGTTTTTCCCTGACTTTGGTGGGATCAGTGTGCTGATTACTGAGTCTCCTACTGTGCTGCTGTTGCTTGTTTTTGACCTTACTGGCAGACATTGGCCCACATTGTGCGTGAAACGGGGACACAAGTGCGGCATTTGTAAGCGGACAGACAGTTCAGGCGACTCTCTGTGACACAGTGAATGGTTGAAGCTGAGCTGGCCCCTCTGTTTGCAGTGCAGGGAGTTTGATGTCCATTGCAGTTGACTGCTCTTCAAAAGGACGAGCCATTTGTCAAAAATGCCACCAGAAAGGTGGCTCCAAGTTGGAGCACAGCCGGGCTCTCTCTGTCTCTCACACTCATGTACAGAGGACACACACACACACACACACACACACACATATTCCTGGCTTTCACATTTTGCAGTTGCAGCAGATACTAACCGAGCCCTGATTGGCTGATCATTGCCGCTTTAATGTGATTAAAATTCTATTCCGAGTGACGGACAGGGAGGGTGCTCGCAAAACGAAGCCCCTGTGTTTGACCCTCAGAAGAGCTTGGAGCCCCTGATGGGTTCGCTGTCATGTTGTGGAGAACAGTAGCCATAATGTTGAATTAATTACTGACCAGCTTGAACAAACAATAGGACAAGTGAGACCTTTGAGAGATGTGCAGCTGTGGCCTCTCCATATGGATCTTTGGGGATTTATTTCATGGTAATTATCCATTATTTATTTGTGATAAGTTTGCATTTTATTCCGTACTTTCCTAACTTTTGTTGCTCTTTGATTGATGCTATTAAAACTACTATTTTAAATAGTTTTCTCATGTCGAAACATTACATTGTCACATAGTGTGTGTGTATTTGTCTCTCTTTTATGTAATCTATAGCTTAAATGGAAAAGTTTCAAGACTGTTTGGTTGACTTCATCCATTGCCGAGTCAGAAGTCATGATGATTAATTCTCTCATATAAGTCCATCCCTCCGTTTGTGTTGTTGTCTGCCTTTGCTTTGACTTCACCCCAGCTGAACCGACATGAGAAGTTCTCCTTTCCTTAATTATTATGTCTATGTCATGAATTTAAAAAGATTCCTTGACCTTTTTAACATTTTTAACAATATGTTCCTGGTATGAATATGAAACTGAGAGGTTCCTATCTTCTGTAGCTATCTATAAACATCTTAAAATGAGATGATAAAAAAATCATCTCACAAATATTTAAGCCCGTAAGCCTTACCTCAGCGTATTTTCCTTTAATTATGTCTGTCTGCGTTATTGGGTTGTCAAATATTTCCCATATTTTGAGTGATATTTCATGTGCAATGTCTTTTCATATCCAGTATCTGCTCTAGTACATTGATTTCAGAGCAAAATAGCAGCGATACCTCATGTTGTCAGCCTTTGAGATGAGGATTTAAGACAGCTTACATTTACAATTTATTAAACATTTGAACATAAAACTCTTGTTTTGGGACAGTTTCTCAGCAGTACACAGTTGAGGCTGTTGTGTTTCACTTTATGTCTTTATGAATATGTAACATTAGTATTTAAAGGAAGGAAGGCATTAATATCAGCATCACAACACTTTATAAGCACAATATTTCACTGTCCCACATAAGAAGACAAAAAAACAAACAGGAACGAGACAAAAGGAAAGGGGAAAATCCGACCGTGTTGTGGCTGGACCTCCTGCCACGAGTGTTTGTGCAGCAGTCGGTCCGAGTCTCTGAGGGAGCCTGAAGTTGTTGAAGAAACCCACTGACTGTCTCTGTGGTTGTGGTTTGACCTAGCGCAGTGGGAATGATAAACATACATATATGAATGCATGCATGCTCTCCATAAGCTGGGCCACACACACAGTTACATGTGACCCAGGGAAAACATTCCGAGACTCATGACCAGAACGTCTGGAGCAATGACCTCCTTTTTCATCCAGTCATTTGTACTCTGGTGCTCTTCTCGATACGTGAGGATATTCATCGTTCTTATCTGTGATTCACTCTCATCTGTCTACGATTTGAAAAAATGGATTCACAGCTTCAGATATTTCTCGGGGACTTTGCAGCTGTTTACTGTTTTGTCCCGTTTTGGTTGCTGTAAAGATTGAGGTAGTAAAAGTTCCTGAAGCGACTGAGGAAGAGGAGAAAGAAAAGAACACAAGACCTCCACTGTTAACTTCTGAGCAGCTTTTTTTTTCCAATGGAAGATATCCAGAAAACAAGTTCTGAGAGATGGAAATGAAAACAGTTTGACTGACCTATTATTATCCAACTGACACATCTCTTTTTATTTGTGCAGTATATTTTTATTTTCTGTCTTAATATCTGCAAAACCTGAGGCAGATTTTTTCAAAATGCTAGAATGCAGGCACTTCAAATTCTGCACCTCTGGTATCTTATCTTATCACAAATTCATCAACCGGCGTTTCCTCCTGAAGCTGACAAGTTGTGTCGGTTTCAAGAGAGGTGAGTATGACAACATTCTATAATGTTACCTGTAACAAAATACTGCTTCAAACTACAATTCCACATTAACACCATTTCCTACTGTGTCAGAAGCGCAAGAATCCCGGTGAGCTTAGTCTTATTCATTCACCATATGGTACCTTGGCGTACCACGTGTGTGCATGTGTGGGTAGCTTCTGTCTGTATCTGGAGACCGGAAAAGTATGCAGATCCAAATCTCTCAGGAAGGCTGCCTTAATCCCTTCTTGTGTTGCATCCACATGAGACGGCTGCAAATGGACAAATGGAAATCAGTTCTTTTTCTCTCCACTGCCTCAGACAGAAGGCCAGAGGTGCTCAGCAGGAAGTTGGAGATTTGATCATCAGACTAAGGCTTTGTGCTTGTACATATTTTTTCCTTGAACCGTCTAGCCGGCCTCATAAGAGATTTAACTTCTGTCTTTGATGCGGCTTAAGCAGCAGATATGAGGACGTACTGGAAGCTGAAAAATGCTCCTTTTATTTCAAGAGAGAGCGTTGAATAGTGCAGGATATAAATTTATTGTTCCTTCTCCTATGAGAAATGACTGTTCTCTAAATTGTGTTACAATAGAAGCATGCCCATTATGAATAACCTGCAATGCTTATTTTTTTGTGTTATCTTGTGTTCCAGGGATCTTTGGTCAGAAGTTGGAGGAAACTGTGCGGTATGAACGTCGGTTTGGGAACAAGCTCGCCCCTATGCTGGTTGAGCAGTGTGTGGATTTCATTCGGCAGCGGGGCCTTCGGGAGGAGGGTCTTTTCAGGCTGCCGGGGCAGGCCAACCTGGTCAAAGAGCTGCAGGACGCCTTCGACTGCGGAGAGAAACCCTCTTTCGATTGGTAAGGAAGCACATGAGGGTAACACAAAAACAGACTTGAGGGTTTATGGTGTCACTTAACAAGTGAAATCACCTGTCTAAGTGCTCACATCCATATTGGTTGAGATGTTGCTGGGGGGGTGTGGCTTAAATTCTTTGAGAAAAGAAAAAAAAAAATACTAAACTCACACAGTTTAAATGCTAATACGTCCACAGACCAGAACATATCTCCATGTCATCTGGCAACTACAGTCTGCCCTCATTATGTGATGTGTAGGTGGGTCTGAGGGTTATCTTTCAATGTGGCAACCTTCATCCATAACTCAGGCTGACACTCCATCCACTTCTCCCACCTTCTCCCACCATAAATAATAGCATTTATGGTGTCAGGGTGGTAGCGTGGTTAGCACTGTCAACTCACAGCAAGAGGGTTCAGGGTTCAAATGCAGACCTTTCCTTTTCTGTTTGGGGTATGCATGTTCTCCTTATGTATGTGTGGGTTTCCTGTGGGTGCTCCGGTTTCCTCCTACAGTCCAAAAACATGCAATATAGGTGAATTGAGGACTCGGCATTGTCCGAAGTCCATTGTGCATAGCGGAAATGGTTGTTTGTCTCTTCATGAGTCAGCCCTGCAACCCTGCGAATGTTAAGTGGTACAAAGGTTGGATGGGTGGGTGGATGGATCCAGGCTATACATCAAGACTTTACTACATCATAGACAGGCAGAATACACCATCACTCTCCAAAGGGCCATCATTATGTCAGCTGCACAATCTCTGCCCCCTACTTTTGCTTTAACACAACCTGTGTCATACAGTGGCAACAACTGCTTCCTCTTGATCTATGTCTGATTTTTATTTCTTGCGGTCCCTAGCCATAGTGATTCCCTCATTACCCCTTGCAACCTCCAGCCAACCTCACAAGCTGCGTCTCGTTGACTCATTAATGGAAATCCTCTTCCTTTTTGCATTTCTGTTGCTTATGTCCTGTTTGCTGGATTCACCCACAGGTTTTTAGCCCTAATACACCTCTGTCCGAACCTTCTGTCTTTGCAGTAACACAGATGTACATACAGTCGCCTCTCTACTGAAGCTGTATCTCAGAGAGCTGCCGGAGCCCGTCATCCCCTTCCAGAGGTATGATGAGTTCCTGGCTTGCTCCAAGCTTCTCGGCAAAGATGATGAAATGGTAAGAAACAGCTCCAGTACCAAAGAATTGCCTTTCACAAACTTCATTGCTCTATACGAAGCTTTTTAAAGTTCAATTTATATATCTATAACAGAAGTCAGGCCTGAAAAGCCCTCACATAAATCATCCAAAGACCTGTCCTGTGGCATTAAAGGTGGCCTCTTGCTGCCCGCTCTTCCATCCTCTGCTGTTTCTCACACAATGACTTTGTTGTGCCTCTCCGGACTTCTAGCATTTATTGGATTTCTTTTCACACCATAAGGTGTGTGTCCCAGGGGATGAGTCTCATACTTTCTCGCAAAACCTCTTTCTCTAATTTTCACCTTCGAGCCATGAAGTTTTTTTTCCCCCTGTGTATGCAGGTGCAAGGTTAGGTTCTTTCAACTGAAGAAGGAACACAGTGAACAGAATTAAAATAAATGTCAGTTTGTTAGTGGATTGTTTAATATTTTTTGAATCTTTTTTTTTTTTGCTCCTCATAGCAGTAAAGACAAACACATTGTCTCTCATTGTATAGTAAACATATATTCATATGCACATCGCACAAAGTGATGGGAATAATTTATTACTATTTTTTTAACATTAAATTAAAAGAAGTCATTGGTTTTTTTATCCTTTAATAATCCTCATGTATAGCAGAGAGATTACTGGTTTTCATGAGGTGTGATTTTTACATCCAATAAGCTGTAAATGTCTCATGATGGATCATGACTCTGAATATGAATTGATGAGACTTATTCTGGATTGTGACCTGAAATGTTTCCATCCTCAGCAGGGTTTGAAGGAGTTCAGAAAGCTTGTTGAATGTCTACCTCCAGTGAACTACAACCTTCTCAAGTATATCTGCAGGTATCATCGGATCCTTACAGCTGATGACTTTTTCAAACTGTGACCGTTATCGAACATGGACGTTGATGTTTTCCCGTTTTTCCAGATTTCTAGATGAAGTCCAGTCGTATTCAGGAGTGAATAAAATGAGCGTCCAAAACTTGGCCACCGTCTTTGGGCCAAATATCTTGAGGCCAAAGGTTGAGGATCCAGTAGCTATTATGGAAGGTCAGTATTCATGCTGGTTATGCTGTGTGGCATTTTAAAGTTGAGCTCGTCATGGTTTTGTTCTTAGTGTCTTATTTTGAAGGTGTGTTGAAGTTGTTAATTACAGGTGTAAATTACACTTCTGGTCATCTTTTCTTGCTATTGTTTCCACCTGTGGCTGATTGTCTCCTCCTCCCACCTGTTCCCAGTCCTGTCTTGTCTCTCTGTGTAGGCTATTTAGTATGTGTGTCTTTCCCTCTTTAGTTGCCAGTTTGTTGTGTCATGTACCATGTGGAGATTTAACCTCATCTTTTGTTACAGCTCTCTTGTGTTTCATTCATGTTTTTAAGTTTTCCTCAGCTAATGACTTTTTACTGTAACCTCGATTTGCTTCCAACTTGGATCGGTTGTTTTTCTGTCAGCTTGGATTCTGTGTTAGTTACTCTGGCTTTTTACTTTGAACTTTTTGGTTATTAAACCTCTGAACTGCAAATCACCTGTCTTTGTTTTGAATCTGCATTTGGGTCCTCAATGTTGTTTTTTGCTGAAACGTGACCGCTTTTTTTAATAAACATTTTAGAGTAAAGAAAATAATTTGTGCTCTGGTCTTGTCAGGTACTGTTTTGGTCCAGCAGCTCATGGCCATTTTAATCGGCCGCCACGACGTGCTGTTCCCACGGGTCGAGGACAGCCCCACGGCCCTCGAGCTCGTTAACAACAACATCGAACTACAGCAGCGGCAAGCCAACACCACCGCCATCAATGCGGTGTCTCAGAACGCCGAGAACAACAACACGCAGGTGGTGCGGCAGTGTGTTTGGGAAGCACATGACTCTCCTTCGCACCACCAGCATGTAGACAACTGTGGCTCCCCGCGGTCGGCGAGCCCTCGTAATGGTGTCACAGGACGACTTGACGTCACCCGCAGCCCGCCGCTGACTATTAAAAAGAATCCGGCTTTCAGTAAAGGCAGTGGGATAGTTACAAACGGCTCTTTCAGCTCCTCACCCTCTTCAGACCCTAGTCATGAAAAAAGCCAGACTTTACCAATGCGGCGCAGTGGGGCGTTCAAAGGCTCTGGCACAAAAATGGGCACCGGTGGCGCAACGAGTGGAAGCACCAGCAGCGGGCACGGGACTGGAGTTGTCCGCATGGGCATTTCTAGCACTGACGTGGTCACAGGGAGCCTGAATGGCCGTAACGGTCTTTGGTTACCAAATGGCTGCGTCACATTACGTGAGAACAACAAAACGCGCGACTGCTCCAATGGGGATCAAATAACCACGCAGAATCGCCTGTCCACATACGACAACGTCCAGTTAAACCATCACAACCTGCAGCAGCAGAACCAGATCAACACGTGTCTGAACAGCAGCTGTGAGGACAAGCAGAGTGTCGACAGCGCCACCTGGTCCACCTCCTCTTGTGAGATCTCTCTTCCTGACAACTCCACTTCCTGTCGCTCCTCCACCACTACCTACCCTGAGCAGGACTTCTATGGAGGCCCCTATGAAGAACTGGATGGACCAACGCAGGACAATGAGCCTCACCAGCCCGGCGGCGGAGGAGACGGGGAGGGCAGAAACGGCAACAGAGAGGGAAGCGGTGATGGAGCAACGAGGAGCAGTCGGGGCAACAGCAGCAGTGACAATAGTGATGCTTTCACTGTTGGTAATGGACCCGGCGGTCACAGCGCCCTGCATAGTTTAGTGTCCAGTCTAAAACAGGAGATGAACAAGCAGAAGACAGAGTATGAGGCCAGGATAAAGAGGTAGGCTCCCATCTGTTTTTGATGCTATTAATGTAGCTAATGCTAAATTTAATGCAGTCGAATGTGAGAGCAAAATAAAAAATAACGCCTCCATGAAGGATACAGTTGTTTTAGAGATGTGTTAATTCAACTCTGGTTATTTCTGTGGCTACAGTTTGTGATGCTCTTGATCTGAGAGATGTTTCTATTTTCTCTACCCTCATTGGTATAAATGGGTTTGACATAATATTAGAAAGGCCTCTCTTTATGGTGCATTATAATTCAACAGCACCACACACTGCAGTCTCTAGAGCAGGTCCAAAAAGACAGAACTTAAGCTAGAATGTATTGCAGGACCACTGCATTAGAATCCTTTAATTCAGTTCAAGAGACCAGTATCACGAGATAAATCTTATTTGTAGAAAAGACCACAGCCTTTGTCATCACAGCCCTGTGTCGAATGCTTGTTTGTAAATCATTTCTTGGAGGGGTAATTTAGCCAGAAAATGTGAGATATCTGAAATGTCAGCATAAGAGCAATACTGGCATTTGTGGCTTTCATCCAAAAAAAGGTTTGACATTTTGGGAAATGCACCATCTTTGACTCTCAGCTCTCTTGCTGACCGATGAGAAAATTAATACCACTCTTTAATATGAAGCTTCAGCTTCAGACCGAGTTACCTTAGCTTAGCAATAAAGCTGGAAATAGTGGGAAACACCAAACCTGTCTCTGTCCAAAGATAACAAAATCAGCCATATTTCTTTTATTCATATGAAAAAATGTAAAAGTGCAGTTGTGGGTTTACAGGAGGCAATGCGCTGGAATATTTATTATATTTATGTTTACACTTAAACTGTGGTGCAAATAACAGAAATGAAACACATTTTAATTAGAGAGCTTTATACTAGGCACTGGTGGGAAGATGCTTTTTCATTTGGATAGAGTTAGGCATTAATCAGTCCAATCACTATTACCTGTTGCTAAACAGACTGCAGGAAGAAACACCTGATAACTAAAAACATGATGACTTAACCTGCAGTATGTAATTCATTAAGCTTTACTGAAGCTTATTCAGTGAATGCTGTCTCTTCTCCTGACTCTACGTTCACCTCCTTTCCAGCCTGGAGCAGCGTAACCTGGAGCTGGAGACAGAAATGGTGATCCTCCACGAAGAGCTGGACCAAGAGAGGAAGAAGTACACCATGGCGGAGATCAAGCTGCGCAATGCTGAGCGCGCCAAGGACGACGCTGAGCGGCGAAATCAGATGCTGCAGAAGGAGATGGAGCAGTTTTTTTCCACGTTCAGTGACCTCACCGCAACCACGGCAACCGCCACGGCCACGGACCCTCGCCGACCGGATCGTAACAACCCCATCTGGATACAGTGAGGGAAGGGCGGGGAATGTGGGCTAAAATTCTGGAAATGGTTTCATTATATCAAGTGACCGAGGGCTCCAAACAGGATTTGGCTGTTGTAGAGGGCAAGCTTGGAATTACTGTATATTGGAAAGATGTTTTAACTTAATAAATAGGAGGCCTTGGGCTGCCTGTATAAATGAAGACATCACCTGGAGTGATGCCACACTGACATTATCTGTAAATACCGTATTATTTAAACAGCTTGCAGACATTCTCCAACCAACTCAAACTGTGGTGGTTATCACCCATCTGACTGGAAAGTGGAGTAAAGGCATAATACACCATAGTTTATGATGATAAGCAGTACTACTATTTTACTTTAACTCCTAGAGCCACATAGGAGGGAAGGCAAAACTTTTAAAAACGGTTTTGTTGAGTGAAAAAAAAAATACAAATATAAACACCACCTTTAGACACATTAAGATTCCAAAAAAAAATTCACATTTAAAATCTAACCAAAACTATCTTATTGCTCTCTGTAATTCTGTATCTGCTCATGTACATAGAGGGAAACCATGCAGAAAAAAAGTGTCATATATATGTATGTAAGGAGAAATTAAATACTTTAATGTTCATCTGATATTTAAACAAAGTTATCAATGTGTGATATTTTCTATTAAGACTTGTCCTTGCACTTACATGTGTATTATAGTCTCTGCAAGGTGGTACTGAATGTTCCGTCTGTCAATGTGTGTAGCATTTAAATGGATGATATACTGTATATGTGTTTGTGCTTCTGTGCTCTTTTCATTTGCCCCATGACCAAAACAAGAGCATGTACTGTAAATATTTTATAGATAATCTTAGACACTACTCGTCAGTCTGCACTGTGGTTTGACACATATTCGAATGGATATGGCACGTATTGAAGAATGTTTAGTAGCTTGTAAAAAAATAATTTGAAGACTTGCACAATCTTAGATCTTTAAAAATGTCATGAATTCAGAGTTTTAGCTGACAAACAATTCTCTCCACAGACAGATGTTCAGATGTTGTCACTCCATGATTGTTCTTGGGAATTGTAGTTCACTGGCTACCTCTCAGCATATGAGGTACCAGGTATGAAATCACTCTCTTGTAGTATTTTAGCAATTTATCCACCTGATGCAACTGGTTTATATGCTCAACCAGAACAGAATAACAAGCTGCAGCAACATTAGTGACGCATGACTGTGGAAAAATGGGATTACAGAATAAAGTGTGACAACACTGAGGACAGCTCGGTTGCTGTATTCATGGTGCATGAGTTCATAAGGGCCGTAGTACGATACATGAATGTAAAGTGATAGCATCTTGATGAATTGCATTCAGCTTTAAACCAATGTGTGCAGCCGGTGTGGGTTTTTTAATGGGTACAGAACTGGACACATTTGAGTACACACCTGAGCTGGACTTCTTTCATAAGACGTATGTGTGCACAGGCCTGCTGCTGTCCTCTCTTCCTCTGAAGAACTATTTAAACCTGCTGCTGGTCAATGCAGGACATCTGGAATGTGCAAATGGAGTTTTAAAAAAAAGTGCCTGAACAACTGAAGGTGAGAGGGGAGCCAGAGCTTCCCATTTTGTACCCTTCACCGGGAAGTAATAGGCTTATGTCGAGATGACAGCGGCACCTCGTTCTGTGGATTCCACAAAAAAAAAGGAGCAGATTATGGGCACAGGGCAAAATGGAGAGGACTGGGATGGTGGAATATTTTCATCACATGATACTTGACATACAAAAGTACAGTACTTTAAAAAAAATTACTTAATACAAATAAAAACGCATTTTCATGTGAGTCTCCTGTTGTCATTCACTTTTTGTGTGTCGGTAGAGGTTGTAACTTTTTGTATTTAATCTTAGGAAAAAGATAAAGTCACACTTTTAATGTATGAATGGATTTTAGATTAATATTTGCTTATTTATCAATGACATTTATAATGTCAATAAGCATTTGTAAAATAGCAAAAAAAGGAAGATATAAAATGGGAAAAAGCAGCAATACTCACATTTAAGAAGATTAAACCAAAGTTTTCTTGACATTTTCTGACAAATGTTAGTTTAATTTCAGGTCAAGAATTTAAATTTTAAAGAATTTAAATTTTTGGTCTAAGATGCAGTATTTCCCAAAAAAATTTTATGACTGAAGCAGCCCTTAAAGACTAAACAATATGTCTTCAGATCTATTCTAACTGGAGAAAAGTGAAATGAATAACAATACTCTATCACGTTTAACATAATTTTATATCTTGATATTAATATAATTAGTGGTAGAATGTAATTAAGTGCATGTATTCAAGTACTGCACTTGAGTTGTACTTGTATTCTACTGTATGTAATATGTCTACTCCCCTAAATATTAGTCTTCTAACTCCACTATAATTGTCTGACAGCATTAGTTGCTACAAACATGATGATCTTATAGAATAGGATGTATTGCTGTAGATTAATCTACATCTAAAATTGTAAAATAAATCTATTATTTTTGGGGTAAAAAAAAAAAATTTCAAGATCCATCTGTGACTCCTCTTCACTTGCCTTCCAGCTCGGTCCCTCACATATGGTATAGGCCTACACACACACATACACACACATATAGACACTGTATATATAGATATATTTCTCACCTCTGACTTGAGGTGGAAAAAAGATGACTGCTTTCATCCTTCACCACCAGCCAACATGCTTTCACTTAATACAAGGCTGGATGCCAGCCTTTAGATTGAATGCCTATGAGCCTGAAACCGAACAGATGGTTCCTATTGAGAGGAAAGCCAGAAACAAAACACTACAGACACATAAAAACCAAACACATTGAATTGCAAATCAATGTATGTTAAAAAAACAAACATGTACACCGTAGTCCAAGATCAAAGGTTTTGTTTATTTTCAATCACATACATATAATATTTTTACATACACAGTTCCTTTAAAATGTTGTGTTTACAGTAACAGCTTTCAGTATTTTTTTTCTTTTTCTTTTGCATTTGTTTTGACTTTATTTGAAACGCTATAGCCTGAAGCTTTGAGATCAGCGTGAAACAGATACAATTTCTCTCTTCTTTTTTTTTTTTTTTTACAACCTGACAATGTCAAAAGAATGTTTCATTAAAACAGCACGGAGTAAAAGAAACGAGAGATTGGGAATCGTAAAAGAATCGAGGAACAACATCACCTGATTCAGATGAGCTATACAGGGTTTCATCATTGGAGAGTTCCACATTTCAGTCCACATTTTAACATTTTAGCATCACCTGACCCTTGCAGTAGCTTGCCTCCCTGTCTGAGTGCAATAAAGTGTGTATTGCATTGTTGGACTGTTGTTATTTACAATGACTTGAAAGATGTGAAAATCAATAAGCAAAGCATCACAAGAACTGAGTCCAAAGATTCCATGTTGGCACAGCTGAGTCCAAGATGTATCCTAACCTATGACACGTATTTCATATTGGCAATACAATTATGGCGAAAGTCAGACATGAATTTTGCTAATCCTGAATCCATAAGAGATCATTTTTGGTCTCCAATGACACAAATTAGGAGGATTGGTTGTTGACACATTTCTAATTCTAAACTCTATGTGACTCAACATGAATTCACACATGAACTACTTCCAAACACACGACTGCACAGACTCTCCCTTAAACATTCTTAAAAGCAAAGCCACAAAACTTCAGATCTTGTACAGAAAGGAAAATCTGAAAACCTGTTCAACAATCTATCGCATCCTCCAGTTCAGTTTTACAGACAGTTTGTGTTCAATGCTGGTTAGCTTCAAATCACATCCACACAGATGTCGAAGCAGAGCAGCAATGATGTGAGTGAAGCAATTCATTTCTACATTCACTGCTGACAACCCTACGGAGCCCGGGAGGGGACGTGGATGAAAAAAAAATTTTAAACGTGCGTTTTACTAGTACACACATGCATGTTGGTAATATGCATGAAAATAATTTGACAAATTTTAACTTAATTTTTTCCATCCATATCCCCTCCCAGTCTCCGTACAACCCAGCTGGGAATCACCTCTAATTCCAAAAGCGGAATCATGAGGAGGTATGTCTCATAAAAAATCGAAACATTCAGAGACAGAAAGAAAAAATCATATTTTTTAGTATTCATACCAAAAAATGTAAAGATAGGACTAATGGAATAATAGGAATAATGTGGTTGAGATGGTTAAAAATGCCCTGTAGAATAAGTGCAACAGTACTGTGAGTATTAGTGGTACAGGAGTCGACATTAAAATACAAGACCCCTGTGAGAGATTTTCAAAATACAAAGGATTTCAAAGCTGCACCCTGTTTTGAAGGATTGCCCTGGCCAGACCCTGAACAGAAAGCCGAAGCTAGTCGTAGCTTATTCTGAAGACACGGCCCACAGTCACTCTCTTAGCGCTGTGAAGGTAAGTCTGAGTGTGCTTCACTGTGCATCAGGCGGACAGAGTGTTAACAAAGTAGTTGAAGTTATTCATTTCATTTATGGGGAGGGATCGTAAGACGCTGTGTGTACAGCGTCAGGTAAGCTGGAAAAAATAGATATAAGAAATATATACGTACAGTGCAGTGCAGTCACCACATCTCAACATGCATGTTTTTACAATGTCCTGACTGGAATTGAACCTTTAATCTAAACTAGTGCACCTACTTTAACTTCAGATGTTTTGACATGATGGAGACAAAAACAGCCCCAAATTCTTTCATTTAAGGGACAGTGAGTGTGTCCCTCTTTCTATTTTATGTGATTGATTGATTTATCTGATTTACCTGATTGTCAAGTGACTAAACACTGTGAGAAAGGTTGTGCAGTCTGTACATAATAGAAGATCTTTCCATCCACCAGCAGAATTATGACAACAGAAATGATTTATTTGCTTTTCAAAATATGATTTCTTTTTTTAGGGTTAATTGACCATAAAGCCAGCAAACCTAAAAAAAACACATACAGAACAGAACATATACACTTAGTTTCTATAGCCTGAGTGTATTTTATCTAAAGCATGACAAGAAAGGTGTAGTAAAACTATAATTGCAATCAACCATTGCTTATAGGAGCTCGCTTTTCTTATCTTAAATGAGAGAAACTACAGCTGCCAAGTCTTTGCCAAGTTCAATGCAAACAATCCATGTTAGTGCTTGTTTGTGTGAAATTAAATTAAATGAATACAAAAATGGCGGAAAAGTTTTCATGTTGTGTAGAAACTAGCATGAGCATATGAATGAATGGGGAAAAGTCATTTGATTTCAAACCCCAAAAAATACCTAAAAGTGCCAACATGTGGCAAACGGCGTTTTTTTTATTCTGAAATGTTTCCACCACATTCCATGGCTTAGGGATACAGATAGTTTTAAGGCAGAAAAAGAAGAAGCAGAGGAAATAATTCCCCAAAAAGATTATATAATTTCTGCACTTGCAACGCTTCATTCCAAAAAGGCACTTTCCATAGTCAGGTTCCAGCTATCAAAATAAATAAATCAATAAATAAATCTTCCAGCTGAGATAGAACTGAGTCCAGATAACTGTTGGGGAGCCTCTATCCGGTGCCTACAGAGCAAAATGTTTGCTACGAGGTTAACACTCATTGCCGCCTTCAAACAACCAACTTCATCGCTTGTGTCTCTTTCTAAAAGTCGTCTTTGTTTCAGTCAAATAAATAAGAATACTCTCAGCATGGGAACATCACAGTGAAACAACCTTCTGTGCCTATGAGGGGTTAAACGGTACACGATGGCATGCAGGGCTGCAGGCCAGCCCGTTGGGTGGTGAAGGGACCAATCACACACTGCCAGGAGAAATAAAAGGGACGTTACACACCAATCTGATTTTTTTAAACTCCTTGAAGGTAGAAGTCACAATCAAAATACTTCATTCTCCAGAGTGTACTGACCATTTAAGTCCCGAACTTAGCCCTGACATTTACTTAAAGGTGTGCCTGAAGTTAACACACACACACACTAATAGAGTCCTATCCTGTGACCGAACCCCCTTATTTTATGTCGCATATGAACAAAGTTCGCTATACAGACTCAGCATACAGTGAGATTAGCATTGCTTTAAATCTAATCATGCAGGACTACAGCAATAGGCAGGAGAAACTGAGGTGGAGAGCAGTGATGTGGCAAGGTGTGCTTCTCAGGAACAAAACAACAAAAAAAACCTCCCAGTGTACTGGCCATCAGTCCCACTCTGTGTGCCCTCCTACTGTACAGAATTACATTATTTACAAGTAATATAGGGAGCGCCGCTCTGGGTGAGAGCGACTACATATCCCTGCAGAATAACCACATACAAACACACAAATCAGGCAACCTTACATTGGGGATTGTGTTGTGTGGGGATGACTAAGCCTAGAGGTTCAAATGGAGCAGTGTCATTACATAAGAACTGGACAGGGAACGGGGGAAAAGGAGAAAAGTGATGAGCAAAAATGGCAGCCCACCTTGCCACAATGATTCCGGCATAAATGTTTTTGTGAGGATTTGGGAGACCAGCAGCCGGCAAATATGCTCTTTACAGGAAATGCAAGTCGAAGCATTTGGTAATTTCTGTTTGGATGCCATATACAAGATATGTGGGGTAATATAAGCAAAGCAACTAGAGGATCATTAACATATATCTCAGCTCATTTAGTTTAAATACCACGGCTGTTTTTGAATGACAATGCACAGGCTTTAGATTTCATCATTTCAGATTCTCATGTTTTTTGTTCTTAATATATTCATTTTGATCTTTGCTCTTTTTTTTGTGTGTATTTTCAGTCGGTCATTTCCGGACGGGTTCTTCACCTCCGGAAGAACATGGGGTTGCGCAGGCAGGCCGCTAGTCACCTGCAACACCCCAGGGGTCCTGTAGAGGTCTCCAGGCTGCTGTCAGTGTCTGATGCCAGGGTCTGGTCAGTGGACATGGAGGAGATGTCATTTATGGAGGAGGAGGGAGGGAGGCTCTCGCTGCTGTTCACGGCTGCACCTGTGCTAAGGGAATCAACAGCAGCGGGGGGGTTACAACGTAAAGGAGTCCAGACAAAGACAGGCGCAGGAATACAGAGGAGGCATTTTGTAAATATAGCTGAATTTGTAACACTGACAACACCTGTGAGACAAAACAGCCACAGTGTGTAAATGATGAGACAAGTGAGGTTTGGGTCCAGTGGATTTCACAGGAAAGATCATCACATTCTGTGTTTCATCAGGAAGCAGCCACTTGATAATCATGTCAGTATAAACACAGGCACAGACAGGATTTTATAACATAAGTTGTTTTGATGCCATAAACATGTGGCAACAGTTATGATTTATTTATCCCAAAGGGCCTCATAGAAAGCAGCCTTCAACGACACACTTTAATGTCATTTTCTCCTCCATTTTTTTAAACAAAAATCCAATTTTTTTTTCCATATCGATCTTCTTTTGAATTCAAACGTGGAAGCAGCCTCCACTAAATTTTTAGAGATTTAATTTGAGACTCTGCTGCTATTTTGTCGTTAGTAATGAGATAAATGCACCATTAAAGGCCCTCACCATTTCTCTTTTCTTGCATAAAATGACTCTTTCTGGACTTTTTCAATAAGCTGTCCTGCATTTCTGCAGAGATTCAAAAAAAAAATAAAGAAAATAAAATGAAAAAACAGAGAACCAATCAGGTTTAGTTCCAGCGGTGACCATCTATCTTGGAGTAAATACATTAGAAATACATAAAAAGAATGAAAGATGACTTGAGCATAAACCGCACAACGATTACTAATGTATGATTACTAGATCACACGTTAAATAATTAATTGGGAGAAAGTCTAAACCATGTCTCATCTAGTATTATACAATGAGTTTTTGCACTCAGGGAACTATTTTTTTCATCTTTTGACACTTTTGATATGATATGAAAGGCTCATATGTAAGTATAAAAACAAATCCTGTAGCACTGGCCTGGAAATATGTCTATAAATAATAATTACAGCATTAAAGATGATAAAAAAATCTCCTACACAAAAAGAGCTCCAGGACCTGCCTGGTTTGACTGATGCATCATAAATGCTTTCAGTTCCTCTTCTACACTCAGCGTCAGACACCAGACATCTGCTTAATTACTAGTGGATGAGGAAAAAACAGGAAAGATGGAGGTGATGGCTTTGAAAGAGACTGAAGAAGATGAAGCAGCTGTTGCTTTATGTGTTAAATTCATCAAATGAGCTCTTTTCTGGCTATAATGTCAGTCTCATCTTTCCGTTGTAATATTTCAGCTTGAGGAAATTAAAAAAACAAACAAGGCAAAACTGTTTAAAATAGAATTTTTAAATATCCTTATATTTGCTATTCTTGGCCACAGGAGTAGCCTTAAAAACGTCCTATGGGAAGCAGCTTTCTGTGCACTCTTTTGTCCATAAGGTGGCTGCTGTGAGAGACAACAGTCTAGTTTGAATCCATATTAATTTCCCCTCACATCCTCATGTTGCAGCTCCCTCTCCTGGTCAGCAGATGCTACCACCACTTTTTTAATAGTGAGTTGATGGAGAATGAGATTTTGAGCTATTTCTCTCCATAGATCCCAGCAGAGTTTAGCTGGTCTAATCGTTGTGCTAAAATGACTCCAGACTGCCTCTCTGTGGTACACCAGTAGAATAGCACTTGTTGTTTGGTCTTTGGCCGAAAACAGAACTGTATAAAATATAAGCTGCAGCTGAGGACTGAAACTTCCTGTGATGGACCCTAAAGGACCCAAACCTTAAGCCATGATATGTTATACATACATACACACATACTCATTACAGTACATATTGTGCACTAAGAAACAATCTTAGCAATTACTGCATAGCGGTCCTACGATGCCATTTAACAAATAAATATATTGGAACAACACTATACAACATTGAACTTCAACAGGAGATGCAAAAGACAGAGACACATGGTCAACAACACGATGGGTTTATCTATTTACAAGTAACTCCAGTAAGGTTATAGTAAATTCACTTACAGAGCGATTAGGGTTATGCACTGAGAGTACCTGAAGGTGAAGGCTGTCCCTTCACAACGCCATTCTTCGTTCTCTCCTCAAAGTTCATCACCTCTTTGTAGATTAGTTCTGACGAGCAAATGAGAAGCAAAAGTCATTAAGTCGTAATATATATATATATATATATATATATATATATATATATATATATATATATATATATATATCTCCACTGTCAATATCCACTATTTATTTGAGTAATTCTCACCTTTCCATTCATCAATGGAGTGTTCTCTTTCATCCAGCTGCTTGTCATAGATTTGAGGAGGAGGCTAAAGAGAAAGAGAACAAAAGCATTTTAGTAACAGCTTTAGTTTAACTGCCCAGCCAACAGGAATCATTTAACCTGGCATTTATATTAGTGAACATCTCCAGGTGAAATAAAAGAGTGAATGGTCGACCAATCAATTAAAAAAATGGGCATGAAAAAATATCTGAACATGAGAAACACATCTGACAATAAGCATATATCGACGCTGCTGGAGGACAAATTAGTATCACACATGGATTATAAAGAAAATAAATGATGGAGATGATGAAAAATTTATGTATTTATCCTCAGTCACATACATTTGTGATAGACTTGCATCATTTAAATATCAATGCATTGATTGTCCTCACACACACATATAATATGACAATATTGCAGACCTTAAAAATGAGGATTAAACAACTAAGAGACAGAGAGGAGAACAAATCTGGTGTGTTGTCCTGCTAAAGTGCCTATGTCATTCTCCCATAGGATTGTCACTTCATCTAACAGGACACAGATGCTGTCTGGCACCCAGTCAACCCGTCTTATCACTCGTTCATGGTGATAATGCCACAGACTCTGACGCTATAATCTCTCTGGAGGTGACAAGAACCTCTGATATGACCTTGGTGTGACAGTTACGGGTGAGCATTCAGCAGAATACAGAAGAGAGGCTTCCCCTCAAACAAAGATGTATTTAATGACATTTCTAGCACAGCCTCTTAACATCCCATTACATACAGCCTCATGGACATAACTAAACCTCTTTTACCTGCAGCTGAACAATAATGACATGTTAGTACAGTTCCATATGCACATTACATTCTACTTGATTCAATTTTATCTTCATTAATTATTGACGATGCTGACCCAAGAACTCTTGAGTCATGATAAACAAATTATTTTCTCTGATGTAAGGCGGCTGTTATTTACCATGGATATTTGGATGAGATCTCTGGCCTTCATCAGCATGAGATGAAATTAAAGAAAGGGGAAACAGCAGAAAACGTGTTGAAATGCCATTCACAGCCATATAATACACACCACATCAACTCTAACAACAATATCATCAGACAAGTGCAGCACACGGAATCCTCTAAAATCAGTCATTACTACAATGAACGTGTGTCATGTGGTGTCTTTACAAAGCCTATTAAATATCAAGTATTGAAATTCTTCAGCTGTCTCATGCACTCATTGGTGCATTGCTGCAGGTAGAAGTGGTATTTGTGCTACTTTACTGTGCTGCAGATGGCTTGTTCCCAATCTCACTGTCACCTCATACTAATGAGGCGCTGATGAAGACATTAGACTTCACCAAATCATCCTGAAACACCACCGCTCTTACTGTAAAGAACAGAACAACACACTACGACAGTCTTCTATAAGTAGCAGCATTATTTTTGCTAAACTTAAAAACTGCTGAAGTTCATAACTTGGAGATAAAACATGTAACAAATGATAGGAAAAAAATGAGATGTGAACCAAACTTTTAAAACACAATCATAAATGCACTGAAACAAGTTTCCCTGCTACATAACATACTGTTGAAAACTGACATTCATGTTCTGGTCGCTGTAATCGCTACTGTTTAATCAAATCAAATAAATTGAAGGAGCTTCTGTAGGCCAGTGCAAATACAAGATAAGCAGGGTAGTAATCAATGTACAGCTCTGATAGGTCCACTCACCGCCTCCACCTCGGCTGGATCGTACCACACGTTGATGTAGGGGTGCTGTAAGGCCTCGTCAACCGATATTCGTTTAGCAGGATCGATGATCAGCATCTTAGACAGCAGGTCTCTGGCTTGGCTAGCTGTGGTTTGAGAAAGAAAAAAAAAACAAGAACAAAAAAACAACAAACATCTGTTTGAGATCACGAGGCAAGAAAATATTCCTCTATGCCACTAAGAGGGACGTTGAAACATGATATGGCAGAAAGGAAGGAAGAGAGAAAGAGAGAAATGTCAGGGATTAAAGAGAATGATAAACGGCAGCAGCTCCTTAAAAGAAGCCAGAATCTCACAAAGCCTCATTCACATGTGGGTTAGCAAATAAAGAGACCGTTTTACAGGGTGAGAGCACTAAAAAGTAATTATTTGGCTGCTTGTTATTGTGAATTACATGGGCAAAACTGATCATTTGTAAGTCTTAGAGATAATCCTGGTAATACTTTATTAATTATCTAGTTCTCTTTTACTTTTTTGGTCTAATTGAACTGTCTGATTCTAGATTCTGGCACGTCCCACGGTCATATCTACTATTTATCTTTGATTACAGGGTGATTCAGTCAATTTGGTCTGAAATATTGCATGAAATCTTAGCTGTTCCCACTGGTGTCTTTGTGGATGTACTTTCAAAGAGGCATCTGTACGGGAAAAGCAATGGAAAAACATGCAAACATGCCATCAGCATCAGCTCAGTCGGTCTGTCTCTCTGCCCTCAGGCCCTCATGGAATGAAGTGAAATCGAGAAGCCTACAACCACACACCATTCCTCTCCTACACACACTGACCCCTCTATAAATAGGTCTACAGCAGCAAATGACTCATGAAACTGAACTGAGAACAGAGGAAAACAGATGAGTCAGACACATCGGCTGAATTTCACCTCAGCATCAACACGTCGATGACAAAAGGATGGTAAATGTGTAAAATGACTCCTCTATTGGTCTCCCTCCACCTCTCTTTGCTCCTGCTCCTATCCATCTGTCTTCCCTTGTCTTTAACCTGCAGTACTCTCTGTCTCTGTCTTCCTCTGACGGTTCAAAAACACCAAAACCCAAAGGATGTCTAGCCCAGTTCCTACCTGTAACAGTACAAAACATAGAGAACAGCAGTAGGAAAGTAGTTAAATTAAAGTTCATCCGTAAGTTCTCACCTTTGAGTTTGTTGTGCTCAGAGTCAGCAGGAAAAAGGCAGTCGGGGAACAGTTTGGGAAAGGTGAGGCCTGTGTATTTGGGACGGTTCTCGACGTAGTTCCTCACTGTGGGCTGAAGCTTCTTCATGAACTCTGGTGAGGGTGTGCCCAGCTGCTCAATCACCTTGTTCCATTGGTCGATGTCTGATGTGGTGGATCAGGATTAAGGAAAACACACAGCATCCTGTATGCCTCGGTGTCTACTTACTGAAACGGTTATTTTTTATTTAATGGAATAACTAATGACTAATTATAATGTAATAATCTATCTATCTATCTATGTATCTATCTATCTATATAGCTGAGCTTCTAATTAACAAGTGACATGTAGAATATACATGTAGTTGTTTTTCTGTTTGCAAATATGTTGGGTTTTTTTTTTGGAGGTATAGTAAGCTGCCAGTTTGCACACACTGCCACCTCCTTTTTGTCTCCAATGCATATTGGCCATCATCCACCCAGAGCCCAGCGACGCCTCTTTTTTTTCATCCGCTATGGTTCTTATCTGTGGGTTTTTTCAGCTGGAGTTGTTTTTCCACAATGTATCAGTGCACACTGACAAAAGCATGACACTCCACTGTGTTTGGACGTTGGGCAGCATGCACCTGAATGCAACCTCTCTCAAGGGAACGCTGTGGGGTTCCCCCAATGCTCAGCTTTAGAAGAGTAGGAGAGGTCAGAAGGATACGGTCAGTTCCAGGGAATAGCACTGTCCCTCTTATCACCTCTCCAAAGATGCAGCCGATTGACCACATATCCACTATGGTCACACATGTGCACACAAACACAGACACCTGCTCGCATGACCAACATCTATCAAAATACCTGAAAACTAACCTCTAAATTAATTGCATATTAAGAAAATTCAATTTAAATGAATTTACGGTGAAATCTGAACAGCATTCTGCTGTATTAATGTGTTAGTGTGGGAGAAATAGGAAAAGAGAATGTACTGTAAACTTAACTGTAACCAGCAGAGCATCATGGGAAGGTGAAATTAAAGTGTGGGAACTAAAATCTGAAAATAATAGACACGCTACAACTCGCTCAGCCTTTTGACACAGATGTCCGGAGGCGCACTGACAAGGCAACCTCCATTGAATAATATAAATCACCATGTTTATTCTTTCTAAAAGTGTCAAAATGTTATGAAATGTGACCGTTATGCTTGTCAAAACATCATCATCATTTCCATCAGTTAATCTAGATTATTGGTGTAATTATTAGTAGTAGTGGTAGTAGTTTAGTAGTTTAGTAGGAGGTAAAGTGATCATCCGTTTATTGGGAAGTCAATGGGTCAATCCCCAGTCTACAGGTTCCATTGGTGTGTGTGATTGTTCATTTTTTATATTTTATATTTCTTCACGCAATTATATTTCAAAATCCTTTTCTTTTCTTGTAAAACACAAAAAAAAAACCTAAAGATAAATGAGCGTCAAACACCGAGTCACCCCGAGGCTCACTGTGCTTCAACCTGTGCAGACAGACAGCCCTTCTAAATCATTATTTGACAGACACTCAGGGAGATGCAGATGACTTCACCTTATAGTCAATAATTCAGGTCAAAAAGTCTGTGAAATAAATTAAGATTAGCAAAAAGGCACCAGTCCAGAACTGATGTATAAGCAGAAGATTAACAAAAGTGTGCCCGGCTACAGGTCACTGAGCTACAATAAGAGAGGATGGAGTGTAGGATGATAAGACACTCAGGTCATTGTGAGAGCAGAGACAGAAGAAGAGAGATACTGCATGGCTCAATTGAAGTGTTAGCGTCTCCAGAGCATTAATCCTTCAGGGGCCACGTGATCAGGGATGTAGAGAGCAGAGCGACAAGTAGCCACAAGCACCAGCAGACACACTGGTATGTGTTTCTCACTACAACTTACATTATTTTACAGCATCAGGTTTTTATAGTTTTGTTTGTTTGTCAACAAGACCCATGAAAAGAATAAAATATCAGAGCACTTGTCAATAGGTTCTGACCTTATCTGTGGCTCTAACTTTCAAGCCTATTTCAAAAACTTCACAAATATATACTTTTAATTTCTGAAAAGGATCAATAATTTCCAAAAACAGCTGGGTGCTGTGTTTCAGGTAGTCTTACTCAAAAGGAGCAAATAGTGCATTTGTTGGGGTTTATTTCTGGATGACGATTTGGAAAGCTGGTTAGTATTTACAGCAGCAGGATAGTGTATATGGGATTGACACAAAATAAATAATGTCCACCATCATGAAGGATTGTAGGCCAATGGCGTGGCGTTGTTAGCATGATCAAATCATCTCTAGTTTTGGCCTTTTCATGGGATGATGCTAAGATGCTAACAGTCTACATTCAATATTTAAACTTCACTACCAAGTTTGTTCAACTCAGCTGCTATTAAGAGATGCTCTAAATGAATAAAATCATTCTTTATTATTCAGTAATGCTAAGTAACTTTGACTCGTGTGTGGGCATCCTCAGATGGCATGATGGACTTCACGGGTGCGCACATGTGCACAAACTCATGGGGACTACTTATCCAAATCCAATATACTGCAGGAAATCATGGAGATGCAAATTACAGCCCACTCACAGCAGGAGAAGGTGCCAGGTAGCACTCGAGAAACACGCTAAATAGCACACATTTAATTATTCTGAGACAGAGAGAGAACTTGCCAAAGTATGAGAGTGAATAAGACATATTCAGTCATGCTGGCTTGAGAATTTATGATGCGTATTTTATGTTATTGCAGGTTAAATCAAAAGTGTTAAAAAGAGGATCAGCTGGATTTGATATGGACTTGTGTTGCAAAGACAGCCAGATGGTTTAGTGGTGGTTTAGTTCACCTCAGCTACATACAGAGAACATCAGGCCTGACACAGGGTAGGGAAAAACCTTCAAAGTAAATGTAACTTAGAAAATCTAAAATGATGGAACTAAGGCAAAAAAAAAATTACCAGAACACTATGTGAATGGTATGTTATTGATATCAATGAAGAATTTAACAATTAGATTTTTTAAAGGAATAATAGAGACATGCCTATGGGTACAATTGAATTAATTCTAAACTCTTAACACTTGACTCTCCTTGTGTTTTAAAAGTCACCTGAATGCATCTTGATTCACACAACGTGGATTGTGGGATTTAAAAGAAATTAAATAGATTTTCCATCATATTCTCTATATACTGGTGTTCTTTATTATATGCATCATACACAAAGCTATAAAACAAATTGTGTTACCATCAAATAACGTCTCACTGTTTTAACAAGGATACAGTCCCGCCCAGGGAAGAGGATTTTATGACGCACCATTTCTCCCATAATGCACCCCACCGACCATATATCCACTGTATGCATCCAGGTGAGCAAAAGAAAAGAGAGGAAGGCATGGGTTAGTGTTAGACACATCGACCTCACCGGGAGGGTAACAACAGTGATTTTTAAACTAGCTGTTATTCAGCGAAGGCAGAAATCATTTGAGAGGAACAGACAGGAAATACAGATAAAGACAGAGAGCGGGAGAAGCAGAAGAAGAGAAGCCTAGGAAAGACTGACTAGCAGCCTTGGAGCCTACAGGCTTCCATCCATGGGAAGAATATGGCTAACAAGTCATAACACTTAGGCTGGCAATCAATCACATGTATGATGCTCTGGGAGCTTTTAATCAGTGACTCATACCTCCAGCCCTTGATTCATTTTAGCTCATTTGCAAAGTGCAACTCCACCAGAATTGTGTTGAAAACTTTACAGATAATACTTTCATGTGTATCATCAATGGATAATATGTGTAAATCTTGTTTTTGGTTTTTTTTTCGTGATAATCCAGAATCTTCTGCTGTCTGCTCTCTTGCAGGTGTAACTGCAGGTAAGCCATCTGATCCCACTGTTGTAAAATTACAGTTCACAATGACATACTGCTGCTTTAATGTAATTCACCTCTTAATAATTATTTTTGCTTGATACGTGTCGGTGCTCCGTCTGTATTAACTATATTTCTTCTCTTCGCTGTCACCAAAAGAATTGAAAATAGCTCCAATATACTAATTTATAGACACACCATATTGATAAATACTGCTATATATATATACCAATCAATCTCTTTAATTGGTAAAAATATCAGTGGGTGTTTAGATTAATAAAGATAGCAAAGTTTGGACTCCAGTGTTAGTCTTTGAATAACAAACAAGCTCAAACACAATCCAGTCTCACCATTCTCTTTGTATCCCATGCCCAGGATAACCTCTGGGGCTCTGTAGTATCTTGTCACCACATAAGGGGTCATCATGAAGCTGGTGCCCGCAGTCCTGGCCAGACCAAAGTCCAGGATTTTCAAGGTGCAGTCTGACTTCACCACTATATTGCTTGGTTTGAGGTCCTAGAGATGGGAGGAGAATGAGATGAGAAACTGTGTACTGTACATTCAGTGGACCTGGGGTGGGTTTAAAAGACAATGCTGCCTCCAGCCAGCAAAGGAGCTTCATGAGAAGACATAACACATGCTATATCGCTTATCATTTCTATCCCATTGTGAAGGTGCTCTGGCCAGTCAGTCAAATCTGCTGGGGCATCAGCAACATATAATTCCTCAGAGGCTTCCCACCCCATGAACACTGTCAGCTAGATGTTAGACTCCAAACAGCTATCTCAGAAGATATAAAAACACATAAATCACACCATGTTCGGCTGTCAAACGAGAAAATTGAGGCGTCTTGCTTTCCTACCCTGTGAATAATGCCGGCTGAGTGCAGATGTTTGATGCCACACAGCATCTGGTAGAGGAGGTAGGACATTCTCTCATGGTCAAGCTCCATCTGAATCACCTGGCACAAGTTGGCATCCATCAGCTCCATCACTAGGTACCTGAGAGAAATTGTTTGATTTATGAGTGGCTGACAGGATAATCAGATACTGAGACTCGGGGCTTGTGTTCGCTTGTTTTTTTGTTTTTTTGTTTTTGTCGGAGTGCCTGCATCTTTATTCATAGGTTCCCAATGACCAGATAGTGTATGCTGCAACATGTAGAGAAAAGGTGCTGCTTTTTTCACCTCTTCCTTTTTTGTTCTATAGCGGTAAATTATCTATATGCAGTGTCTCTTTCTCTCACCACACAGGCACTCAAAAGCACCCTGCCTGGAAAAATGTAAGTTAGCTTTCTACTAAAGTAATTTAAACTAAACTAAATCAATGAAAGTCCTGAGATTAGCACTGCCGACCCTTTATGTGCCTGAATGTGAACACACTCTCATTCATCATTCAGTATGAGAACAGGATACATCCAGCAGCCTCCGATTACACCCACACTTTCACTGACTGCACTCCAGCCTTTCTGTTCTCACAACGCAGGCATGAAAAAGTAATAAGCACAGTAATGCACACATAAAATCAGTCCCCTTCTTTTATCATGGATCAGATTAAATGAAAACAAACAGCCCGTCTTTGCCTCTTACATGGGCTAAATTAATTTCGTGGAAATGTAATTATGCAAAGAAGGGTTTACTATACTCACACATCCTGGAATTCCTCTAATGATTTCTGCGGTGTGAAGACATTTAATAAACTGATAATCTGAAAGAGAGAAGAGCACTGGGTTATTATTCTGAGGGACAGGGATGCAAGTTGCCGATGACCCCGATGAAGGACAGAGTAAATCGAAGAAGTGAGTTGGAACAAAAGACTGAGGATAAATGAGGATGAGAGGAAAAGAGACGAAGGAGAAAAGAGAAAAAACTGCAGAAGTGGAGATTACATTCATGACTTGAAGTGCTCTCCATTTCACTCTCCTGCCAGTTTGGTATTTCTAGAAGAATGGAGTTTAGCATAGCAATGACATTGCAGTCATTTGTCTGTTTTGCAGTAAAGGGATTCATCAAAAACTTCCTGCCTTCCTTCCTACCCATTTGTTACGCAGCAGCTCATTCACTTACATTTTTGTGATTAACACATTTCATGAGCACCAACTCCCGGTATGCCCTCTTGGCATGGGTCTGGTTCTGGAAAGGTCTGCTCAGTTTCTTGATGGCTACATTTCTGTCCAGGACAGCATCATAGCCCGCACTGTAGACGGAAAAACATACATACAGAACAAATTAGCATTCATAACTGGCACCAATCACTCTATGAGTGACATTGTGACAATCCTGAAAGTCATTAATCACAAATACAAAAGGATAATTTTTCACATTTCCAAGCAAACTCATGTAAATAGATGACAGATGAGTTTATTTTTATCAGGACATCCTGTTTTCTCCAGAGGAATGTTGGTTACAGAGAAAGATTCAAATCCTCGTCACACTTTTTTGTTCGGTTTCTTGCTGAGATGCTCATGAAATCTAATATTAACATTAATACAATCAATTTAGTTAATCTAATAGGAGCTATACACTGGTTTTTGTTTTAATGGGGTTTGCCTTGCTAATTAACAAAGGCAGCTTATTGGAATAATAAGACTACAAGACTACAAGGCAGTAACCACTTTTTAAATAATGCATGAATAGTCTTAAGTCAATATAACTGGAGATTTTTGTGTCCTTTCCATTTTGACGAAATTGCTTGAATGCAACACAAGACTCCAGGATCTGTGACCAGCCAGGAAATAGTCTGACAAATTTTATCTTTATAATTTTTGCACTTTGATTTTCATATAGATTAAACATGTTAATTAGCTATTAAGATCCTGGTAGGCAGATAAATTTACATTTACACAGAGCCAAGCTAGCTGTTTTGCCCCAGTTTCCCATCTTTATGCAACACTAAACTGACTGGCTCTGGCCGGTAGCTTCATATTTAATGTACATACATGAGAGTGGCATCCATGTTCTCATCTAAGACTTCGGAAGCAAATAGCCAAAGCAAATTTCCTAAAATCTTCCTTTAAATCCACTTACAACCATTCAGATGCTATGGCGTACCATAAAGGCAGTCTTCAAAGATTCACCAACTTCATCATTCATCAGCTTCAGCAGGGTCATCAGCCACCACCACCACCAGTGACTGGACTGGAAGAGGGGATTTTTATCTTGCTGCTGCTCAGGACAGATGCCCTTCGATCTCAATCTCCCTGAAGTCTAAGCAGCAAAGACTTTCTGACACCAAAGACTTCCCAACATACTAATTATCACTTATCATTTGATGTAACATTCTAATTTACTCCAACCACTTGTCTCTCCTGATTGAACTGTTTTGATTGACGTCACTGTTATCATTAAAAGAGGTACATTACAATGCAAATGGCTCAAACCATTTTTGGAGGTCAGCCTACTGGACAGTGCTTTGCTGGCTCAACACAAACTCAACCCCTGAGAGCCTTTGGGATTTTAAAAAGAGTTATTTTTGCTTTGAAATGAAAAGCAGTACCCAGACGAGACAAACAGCCATACAGTTGCCATGCACATCACACTCTCAGCCAATCCTCCCTGAAAAATACAAATTGAGTTTCAAGGCATCAGTATTCAGGTTTGTACTGCAACCCTAATCAAGACAGTGTGTGTGGGTGTGTGAATGGTTGGATAAACTGATTTGTCATGTTTCTGCAGACTGCAGGCCAGGGATGGTGTGTGACCATGGGAACAGTGGAGCCTCCATAAAAGCATTGATCCAATAGGGATTTGCGCCTGTCATCACTTTTCTAGCGGAGTGAAAGATGAAGTCACGACCAGCTAAACTACTTAAAGCCTTCATCCCTCCTAAGATGCTTCTGACCAAGCACACAAGTCATGAGGGCAGAGATGTGCACAGATTGGGATGTTTGTGTGCGACAACATTTGCAGAGTGAGTCCTAGCTGTAATATACATTTCAACTAGATATGTTGTTAATGTGCTTGTTAACATCTAAATGACAATATTTCCATAGCGTGTCCCATCTCATCTCTATAATCAGTGGGATATTATACCAGTCTGTGGGGTTTCGTGTCGCCTGTTGAGGTAATACCATCACCAGATGACACCAGATGACAGCTGTGGACAGAGCCAAGCACCGAACAGAAGAGCAAGTTAAATTAGATTTGCACTGTCTCTCTGCCATCCATCTCTGCAATATCCCCCAAATGGGCACAATCCCAGCATTAGGGGTTTCAGCTTCTCCAAGCTCCTTTGCAAAGGCACAGAATTGCTTTGGAGCAGAAGAGAAGGATGGCTGAGGGCATGGGAAGGAAAGGGTGAACAATGAAGGAGGGCGAGCAGAGGGCAGGGGGTTTAGATGATTGAGAGCCAGAGATTTTTTTAAATAAGAAACTGAAACAATTCATTTGGGTATCCAAATCAGATATAACACCACAGTGACACAGCATTTTACATAAATGTAACATATAGGTCTGTTTGGTGGTTTGAGGAACACTGTAAGATGCATTCCTTTGAGTGGAGTCTTGGCAGTGGTTCTGCTGCATCCTGACAGGACAGGCGTGAGATGAATTAAAATGAAAAACAACTCTGCAATCTGGATTAAGGATTCACTTAAAGGCCTCCATCCCATTAGGCCCTTATGGCTCACACATCCATATTCTAAACAGATACGTCATCAGCTCATGGCACATGATATGAGCCACCTGCTCCACATTTATGACAAAAATATTCATCCTGATTCTCCCACTAAACATAGTGATTATTTGTTTATAGCATATATGTTTTCCTAATCACTTTTTCAGTTAATTACATGTAGAGTCACAGTAATATTCAAAGATGTTGACTTATAGTTTAGGATACTAACATACTAAGATACGTTGAATTATCTGCCTGTTTTAATGTTGCATTTAAAAGCATCACTGATTTGGAAGATTTACCAGAAAACATAAATTAATCAGGTTTATTTGCCCTTATAATAGAACCTCTACCAGTTTTCCATTACAGGATAAAAACCCAAATATGTCCAAATGATTCTTTGAAGTAATAAGATATTTTCTGAAATATAACATTTCTGCAGAGGTGAGTCAGAGGCTGCATGCTGTATTTTTTTATGGTTGGCCAGGCATACTGTAAAACCACATCAGGGCTTTCAGGAGAACTGAGAATACACCTTTCCACCAATATTAATTATGGAAACTTCATAAAAATTGTCTGCAATTCCATTTCTCTCTCACACAACAGAGAAAACTACAAGCAGAGATTTGCCTCCCTTAATAATGCTGCATGGCAGTGAACCAGAAGACTAATTGCACATTAAGTACCACATAAAAACACATCAAATAGCATGATGTAATGTAAAGAAAATACACTGTCCACAACTTACCAGACAATTCCCTGAGCTCCAGACCCAATGGGCTTTAAATTCTGGTACCGTTTTAAAACTGTGAAGGTGGAGTCTCCCACTTCCACACTGTAGAACTGGTTGTCCACTTTGCTTTTGCTCATGTTGTAATGTTTGGCAATATATGACACATCCACTTGTTTTCCAAAACCCTGCATGAAGTAAACACAACAGGGAAAACTGTGTTAGTGATGACAGAGATGATTTACTGATCTGACAAGTCATAAAACATCTGGAAGGGAATTGTCATTTTGCAAATCAGTAAAAAAAAAGTAAATTAGCTGTCAATGTGTATTTAGCTGCTGCAATATTATTGAATCTGTGTCCACATTTAATATGAGTATATTGGTACTATAATAAAAAAACAGAAAGTGTGTGCTAGGGGCTAATTGGTAAAACTAGAAAGGTAGCATGAACAGAACATGACATACAGCTGGGTTTACTACACTGTATCCATGCAGAAAATGATTTTACTGCCACGTACCTCTTTACTGTATTAACTAGACTAACTACATTATTCTTTCATGAACATGCACACAATAATCAGGCTATAATTACTTGGGCAGAGCAGTTGTACAAATTGTGCCACGACAGAAATAACAGTTAATTACAACCTGGGTAATTAACAGAGCTCACAGACCAAACAAAGCTGTGTATTACTGAGGGGCACAAGTTCGAAACACTTGCCACAAACACCATGCAACATTAATATATGTAATGTAATGCATCAAACGTCATCTGAACCTACGATCTAATTATTTCAGTACACTGGACTGCGGCCTACAGCGTGGTGGCTAATAAACATCGAGCTCCACATGCACGTGTAATGCAGACATCCCATGCATACAGTAGCATCCTAATAATTTGAGCTACAGTGGAATAGCCTGTAGCAAATCACACATTCCTCACACACACACTTAGGATACAGACTGCACTGTTTATGAAATTACATCCCCACAGAGTTTTTCATTTGCATTGTTACAACTCAAGAGGAGATGATTAAGCGATTAAGCTTCAATTAGGAAGTCCCTTTACTGTTTTTGCCTTGTTCCCAGTTAGATTAACAGTTCAGGTATTGAACTTCAGCTCTTCTTCAATTATTATTTTTAGCTTTGCATGAAATTCATTATCAACACAAGGCGAGAAACTCTTCACCCTCGGAAAAAAAATGTGTTTTCCATATGATCGTTACACTGGAGCTCCTTCTCACTCTTACAAACAATTCTGCATTCCATATTAAAAATCTAATAGGATTATTCTCCTTTATTCTCCATTCAATTATGCTAATTTATCTCTCTTTCTACACACAGAAACACAACAATACCACAACACAAAGAGCAATGAAGGGGAATGGTAGTGAATGAATACTGTACCTTTTTTACCTGTTAGGAACACACACCTGACAAAAGGCTATCTTCACATCCAGGATTGGTTGGCTGCAGTTATATAAGAAATGTCTGCTCATAAATACCTGCAAGACACAAACAAAGGAGAGCCGGATTCAGAGAGTGAATGTGGTGCATGGATAGCAGTGACAGGGACCCCAATATCTCACATCTGGATGAATATCCACATCTGAATTTATCCAGAATCACCCAAATACAATAGAGCAGTTTTATTTATCATGCTCATCATGCACACCTTGATAGAATAGTTGTTCGGACTCTTGTATTCACACGTCTGTTAGTGAGGGATTGAATTCTCCCAAATAAATCCCACTAAATTGTCACTACCCACGCCATATACAAGGGTTGACCAGTTATTTGATTTTTCCCAGATAGCATTGCTACAGTGATTAATAGAATGTCTCTCTGTTGGTGTAGCTGGGGGAGATCCTGTCAAGCTGAAGCCCAATATTTCTCTTGCTTCTACTCCCCCTTTATGTGCAATAAGCCTCATATCATAACATCTTTTCAATGAGTCTATGCAGATTTTTATTTTCATGAAAGCTTTAATAGTACCTCTTTGATAGTTTATCATATATGATATGTCCTCAATTGATTATTGATCATTCAAAGAAATGAAAACTTGGACATATGAGTTGTTCTTGTCCATTTGAATAACAAAAATAGCGCCATCAACAACCAAATAACACATTTCTTATCCTGTTTGACATATTGACATGTTCACATTTTATCACATTGACACTAAATTAATCAACCTCTTACACCTTAAGGGGGATCTATCAGTTATGAGTTTGTTTGGACACTGAGAAGATAATGCATGCTGCTTTCATTTGAAGCGAGCTTAGAGCTCGTACCACGCAGGCATCACATTTGCATAAAATTGTTGTCGTCAAGTTTGGAGGCTTTTACTGTGAAGTAGCAGCTAATAGGTCAGTTTGGTTTAAATGCAGATTGGCACATTATCTGGAGCGTTTTATTGGAAGATCATTCTAAAAACATAGCAAAGGAGGAATGAAGAGGAAAGAAAGCTTGGATCAGTATTTGGCTCCCACATTAAACAGGTGCTAGATAAACTTCTAATTTACTATATGATCATGTGTCAGCTCTGAATGAACTGATGTCAGGTGTTAATGTTGGCAGTGAAAGTTAAGGAAAAAAGGTTTTTACAGCAAATTTGCCCCCAAATGCATTTGTGTGTCCTCATCTTTGACAAAATGTAAAACAGCAGTTGAAATGACGTGGCTTTGCAGTTTGCTGTCAGCGGGTAAATCTAAGATTTCTTGGGCACACATGCATCACTCAACTCATCAGTCCTCCAGTAATGTCACAATCAAGGCTTTAGTGTCTGTGCTGAATCCAAATGGAGCAGGCAACCATCAAAGAAGATGTGGATGTGAGACATAAAGGTGTGCAATTTATGGTTTGGCCTGTTTGATCAACCTAATTTACACTTAGTAAAAGCTGTGGCTGATAAAGCTTTTGTGCAACACTTCTCTGTGTGGTAAGAGTGGTATTTACTAACTACACGTTCAGATGGGATGTGTTTTGATATTATAATGCATTCAAACCCTAACCATAACCATAACTGTGTACCTCTTTCAAATATACGAGACGATGCAAAGTATCATGTCATGTGCACAAATACACACAAATGCATCTCAGAAAATAGACTGAAGTGACACACACTCATTGTCCAAAAAGGTCAGGTCTGTTAAATGGTGTTATCAAGACGAAAACTCAAGAATGAAAGAAAAAAGACAGACGACACAGAGGGGAGGTTTAATTATCTCGAATGGGCTAATGCATTCACTAATACAGCAGAACATCAATCTCCAGTGCTGGTCTTGCTGATGCTCATTTGTGCTACTGGGTGTGCTCTGCAGTTGTGGCTGGTCCTCTGTATCTGGATACTGGGCATTCTGTTACAACCACCCCCTCATGGGCACAACAACGCCTCCGGCAGGGCAGTGATCGCTGTGCAGAATTGGAATGCAGGGTCCTGTTGTGTAGCAGTAGCTCTTAACACTGCCATCATCTCCTGCAGTATACTTTTGTTTTCCTGTTTTACCTTCTGATTTATTATGCACACTTGGCAGCCAAGGGCTTTGGGCTTTTTTGTCTTGCAGGTTAAGCTGCAAAAAATACCTTAAATGAGCTACTTTTGACACGTATTTGAAATAATCATTAAACACATGAACCCTGACATAAACAGTGAATATACAGTAGGTCCTATAAAATTAGCCATTAGTATTTATAGTGGAACTTATTTACCAGCTATGGTGGCCTTGTAGTCAGTGGTTTGTTTCTTATGTGAAGTGAGGGATATCGAGCTGCTCTGAAAGGATGCACAATACCAGGAGTATGATACCCGTCATATATGTATTATGCATGCTCTCACACTGGCGCACCTAATTGGAAGAGCTAACTTTAATGTTATTAGTTACAACTGTAATCATTCTGTGATGATTTCCAGTAAAACAAAATGTTTGTTGGTGGTGAAACGTCTATCCGATGAGATAAAGAGTTAAAAGTGCACAAGGACAATTCACTAATTCATTATTTGTTGGAGAAGTGCAATTGGAGAAATTTTCATCCCAGTATGCAGTGAAAATGTATTTTTCTACTGGCTATGGATTTCATAAAAACATTGCATCCATGCAAACCCATGCAAACATTTTGCATGAAATATTGACAAAGGAATATCTTGTGTTGAAAATGTACCATAATGAGGTGCAGCACTTAATCATCCACTCAGCTTTCATTACAGTTTGACTGTTTCTGACTCAGCTTAGCCCACGTTATAATATAAGATGGGTCACGGTTGTGTTTCGGTCACTGTAATCCTTCTAGGCACAAATAATTTTACTTACTGACAATGTCTGCATTAAATAGGTTCATTGACTGCTGTACCACTCGAGGGTTATTAGACCAGTGTTATTGTTTTCTGTCGTATCCATATTTGCTTCCTCATCTCTCACCACTCCTCTTCCCTCTGTTGTACTTTCAGTCGTATAAACATTTTGCACAGTACAGAACGTGTGCCTCATCATTCTCTACATACACCCATGCCTTCATCCTCCCCTCCATCCTCAGCACTGATGAGAGCCCGCGTTCTCCCTTCCCCGCCTCTCTTTTGTCCCTACCTCGCTCCCACCATTCCTGCTCCCAGCCTCGCTGCAACCATCTCCCCTCCCCCTCCCTCGGAGCTCCATTGTGAGTGCTTGGTTCAGCAGCCTCAGCCTCTCCTGCAGTATGCAGCACAGCCTTGCCTTTGCTGTGCGCAGCCCCGGCCAAACGCGGCGCAGCCTCCCGTTTCCGCTCAAGGGAGAGAGTTGAGGGAGGCACTTCAAAAACTGCAGATCCAGCCGGGAACACAAGGCCGGACCGACTCCTGAGCTGCGAGAATCTGAATGTTCCCTGACGTCTATTGATTTGTTTCCTTGCAGCTGAAATACACGTATCCTCACTGTCTCTGCTCTCGTCTGTCGTCTCGCTCACATCCCTCGATTCACTTTAAGTAAACAGCAGACATGTTAGCAGAAAATCTGCTTACACTGCAGTTTTCTGACAAGCCACATGCGGCAACATGTACAGATTTGGCAGGTGGGAGAGCACAGTCATCACAGCTTTTCTTGCAGAACCTGAAGCACACTCAGTGGAGGAGGGCAAGTAGAAGGCAAAGGCAGGAGGACACTAATGAAACTACACTGCCCTCCATAAAACAACCACTTGAATAGTCATCTGTAACACGTAAAATGATAAACTATTTCATCTGACATGATCACATAGCTATTCTAATGCCATGGTTACAGTAGATGACGCTTTAAAAATAGACCACTGCTGCAAAAGTCTTCCTGTTCCCTCAATACGTTGCACCAAACCTTGTGGTTTATGGATTAACATTCATATGTGCATCCCAATAACAAACTGGATTATGGATGTCTTCTATACCTGCTGCTGCGTCTTATGTTTTAGCAGCATTCAATAACAGCAATAGCAATAAGGGAGCAATGAAAGAAAATGTGTTGCTATAAGGCCAATTTTCAGCACTGTATTTAGTCTGGGGTTTACGGCCTCGGCTGCAATGTCTGACCACTAATGACTCTAAATTCTCTTTACAGTTGTGCTGCGAGGTGATTGGGGCTGAATATAAACACAGCTTAAAGTCTTTGACTGCTATCTGCAAATAAAAGCTACATATTTCTCAGCTGCAATCTGATTATGTAACTGCACATCTCACTCTGCACACGCATTTTTCTGTTTGTAGTTGGAAGCAATAGTGCAGCCGGGGGAGTCGACTTCCACACAGCAATTATGAGGAAAATAAGGCTTTCGGGTCAGATATAAATTTGGTCTTGCATTTAAACAAAATAATAAGGATGTGTAATTTATTGTCAACATTTATTATCGTAGAAGTATTAGCAAGCACATGCGATCAATATATCATGGAAGTAAATCAGTAGTGTGAAAACATATTAATCTATTCCTGCTCATCTAAACATATTCAGTCACACTTAAGATGTTGTTATTCTTTCTTTTGGTCTAGTTCCTGCCTTATTGTACAAAACACAAACTAGAAGCACACCTTCACAAAGGTAATGACCTCCTCACCCTAACATACCTACAGTATATTTCTCTCATTAGTCCTCTTTCCTATACTGTAAAAAAAAAAAATCCCAATTTTACAGAAAGTAACTGTAAATATTTACAGTAATGCTTTTATACTTTCATACTTTTTGTACTTTAACATTCGGTTATCCACGTTGAGAATGCCCTTAAAGGTATCAGAAGCTCCTCTCACACAGTATGTTATAACAGATCGGGGGAACATTGTTTTACAAAGACAAGATCATGGGTTCAAATCCAAAAACTTTGGACCTAAATTAACAGAGATTAACCTGAAAGGTAGTTGTTTTTAATGTTTTTTGACATAATATATGTTATTCCACTGTTTAAAGAACATTTGAACCGTAAAAACTGTTCTGTGTTTTTAGTTTATTACATGTAATTTGGTGATATGTTTATTTACTGTAATTTCACGGTATCTGTCTGGAAACTCTGCTGCCACTCCTTTTCACGTTTTTACAGGGTTTATTCTTTACAGTGTTAGAAAATTATTTGTACTCCATGTTTACTGATGTACTCTGACACAACTGGTGTATTTAATGGATTTGAGTTCATATTTGAGCTACATGCGTGGATGGATGATTAAGACCACTGTAATACTCAGCCAGTGTGATTCAGTGACGATAGATTAAATAGTGTTCCCCCGTAATCCATCTTCTTATAATGATGACTTTGACCTTCCATGTAATAATGGAAACTCCTGCAGAATGACCACCAACGACTCTGATGAGGGAATTTAAGTAATTGATGGTCAGCAAGAATTGTTTTGTAGAAAGTCCTGAACTTTTCACATTCAGCTTCTGTCAACCTTTAGAGTATCTACACTGAACAGGAATAGTATCTCTGTATTTGTAATTGTTCTTCTGAAGACATTCCATTTCCTTGATAGTTCATATGGATGTTTCTAATTTTCCCAATTCCTAAGTTAAAGTGAAGATGTTGAGCTGTTGTTTGAGTCAAGTCATGAATGTAATTCCTCCTGATGTCTTATATAATCTGTATTTCTTTGTTCCTTTTTGAAATGAAATGATTGTTGAATGGTACAGTAATTTTTAAAGCACAAAATTGCCTATAAAATGTCGGCATTTTAACAGTGAGAATTTGCAGCTTTTCTGTTTTTCATCATTATAAACTCAATATATTTGGTTTGTGGCTGCTGATTGCACTAAACCAAAAATATCTGAAGACTTGGGACAGACTGAACAAATCAAATCCACAAATCAGTTTAGCAGGATAATGATTAGTTGATTTATAGCAAATGAAAATAATTATTAGTTCCTCACTTTTATGATTAATCATGCCTGCAATCCCACCATTATTTGTCTTAATCCATTGCTTTATTTTGTTATGTAACAAAGAATTAGTACACTGATACTCTCAAGTCTGCAAAACAAAATGGAATTAAAATGCAAGCAGCATCTACTGCAAGAAAACATTTGCCGGCTGTTGTCTATTTCCAATGATGATTTTCCATTGGCTAAACAAGCTGCCTACCTAAAAATCAATATCAGTGAGCTTCATTTTATGTAGACCTGCAGTGAAACATTGTTTTATAAACTTAAGCTCGCAATTCAACAGAAAATAGGGCGATTTACCAACACCTGCTGATGATGAACAGAAGGAGAGAAGTGATCTATTTATCAAAAGAGAAATATCACTCTACTCTACTGCCACTGCAGAAACACCCATAAAAAGCTTTGTTTAATTGTTAAGCGTGTTCCCTGCAGCACTTTCACAAGCATGGGAGCTTGCTCCTGAATAATTCAGCACCCAAGGTCACAGCGCTAATACCTCTCCCTTTTCTGTTTTGAACACAGAGTTTGTTGTGACACCTTTAAACCTTCACCGACTCTCCTGCACAGCAGAGCACCAGCAAATTGACTGTGGGCATGCATGTGGAATGAAAAATTTGGAAACACAAACACAACAAAACCACTTGTGCTCATAAATAACTGCAAGCTCATGAGTGATGCGCTCCTAATTTGTACTGTACCTAATACATTTGTATAATAGTACCAGAGCGATCAGCATAATAGTCTATAGGCAAGTTTACACTCAAATAAAACGTTTTACTAATAATCCAAAATGCCACAAACTGAGCAAATTTAATTGCCTCCCTCTGTAGCTTCATCACTGCTAATCCAGTGTTTCCTCCACAGAATGTAGCTCACATTAGGATAAATAACATCCCATCCCCAATGCATTATGATTGCTTTGACTTCAGTAAAGCGTCCAAAAACATTTAAAGCTCCACCACTAAATACCTATATTTTTCAATAAATCTGCCTGGTGAACACTGGCTTTTCAAGCACTTCTGATGGATCTGGGGCTGGACCCATGTTCCTGGTGAAGTACTGATGGTCTGCATAATGCACAAGGTGCGCAGCTGACATCTGAGGGGGAGGATGGACAAACTCTGCATGCAGGCCTACACAGTATGTAGCCAGTGCCAGCCTTGTGTTTTGAAGAGCATCATTCACCTACAGTATCTTCCATTTGCCCCAGTCCTTGTGCTTCTAATCAAAAACGCACTGTATACTTCACAACAGTCAAGTGTGTTAATTCACCCTGAGACGGAAATAAATGCTAAATTAAACTGACTTTAAAGTCAGAATATGACACAACAAGGAGAAAATAGCCCTGAAAACAGCCCTGTGTGGTGTCACAAACTCATATTTAAGCTGTGATGTCTCAGCCTATTGCAGGATGTTTAGGGATGGAGATGAAGAGCTGATGCACAACATTTTGTCAGGTCAACACTAACGCCACAATAAAATCCATGCACAGTGCTGCTAGCTGTTATAAAACAACGTCGCGTCAATGCATCAATATGTTATTTTATTTTTCCCTTTGGTCGCTGTCCCTTTCCCACCGAGACATCGCTAGTGGACTTCATTAACCTTCCCTTACAATCAATATTCATCACTCCACCCTCCAGGCAGCTGGGGTCCAAGCATCGCATTCACGTTAAACAAGCCCACCCGGCCTTACCATTCCGTGCCAGCTGATGACGATCCCAGTCCGGTGGTAGTCCTTTTCAAAACATCCCGACGCGAAACATCGCGGTGATCAGGGCTTAATTCAAAAAAAGATGGCGAAAGTGTCGGGGGGGGAGAAGACCCCCAAAAAAAGAAGAGGCGATGAGGAAAGAATCAGAGGTGGACTGAGCCGTGGTTTTCAGATGCTGAATCACTCCCTCTCCCCCCAGCTCACCACCTTGCAACCATTGTGCTGCAAGATGCTGGCTGTACCATTGTGGACCGACCAGAGCAGAGAAAGAGAGGGAGGGAAGAGGAAGGGGGTATAGGGAAATATGTTGCCATGGCAACCGAACAGGAGCACGTCTGACGTCAAAGCCCGAGCATAGCGGGAGAGAGAGAGAGAGAGAGAGAGAGAGGAGGAGGAGGAGATCACATGGAAGGCTGTCTCTCTGGATGGGAGGGGCGCCCATTGGGAGCATCTCTCTGATCCCGTACCGTCCCGCCACTGCGATCATGAGGCTTAATGAGAATATAACCGGGTGTGACTGGTTAGGTTTGTCTCACGAAGATACCCACATCCAGAGGCGATCTTAGACTCAGGGGGGGGGGCCCCAGGCAAAGAAGGCTAACCCACCCACCCATAGAATGTATTCTGTCAAGTCAATCAAAAGAAAAAGCCTGTTCAGTCAAATGTGCTTCATCAAACGTAATATTTATTTAGAAAAAACAACAAATAACACCTCAAATGTATGTATGACAGTTCAATTGTAGACAGGGGTCAGAGTGGATAGAGAACCCAGCACCTTTAATAAATAAAATAAATCTGATTAGCACTTTCACACTTAATAATGCCATGCCATTGTGCTATTTGGTGTTTGTTCTATAATGTCAGCAGTTTTAAACAAAACCATTATCTATATTATCTTCTATTTTTTAATTTATTGTATTTATTTCTCTTTGTATTACAGTTGTCAGTTTTTGCAAACAAATGCTTAACATATTCAGATAATTGGTCACCAAATCCTTTTGGAATCATATCACATCACATCAGTAAATGTGTCTGGATTAACATCAGCATGCATATGGCCTTTAAAGCTGCAGGTCACATCTGTACAGTTCAACAAGGTCTTGGTGTCCACCTGGTAGCCTATACTTAATGCAAAATGTAATTCTGAAATGTATTTTTCAAGCTGCAATCCCATACAGTGGTTAAACATATTACAGATTAAAGTAATTATAATTTTCTAAAGTCAGGCTATAAGTTTGTGTGGCTGCTGACAACGAGAAACATTGTGATGTCGGTTTCATTACAGCATGATTAAAACTTATGACATCATTGACCTCTAAAGCCGTGAATTTGCTGGGGATTTCAAGCTTACTTCTCTTCAGGCTGCTCCTGTCTCAGAGTGTGTTTTAGTCTGGCACTATTGCTGTGTCAAATTTGCTTAAATAGCTTGTTTTCCAACATTTACCATGTTGTCATGATTGTGTGTAATAAATGCCAGCAGATAAGTGACATCAGCATATAATAATGCTTGAAGTTTTGCTAGATTTATATCCTAATAAAACTGATGAGTTTGATTCATCCGCCTCAGATTGTTGAATTTGGATCATTATGCATCCAGAACCCAACATGAAATCTACCTATGTCACTCCATTTAAGTCTTTTTTGCTGTTATGCATGTTTTGGATGAACTCGTCCAGTGATAAAAAGAATCATTGTCTACAGTATGAGTAAAGGTTGATCCTCTTTTAGTTATTCAATGCAGTATTTGTATTATGTTTCTAACTAAAAGCAGAAATCAAGGCCATAAGGCTGTGATTCTCTCATGCCTGCAAGAAATCCTGACTAAGCACAAACCATGTTAAAAAGAATGATCCATTTCCCTCAAGGTGGCACTCAGCATCTCCACAGTGCATCCTTACGGTGAATCAGAGCCAGAGGCTGCTGCCTGGTCCCAGTCTATTATACATTCAATTATCAGTAGATTTAATCTCTCCACTGAGGTAAGTCACCTGGAATACTGGGCCGATAAAAAATGGCCGATAAAGTCAACTTTAACATGCCTCTGCATTAAATTCAGCAGCACTCGTCACAGCACAGAATCCTGCTTGAAGACACTACATCCAAATCACTTAGATTAGATTTATTTGGATGCTTAAAGTATGGCCCAATGTTGACAGAATCTTGGGGATTTACATGTATGAACAACACATTAGCCTTCTCATAAATGTGAATCCATGTCTGATGGCTGGCTGACACTTTTATCACAGACATGGTAAGTGTTTATTTTAACTCTATGCCGCTTAGGCAACTAATATGAAATGCGGAGGAAAAAAGCTCTGGGAAAATTTGTAATGCTCTCCAGCTGTACCCTAAACTCAGCAGTCAGCAAATCACACCTTCAGTCAACCAGGTGCCACACTCTTTCAAGGCTTCATTGCAGATTGCGCATAGGACTCATACCAGCATTGATGGGGAGGTATTAAGGACAGCGCTGACAGAAATAGAAGGAGGAAGAAATCTCTTTCCATTTGGGGCCTTTTTGCTGCTGGTACAGAGGTTAAAAGTTGTGAGTAAGAGGAAGACACAGATCCCTCTGACAGTCATTTATCAGATTTAAACAAATTTCCAAGCTTACCAGAAGTGAAAAATAAAAAAACACAGATTGCCCAAGCGTTTCCTGATAAACATCAGGACAGCAGACATGCCAAGTAAAACACCTCCAACGACCCAATGACTCAACTCATTCTTCTTCTCCTTTCTGTGGAAATGTATTTAGTTTTGAGTTTACAAATAAAGTCGTGCCATTTCATTCCAGTCTCTTTATTTAGGAAAGAAAATTCTGTTTTTATATACTGTATTTTAGCCATTCAGCATTAAGTGTTGTTTAAAGCCATCAATGGAGCTGTTTCCTGTCTCTAACAACTTTAACAATTAAATGTAATTAAGTTTGATGGACTCTTAATAATAGCAAAATGAATAGTGAGTGATGCAATTACTTACTGTTTCTGTTGTGTCTTCTTGGGCTGATGCAATAAAAATGAAGTTTAAAAAAATCTGCATAATTTGTTCTACATTGCTTACTAAGATGTCCTTAATGTAATTAAGAGTGAGTTTAGATGAACACTGTAAATAACACTCTCTATATAAAGTATAACAAATGCTCACATAAATCTTAGATGGCTGTTAGATTGCATTGATATAGACAACAACAACAACAAATAATAAAAATAATAATAATTGCATAACACCTTTCATATAGGAAATTACATGCTCCAAGTGCCTCACATAAATAAAAAATAAAATGAACATAAAACAGGAATAGAAAATTAATGTAAAGTTGATAATATTAGTAAAAGTAGAGATGCATAAAAACATGGATAATAATAGGAATAAAGATAAGCCTTGACACATCTCAAATGTTGTTCGCTTGTGCATATGGACATGCATGGAAACAAAAGGTAATAGAGCCAAGATGCTTGTAATGCTTGTATGTGGCTGTATGTATGTTGTATGCGATAGAATCAGCTTCTGCAACGCTAAAGAAAATAAATATCAACTGTCTCCATCTAGAGAAAACTGGTTCTAATCAATTTTCTCAGTCTTGTCTCTCCAAACCATGAATATGGATAATAATCACGTCTTATAGCACTGACTGAGATAACCATGTCACCAGAAGCCCCATCATTTATATAAAGCAGCATGTAATGATGACTAACAGCCACTAGATGGGACAAAATAGGGCGGCTTTGAGGAGAACCATGGGAAGGAAGCACTCAGCAGTGGATTGCTTCCTGTAGATGACTATCATACAACTTTGATCTTGTGGAAACACTGAAATATAGGCTAAGCTTGATTTGATATTTCCCATGTGGAAGGAGACTACATATAATACACAAATCGATCCATTTGAAAATGCTTATGAGCTTTTGAATTAATATTTGGTCTAATATACACCCAAATCTGTAACTCTTGGCCTTTTTCTGTGTTCGAGAAAAATCACTGTATCAGATTTTAGAATATTGGAGCAATAGTTTTGGAGTTTATTTCTTATACATACGTTGGAGAGCTATATATAAAACATTTAACAAACCTGGTTCAGCCTCCTGGATCCAGACTCACCGTGCATGTTACTCCTAGTTGTGTATGTTACTATGGAGACGGCTAAATGACAGTCCCCCAGCAGAGAGAGCCAATGGGCAGCCACAGCTAGGTGTCTGGTTACTCCCAGTCAGCCCACGCTAGCTCGGCTAAAGGAGGGGTTACTCCGCTCCTCAGCAGTAATGGTGATTTGGCTGATCCATGAGGTATCTCTACACTGTTCAGCGGCCAACAAACACGACTTCTTAGCAATTTCCGAAGAAGAGATTTGTTTTCGGGGAGGCTCAGAGAGCAATATATGCAGAATAGTGGATTTTAGCAGAGTGCGCTGTGGAAAGTCTAACCTGTTGCCTGTTTAGCGGCACAGTCTACTACCCGAGATGGTGCTTTGTGGATGGGATGGCCTCCGGTCCCGTTTGTCTGCGCACTCATAGCCTCGTCGGACTTCCAACATTTCCCTCTCTAGTGATTGTTTAGCTCTTCTCTGCCGGTGAGTCTCGTTTTAAGCACTTCTAACGCAATATACAAAAACTTATTGTTGTTTGCTAACTTTAGCTTGGTAGCAAAAGTCCTCGGGAAAACTGAGGAATCGAGTCTGTTGTGGATGCCGTGGCTTGTTTTATCTAAATAATGTTGACCCGGCTGTTAGCTAGCCACTTTCTGCTTGTAAAACAGTTTATAACAAACATGTCTGGGCCTTGAAATGTTGCTTTAATTTGTATTAACGTGATAAAGTTATTGTTTCTACTGACATCTGACATGGGGCATCTTTCACACACCAGTAACTATTTAAAGTTTTGGGAGGGAGGAGGGGACGTCACTATAAAGATAAGTGGAAGTGTGAGTAACTAGCGTTAAATGCTTTCAGCTACATCCACCATCACTATTGTGTATAATTCGGGAAACATGAAATCCATTTCCTCCTGTGTCCTCCTGCATTTCCTCCTGTGTCAATGCAGACTGAAGGCTTTATGGGGTTTGTAGGGGAGGCATTTTGTACCCCCTCCCCCTTCATTACCATAGAAAAGTAGTTAAATTAACTCAGAGTCAAAGGTCATCTTGAATGTGTCATTCAAGACTGAAGAGAAAAGAAGGGAGTCTGTGTGATTGAGCGAGATCAACGTCCCCATCTAAAGTGGGTATGATGGAGATGGTGTGTGCATCATCATAGGAAAAAATGGGGAAAATAGTCAGTGGGTTGGGTTTGTGTCTGTGTTGGGAAGGGGGGGTGGAGTGAGGTTTAGCAAAACCATGCTGTGCATGTCACGATACTCATAGGAACCCTGTGATTAGGAGAAATGGAGCGGATGAGGTCGAGACCAAAATGAGAAGTGAGGGCCATTGGTCCAGAGCTGGGCTGATAATCATGGAATAGTCATAGCTCTCTCTCTGGTTGGTCCTGACCGTGGCTGAGCTGAAAAACAAAACACCAACATCCAGTGTGGCTTACGGGTCAGAAAACCCAGTCCATTACTGGAAGGCACCCAGCTTATTGCAGTAATAGCCAGTGATGTGTTTATCAACAACCTTGAGCTTAACTGGTTGTGAGATAATCTGGAAAAGCACATTGCCTAATTGACTAAATTGTCAGTGGGTTACGATCAATTAAAACCAACCATTGAGTTTTCTCTTGCTGCTGTTTTATGGCATGCAGTTTGGTTGTGGTTTGCTGTACACATTTTTCAAAACATCAGTCCTTACATCATCAGTCATGTTGGTCCAAATTATGTTCTGAACCAGGCCTTCCTAGACGCTGTGTTTTGAATTTGAATCCGGTGCTTGCACTTAATACAGTGTGATTCTGGGAATAGTGGTTCACTCAGAGTTTGTTGCTGAATTTTCCTGGCATGAATGACATAAGGAGGATTTTCACCTCAGTGATGCCGCAGAGTACCTCTTCTCACCGACTTCTGTTCCAAATGAGTTTGCCAGCTGAGACCACAGTTCCGATGTTTGGAGGATATGAACACATTCCTTCTTGTAGCTTATGTTATGAGTTATGCTTTTGGAAGTGGAAATGGAATATGGGCTTTTTATGGGCGATTGTCTTCAAAAGTGCAGCTATTCCATTTTTCAAGAAATTTAATTTTTTTTAAAAAGTTTGAGAGTGAAAATGTACTTGTTTTTATGATTTTGATGTTCCTGGCCAAACAAAAAAAAGATGGGTGAGCACTGGAAGAAAGCAGCAGAAACTACATTTATTTGCACCTTTTCGTTATGAGTTACTCAACTGACAACTCAACTGAAGCACATTTTTTCAAGGGATTGCTTTCAAATCCATTTCATGGGTTGTAGCTGTGTCGCTGACAGGAAGGTGGGAGGAAAGAAAAAGCTTCACCTAAGTGCAGAGTAAGAGCACTATCACGTTTCCAGGATTATTTTCTTTAAAATCCTTGTGACTGTGGCCAAGACTTTCAAACCCTTAGCAGTAGCAGCTTACTAAGCCTTGTTTAGGTTTTTTTCTCTCTAGCTATTGTGGGAATACCTGGGAACAAACACTGTTCCACTGTTTGAAAAAAGAAACGGAGAATGAGGCGTTGAAGTGGTGAAGCCTGTCTGCTCTTGCTGTTTTGGGCCGCTGCCTCCTAAGCCCCCTCAATAATGAGCAGGAACATAGTCCAATGTGAGAGGAGCTGGCCTGCACAGCAGCCTCAGTGCGGATAAAAACATTCCACTGTAGGTCTCTGTTGAAATAACAAGGGCCGCAAAACAATCGGTCTTCACAGCACCCGCTCTCCCCATTCTCATGGGGTAATGAGAAAGATGGGTAGTAACCCACTTCGCCTCAGTTTTCACGCCTCCCATTGACTAGAATGGTAAACCTGCATTCCTGCATAAACATGTAGGCCTGTGACATGCTTACTCATTAACTCTCTTCTACAAAGTGGCATCCTTGGGGGAAAAAACATTGTTTCACATGTTGCTTTCAGATGTAAAGCGCATTAAAGAGCTTGCTGACCCAGTTTAGGCTAAGAATTGATGCATAAGTCGTATGCTAAAATTTAGCTCGTGATGCCAAAAACGTGTCATGGTGAATTGCTTGTTTTTAAAAAAAGAGGAGTCAACTTTGGTACTATTTAGCCAAGTTGGCCATGTGGATGTAGGGATGGTAATTTGGTGAATGTGGATGGTTAAGTTCCTTGTTTGATCCTTTTATCTTACACCCTGCTTATATTCTCACCTCCGCTCCCCACACACCCACACACAACAATGCTGTTCAACCATTCAACCAGCACTTCCTTTTGGAGTAACATTAACTCGTGTTTGCTCCTCTGACTGTTTCAATCGTGAAATTTGAACTTCTGTGAATGAATGCAAAATTTAAACGAAAACATGTTCGGTTAAGTAGACTAGTGTGGTCCAAACCCATGACTCAAAACCACAGGTATATCGTTTTTAGTAAAACCACAATAAAGTAGCATCACAGAACACCAAATGTGTCAAATGTGATCTGCCATATTAAATTCAGGCTGTCTCTCTTAGGCCTGCCAGTCCTTATGAAACAAACAGGATTTCTGCAGTTTGACAGCATTTTGTTTGACTTTTTTTTTAAGTATGAAAAAATATGCTTTAAAAGATTATATTAAGACGTTTTAATGACAGTGGTTATATAGAGAGTGAACAATGATCAACTGTTTTGTGGATCTCTCAGAGGAATTGTGCCTCATATCCTGCTGTTTTCACACGCTTTGTTTTTTGATTTATAAAATTCTGCATAAAAGCGTTGGTCTAACGGCCCCAAATATGCAGTGTTTGATGTGTGATTGCTCATATTAGTGGTTAAACATAGTCCGCAAAAGTTCAAAATATCAGAAGGCATGTCCAAATTGAAAATATGGATTTTTCAATCACAGGGGAAAAACAAAAGTTATCACGAATGGTAAGGTTCAAGCATTACAAACGTTTGCATATTTGCACCCGAGCATGTGTGGCATTAGTTTTCTTTACACGTGGGACATATGTAAGTTTAACACTGTGTATATGTACTTGTACCCTAATGAGTAAAGGGTAAAGTACTCCACCTCCACACACCGGCTCTTTTACATTAGTACCTGCAACTATTGTGTGAGGTGTTCATGTACCACAGGCACTAATAGTTGCGGCTCAGTTAGAAGTAGTCTGTCAAAACTGGAGCTCGCTGTTTTCCTCGCATTTGCTTTGTGTCGTGTCATGGATTGGGAGGATTAGACCACACTGTCCCTGTAGCACAGTTGCTGTTGGTTTAGAGAGAAATGGTTAAAGAGAGATAAACTTAACATGTGTCTTTTCTATCATGCAGGGTCCCGTATGGCTGACTTTCAGCTGGCTCATGGCATTTTAAGCTCACAAATAATCTCCATTAAATTTGCACTACTTATTTGGTTTGTTACAGCTGAGAAAAGCCACTGGAACAAAAAAAAAAAGAAAAAAAGATGAATTTCCTTTGGGGCTCCACTTCAAATTGCGTAAGATAACCCATCTGAGGGTCACATTGGAGAATTCAATGTTTCTCCCTTAGGCTAAACATGTTGGGGCATAGTGTATGTGCAATTTAAATCACTGTTGAGTACTATAAATGTAATGTTGGATTTTCTGTATCTCCGCCATCCACAAAATAATGTAATCTACCTAGCCTGAGCTTGATCCAGTTGCAGTTTTTTCAGGTGGAATCAGAACGCACAAGTGTGTGTTATTACTTATTTGTAGAGCATCAAGCATCTTTAAGGTCACACCAAAAAAAAAATGGTGCTTTGTTTTTCTATATCTGTGTCCTCTTCTCAGAATTCTCAGAAGCTGAACAAGGCTCAGAGTAATAAACTCCAACTTTGTTGAATGAAACTGAAGTATAACAGGGTTTGTGTCTTTGTGTGCATGCGTGCATCATGTGCTTGCGCCACCGCCTCAGTTGCAGCGGTTGAATAGCAAGCTTACACTAAGAAGATGTAGGAGTTTCCCAGGGGCATTAGAAAGCAAAATAATGTAGATCAGAACTGGTGTTAAAGCGTTTAGTGTTATTATTGTGATATGATAGCATTGGCTCGTTGGCTTTCATCTGACTGTCAGGCCATTCAGGTCACATGCTGTATGTATTCTACCAGAATTAGATTTGTGTTAGTCATTATAAATCTGATCTCAATTACAATGAAACCTATAATCATGTTTATTTTACTGACACAGTAATCAAAATTCCATTGGCACGGAAATTGAATTTAGAAGCTGGATCGCCTGATTTGACTTGTGCCATAGGCTTGTGCTTCAAGTGTATTTGTGTGTGTGTTGAATCAGGTGTCCTTTTTATTTTCTTGCACAGGGAAGATGCACGTGTCTCTGGCAGAAGCCTTGGAGGTTCGAGGAGGCCCGCTCCAGGAAGAGGAGGTCTGGGCAGTGCTCAGCCAGAGTGCTGAGAGCCTCCAAGAACTCTTCCACAAAGGTATGCACATGTGGAACCAAGTGTTCAGAGATGTTTCCGAGAACCGATTGTACATACATGCAGAACACAGTTCACACTTCCTCATCTTGCAGGCTTTTTTCATGTCATTCCTAGCCTATTTTTGAACAACCTGCACTAAATCTGCCAACACATTTTTGTTAAGTGAAGGAGCTGAACGAAAGTCCAGATCCTATGAAATACAGGTGGCGTTTTCTATTTGTGGTGTTGCTCACTTTGTCTCTCTGAAATATTGAAATAGTTGTAAACAAAATGTGGAAAATATAATATATATAATTAACAATTGTTTATCAGAGTTGTATCACCAATGATTAAAAAAACAAACTAACAAACACCTGATTCCTTTTCCCTGGAAACCTACTCGTAGCATCCGGAATTGTGTGTTTATCATCAGTAGTTTATTAGTTATCAACAAAACTATGATTTTACTTCCAGATCCAGATTTATTTGTCATTTAGATAGAACCTCTTACCTTTCATAGAAGCATGGAATCCATTTTAATGCCTCTGAATCTGCATTATCTCATGATATTGGCAAAGGGATGTTGAGGAAAATGAAAAACCGATCTAGGGTCTGCATCCATACCCAGATCTACCTCAAAATTGTATCAACTCTTCCTTGTCCCAAGAACCACCTATACACAAGATTCTATAGAAATCCGTTGTCAACTTCATAGGATATCTTGCGGACAGACAGCCACATGTGGCTGATCACATAAACTCCTCCTTTGTAGGTAGAGGTAACAGGGTGAATGGTTTTATACTGGCTATTTCTTTCTCCTTTAAATTAGAGATTCATTCACGCGTGGACTCTAAACTTTGTTGCCATCAGTAAAATGAGAACATTGAGTCAGTGCACCCATTTCAGTTTGCTGCATATGGTTTCTGCATGATTAGTACAATAGGCTGTACTGTTTTGTCTCTCATGTGATGATAATTTGTTTCTGTAAGTGTCTGTGATTGACCTTGAAGCCAAAGCTAGATAACGCTGCTAAGTGCCTTTGTAACTTAAGTAAATGTCAGGTGACGAGCGGGGGTTTGATTCTGGAAACGCAGGGAAAGAAGTGAGTCAGCACAGCAGCGCTGTCTGAGTTGTTAAAAAGTTAGTGTGGTGGCTTAGTTTCACACGAAACTCCCATGCTCCTGATTGTGTTGGCCATGTCCGTATCGTCTCCGATGTTTATCGTCTTCCCTGAATTTATGAAGCAGCAACCAAAACTAAGTTCTGTTCATTTCTGCCTAAACCAGCTTGACTTCAACTTCCCGTCACCCTGACTGGTTCCATTGCATGCAATCCTGGCATGCCTTAAGAATTCCCTCACGTCAGTGCGGCTTCAAAATATGCCTTTAAATGCTAAGGTCACATTATACGAAAAGATGATTGTGCACAGTTGCTCTTGTGTTTCAGTCATCCGGGGTTCTGAGATAAAGTCCTGAAGGATAGAATGCAGGGCTGGATACTTTAGGATGACCTTGTTTGATGGTATTGTGTCGTGATTTTTGATTGTTAAGACATCCCTCTTTGTCCCTCAGAGTGGAGTTGTGTAGCTATATTGAGAAAATTGTAGCCTCTCATGTGTACAGTTTTTGGCCCTCTGAGTGAAGTTAAAGTTTGAGGAGCAGATGTTAGAACCAGCTATTATAGAGTCACTGAGCTATGTAAAGAAGTATGTTTACCACCAGAGGGAATTAATAACAGCATCCGCTTAAATTTAAATTTGATTGATGTCCTGCTCAGCTATGAAAATGTGATGGGTGGTTGTTTTTTTCCTCAAGTTCTTAAGCATAAACACAATAAAAGTTTGAATTTCATCTTTGCTGAAGCAGATGAAGTGTTTCAGTAAATTTAATAGTTTTTCAAACTATCTGTTTATATCTGTCCAGGGTGCAGTGAAATTGAATGCCGGGATGTTCAGACCAATGCACAGTTTACTTAGCAAACCTTAACACGACTTTTCAGACACTATGAATAGGCTCGTATTATCCAAACACTAAACAAACTGCGCAGTTTCATTCCTGTGTGTAGACAGTAGTGTGGGGTTAGTGACTATGTTTGTACAGGAATGATTTGTTTGAACAAGCAATGTGTTGAATTCCTCCTCATGATACATAGGATCAAATAGAAACCAGCATTTCCCAAGTTGACTTGATTTTTTTTGTCTCTCTAGCCGCATCTGTGTTTGGTCATGTGACAAGGCTGTCTATCGACTGCTATACATCTCTAAGCCCTGTCGCTCTAATTTGCATGTTTGCTGTGGAATTGAAAGCATGGCACACTGTTCAGTTCGGTTGCATACTTTTTAGAGGACAGCCTTTTGGTGTGATAGTGTAGAAGCAGCTCACCAGACTGACTGCATTATAAAAGGAAAAATTATTTTTATCTTTATTAGGTGGAATTGTCCGATGGATAGTTTCCATCTGGTAAGGATTCTGCTTACATCTGCAGTTTAATGAGAGTTTAGTAGAACTAATATGCTCAGGATGACTCCCACACTACTGCTCAGCTTATCTAAGCAAAAGGCTCGTATGGGGACACACCTAGTAGCCTAGTCTACGTTTGAGTAAGATCTCCCAATGGTTACATGAATTTTAAACAGGAAACTTAGAATTTACTTTGTAAATTCCAGCTTTTGAAAGCAGATATTTGGTGCCTCAAATCCAGTTCCTCTGTCCCTCTCTCCGCTCCTCTTGGAGCATTTGTAAAAGAGAAGAATTTTGCAGCGCTGCTCAAACATTCCTTTGTGTATTATTTTTAAAACGTTCTCTGACCATCGCGATGTTTGTGGCTTAGTAGGAAAAGGGAATTACGCAGTGCAGCCATTTCTTTTGGCTTCTATGCCCCAACAGTTGTTTTCTTGCAAGCTAAGAAAGCAACATGTGTTTTTTGTTTACTTCAATCATCTTTAGTTTCCATAAACACCAAAGCCTTTGCTCGAAACATGCACTGCGGTGGGATGTGTCCGCTGTTGCTGCCTTCAGGCTGCAAATGCTTGGAAAAAAGTGAATGCTGGTATCGAACTTGAAAACACATTACTTCATATGTTTTTGGGTGTGTGTATGACAATGGCTGAGTATTCAAATAAAGGAATTCCGAATGTATTTATTTCCTGTGTTCCTGATCACATCTCCGTTTCCTTCTACAGATCATAGAGCCATGGGCTTCATCATCTCTCCCTGGTCCCTCCTGCTCATGCCCTCTGGCAACATCTCATTCACAGACGAGTATGTGACCCAGCAGGACTTACGAGCCTTCACAGCACCAGAAATACTCGAAGGGGCCTCCCTGCCTTCCGTCTCTGACATAGAGAAGGTATAAACATTTACATGGCCTATGTGGTGACAGAACATCCCCAAGTGTTTAGTCTACATCTTTGAATACAGTGATGGTGTGAGTTTTACCACCTTTTCGCAAATTTTGTTTTAGTGCTCATAAACTCCCGGTGATGACTGGTAGGTCAAACTTCACATTCATTTCTGAGCTTGGAGATGTCTGGTCTAACCACACTGTTTTACTGTTGCCTGTTGAGTCCCCCAATGGAATCCTGTGGGGTTATTGTCAAGAGAAAGCCATGTTTACGTTCAGTGTTTTTCACCAAAATACAGTGTGTGTTACGGACTGAATGCATTTCCTTCCTCATAAAACGAAGCCAGTGTAAAATAAAAAGCAAGAAACAATTTAGAGACGATCGTATGATGGGACACTACCAACAGCAAAGCCTGTAAACATGTTAAAATAATAATAATAGTAATAGTAATAATTATAATAATAGTAATAAATAATAATAATAATAAATAATAGTAATAATAATAATGCATTTTATTTACAGAGCGCTTTTCAAAATTCTCAAAGACGCTTTACAGGCAAAAAGAAAAAAACAACATGTTAAAAACAAGTATCAAATCACATATTAAATATGAATAAAAACAAACAAATAAACAGAAAAAACAGCTCAAATAACAAGTGATAAATGTTGACATTCTGACCCATGAATTGTCAGTAGTCATTACTACAGTACATAATATTCATGAACTGGACCACAGACTTCTTCCAATTTGGCTTTCATTTTGATCTCAAACAACACACCTGGACAGATTTGTGACTGCAGCTAGCAGCAACAGTCATTCTGTTGTGGCTCATCATAAATAAGTAAATTAAGTAGTTAATTAATCTGAATAGATAAAATAAATCTATGTGCTCAGCTGAACAATATGACACCATTGGCATCATATCATTTGCATCCAGGTGACAATTCACAAGATACATACAAAATGTGGTCCCGCTCAACAAAACATCACTCTATAGCGCTACATGTGGTTAAAAACTCAACAGGGGACCTTTTAGTGAAGCTGCTGTTGTTTATCTGTCTTGCTGTTTGTTTTACTTGGCACTGTTTTTTTGCTGCATTCTACAGTTAAGCAATGATTACCAGATTGAGAATCTGTCAGGTGAATTCCATTGTGAGTGACATTTTTTTTTGTGACAGGGTAATCAGGTGTTTAATAAGAGCACATCCTTGTTTGAGTAACTCTTAACCACATAACTCTAGAGATGCATATCAGTTGCTTACAGAATTAAGATCATTGTGCATATCAGTTGCTTACAGAATTAAGATCATTGTACAGGTACACCATTGAGAAATGAAGAAGTGAGTACCCTTATTATCTCCCGTAAAGCATGATTTCTTTTACGTTTACACAGAACCACCACCACCCCCACTCTTTCCGACTCTGCCCCTCTGGTAGAAGAGCTAAAATCTTGCATGACTGGATTCCAGTCTCTGGCATGGCCCCATAGACCTCAACACCGTTTTGTGCTGAGTCAGTTTTCCAGCCCTGGTCCCGCCTCACTAGCTGAGTTATTTCAGTGTAGAAAATAAAATCTGTTTCTCTCATTATCAGAGACTCGGGGCTAAATATATATAAGCTCTGAGTGCCACAACTTTCCTTTCACTCTTTCAGCAATTGGGGTGGTGTTGCTTTTAATGGGTAGCTGTTCAATTTCCACGTCTTCTGAGAGTGTGAATGTGTCCTTAAGTTCGTACCCGAGCTTTGTTCCTGAAAGACCTTGAAGGCGGTGTTGCATTCTTTGGCAATCCCTGAATTATTCTTTCCTCTACCAAGCCCAACATTCAGGGGAAGTGATTTCTCTCCCAAGCAACGAGCACAGAGTAATAAGGAGAAGGAAATGGAAAAAGGTTTTTGGATTTAGGCTGAAAGCCCCCGTCTTTTTCCTTTCCAAAGAAGAATGAATTCAGCTGTTACTACACTCCCGCAGTCTGTCTCACTTGCTTTCACACAGGGCAAAATGACTTGAAAGGTTGAGTGCCTAGTTTATCTGAATGTAACCAGAACTTTAAATTCCTCCTCCTTCTATGTGCAGATCATTCCTTTACTCTTGTCTTGTCTTGTCCTGCTTTTTAAAAAAATGTTTCTACTTTTTCTTATGTGATTTTTAATTTAATTCTTTTTACAGATGCACATGTACTCTCTCGGGATGACCCTGTTTTGGGGAGCGGACTACGAGATCCCCCAAACTCAGGTAAAAAAAAAAAAAAGCTTAACAAACCCCAGGAAACAAGATTCTAGCATGTCCGCATTCAATGATTAATAAAGATAGTGTCTTCCTCCACATTTATGCTCATGTGATTTGACCAAAGTTGTGTGTGACATCAGTTGTTTAACTCGCACACTTGGCCAGCACATTAAGACTTGAGACAACTGATAATATGGCTTGCTGGAATTGCCACAGCCAAGGTAAAGTTGTTGAATCACAACCGTCACATGACCCCATAATGCCTCATAATCACACTGAAAGCAGACATTATGTTTCTCAGGGAAATGCTCTGGAATGTGTTTGAATCTGACAAGACTTATCGGTATGGCTCATAATGCATTCATATCGCAGTGAGAGTCAGCCAGGTGTAAAAAAACAGATTCACATTTGTGAGAAACTACTGCCAATCCACTCTGACTCCACTGAAGGCCTCAATAAACTCTCACCATACCCTTCCACTCACCCATGAAAGGTGCAATAATTGTGCTTGTGGGAGCTGCAAAGTTTGTTGCAAACATTTTAGCTGAGTAGAGCGTTTTCTAAAATAAAGAGTCTCGGTGGTGCCATTGATTAAAGTGAGTGTTGATTAAAGTAAATGTCATGTACCAAAAGTAGGTTAAACACACACTCTGAAAACTGAAATAATAAGTTTTGCTGTCATTGGTTTTGATGGACAGATCAAATTTTTCATCACTTTATGGCTTAGCTTTGCCCTTTTAACCTAAAACATGTAGTAGATGGACATTTAAAGTAGGCTATGCTGTACCCCCCCCCCCCCCCCCCCCCCCACACACACACACACACACACACACGCACAAAATAAAACTGTATACATCTCTTGTTACTGTGTGTTAACTGTCTTCATTCTGTTCGGTACACAGCCTATGAAGCTGGGGGAACACCTAAACAGCCTGCTTCTCAACATGTGCGATGATGTTACACTGAGTAGAATGTCGATGCGCACGGTGCTGGACATCTGCAGCAAACACATTAGAAACTCCACCTGTGACCCTCCTTTCTCCTATGTCAGAAAACTGGTCCGGTTGGTACTGGGCAGCCTTTCCCAGGTACTTTACCTTTTTTAAGTAGGCCAAATACCAAATTCCTGTCTGTTCTTCTAAGGTTTCGGCTACATACCAGAAACCCTGCCCTCTGCACTTCAAGCTTTAACCTAAGACTATTTTCTGCTGCATAAAAGCCTAGTAGTTTTGCTGAATTGCGCAACAGATAATGGGGCTCATGCTGACAGACCATTCTGTCGGTGCGGATGACTGTCAGGTGGAATAACCCTCTAATCTGTTTTCTCTGCCCTCCTTTTTCTGTCCTGTTCTCTCATTTTTCACCGCTCACTCTCACCTCTACTCTCACGTCTTTTTCACAGCTTGACGGTCTACTGACTGACAGAGAGTCTCTTCCGGAACGTAGTAAGGAAATTCGGGAGAGGCTTAGAGGCAAAGGTTTACCCTTAGGTAAGATGAGCTCACACACACACACACACACACACACACACACACACACACACACACACACACACACACACACACACACTAAACACAGATCAACTAAACCTGTATTTATTTGTGCCAGTTTGTGATAAGGGGGTCTGGTTTCTGTTCCTCTTCAGAAACACTTGTTGCTTTTGTTATGTTTACTATGTTCTGGATATCCCTCATTTGAGAAGGTTTGGAATGAGGACACATCACCAAATCCTAGATTAGTAGGTTCTGTTAAGGTAGTAATGATGAGAACAGTTATTTGTTTATTTATGGTTTATTTGATAGGGACAGAGACAGTGTGCACAGATAAAGCTGTCCAATGCAAATATCGTAGTGTTTATAGCAAATGGTAATTTGCAACACTTTCTCATAATTAGGTCAAGAGAGTATAATCTCTTTGTTCTTTCTAATGATAAAACTAAGATATGAACGAGTGTTGTTGGGCATACTGTTTGGAATTTGTGCACATTTATGTTGCTTGTATTTAAGGAGACTTGGATGCAAGTGTCTTTCCTGACTGTCGAGCTGTTCGTCGCTTGCATCCTCACTTTCTGACTTTGCGGGAATGAATTGTAAGTAGCCGAGGAAAAAGCCCACTGCAACCTTGAACCAAGTTTAATTCAGGAAAATATGACCAAATCTTCCCAGTGGTTTCTGAGAGAGAATTCCGGCATTTTTCCAAGCCATGGAAAAGAGAGCAGGGTGCAAACATCGTTCCCGATTATGTAAGCACTGCATGGCACTGATTACGGATGCATATTTTGGAGTCACCAGTGAAGCTATCGGTCCACTTTTTGCATCAGTGCTTTGTTTCCCTGGTTGAACACCCTCCAGCCCAAGGGAAAGTACATGCAGAGAGCATTACTCAGTTCTTCAGCTTCTTTCTTCTCGAGGAGCAGTTCTCTCCCTTCTGTATGCCAGCGGTTTCAAGTTCTAATTGATGCAAGGGGAGTCCAATCATTGGCTCTTTGTACTTATATGTTTTTATATCACCATTTGTTTTATTACTATAGTCCTTATAACAGCTGCACTACTAATATTAGCTGAAGACTATTGACTTCTTACAAAAATGAAACATCGTCATTTATAAAAAAAATTTGCTCAATCTAGTCCTTGTGTGCTTCATTGTTCTTGCAAGACAGCCTGTCTGTGTTTGAAGTGTTTCCCTTTTAAGACCAAGCATATGCTTTGTAGAAAAAAAGCCCCACCGCATGCAGCGTTTTTATACGACCGAACGTCTCTCTCTGCTCTCTCATTTTTACGTCCTCTCCTCTTGTTTTCGTTCTTGTTCGTTCTCGTGTTTGCCCTCTGTTTATCTCTTCCTCTCCAAAACAACAGCTGTCACTGGCAGAACTTTCGTTACAGCGTGGCTGGGAAGTCCAACTTGAGAGTTATGGACAGTTAAAGAAAGCAACATTCATTAATCGGGTTTAAGAAAATACACAGTTATAGATGGGACTGTTTTGTTTTGAAGTAATGGGGAAAAATTAGCTCCTGTACAAACACTCTGTCTGCAGATATCATTCTTCCCCCTTCTTAAGGTTAAGAGCCGCCTGCCATGTTTCTTAATTTGCTTTTCCTTGCGCTGTTTGTTGGCTCATCTTACAAATTAATTAAGTTTTATTTGCCATTAATGGCTGCTACATTTCCACTCCTGGGACTGTGCTCCTAATGCTGTTACTAATTCTGATTAAATGTCATCTAATCTGACATGACCATACAAGATTCAGTTCAAAGCATTAGAATTCAAGATAAATCTCGGTAGGAAGTTTCTGTTCAAAGGCAACTGGTTCTAACACATTCTTTAGCCGTCTCTCCAGCATTCATAAACATACAGCTTAGATTCTGTGCTAGATGATTAGGTGGCATTCAAACAGTGTCAGGATTGTCAATAATTATATGTTACTGCACTAGACATACTGCATGGCTACACAATGATTCATTTGCTTTAGCTGTCTGTCTGTATCAAAACTTTCTGTAGAGGAGCCGAGGAGCGGCCTGCTGCAGGGTCCCAGTGTGCTGAGGCTAAACCTGGGTATCAAAGCAAAGAAAGGGAAGTCCTCACTGGACAGTGCCATGTCATGCTAATAGTGTTGGTAATGGATGCCAGGTTGGACAGGCACTTGGACATAATGGGGCGCACTGTATTGAAAACAAAATCCTTGTTAATCCTTGTATAGGCCATCCTCTCATCATAAATACCACTAAATAATGACACTATATGTTGGGATATGTATGTGTCTTATATTGTCTGTGTTATGACATGAAAGCTAATTTTGCTGAAAAAAATAAATGCTATCAGTTTGCAATCCCATTTATTTTCCATTTGTATAGCTGCTGGAAATTTGCAAGTATTCAAGATGAAACTTTGGTGTGTTATTCTGTGTTGTGAGGCTTTGAGTTTTGGTCCGTATGAGCTTCAGCTTGTTGAACTCTAAATCTTTATTTGTCTCCTGTTCTCAGGCAGGAGTGCTGCCCCCAGGGTTCTGGAGCGCTACAGAGCCAGGACTCAGGAACAGACGTCTCTTAACCGGGGCCTCAGTCGCTCCATGGGCTCTCTGCCAATCCAGGATATTTTGAAGGGCGACGAGGGGGCAGTTTTACAGTATTCCCCATCTGACTATCACCCCAACTCTGAATCCCCCACAGAACTCTACTCCAAACCCCCCTCACTCCATCACCAGCACTCTTATCCTTATCTGCACCCCCTTCACCCTCAGCAAAAGGGTCGGCCTGTGGAACTTGACCGGAGGTCTTTACCCTTCCACAGTGGAGAGCTGACCCTTAGTCAGGTTAGGAAGACTTGGGCCTCTTCCGTGGACTTAGCGTGTATTGACCCAGAGGCTCTTCGTTTTGGGGCTTTGGAGGATGCACGGAGGGGCAGCAGTGCCATAAGTACCCACTCTGTACGCAGGCGCATATCACCTTCACTGCCATCCAGGGAGAGGGATTCTCGCTACCCAGAGTTTGGCGGACTGAAGAATAAGAAGCCTCATCACCACTCAGCCTTATCAGTAGGTTCAGGTCTCACTGGTGCCTATGACAGGATAAAGGAGAGACAGAGGAAACTTCAGGTGCTAAGGCAAGCAGTGGATGGTGAGTATGCTTCGATAACATAGAGTTTCAGTAAAAAGGAGCAGTTGTTTTCGGTCTCAAGACCGAGATAAATGCTCCTTTAAGTTTTGGGTCCTTCGAGTGGACTGTGAAGTGTTATGTGCTTATGTCAGAGAATTTCCTTGTAATGCTCTCTGGAAACAAATCATGTCTCATGTCTTAAGTATATAAATCAAACTGGCATGTAGTTTTGCCTGCACAGGTGCTAGAACACTTCATCAGAAATGCTTGTCAGGAGGTTGAAAAGCTTTAGAACCCCCTCTCTCTCCCCCCTCTCCCCACTCCCCTGTGCTGTTTGAATTTAAGGTGGGCAGTGTGTGATGATTCATTTTAATTTTGCAAAATCGACAATTTGACATTCACACCCACATCATGCTGTGATTGGCCAGGTGTGCAGAGGTGAAGAAATGGTTTGATCTTCACTCTCAAGCTCTCTTTTTCTTTCTTCGCCCAACTCTTTCTGCCACTGTTTACATAAAAAATGTGACTCCCCTCCAGGAGAGGCTGTCTGGACATTTGTGCCATTATTCCTTTATTTAAACAATATCTCCCCTCTTTAAGAGAACAGCAAAGCACAATAATGGTGCCTAAAGGGGAATTAATATTAGTATTATATATATCAGAATAACTATAAATGCTCTTGTAATACACTGAGGTCAGACAGCACATCGTATGAACTACTTCTTTTTTTTTTCATAGCATGTGCACATATTGTGGATATTCCTCAGTTTTAAGCTGACCAAGAAGATCACAGCCATTTTGGCCGTCCCCATTGCTAATATCAACGAATAATCTTTCACTTTTAATTTGTTCAAAGTAATGATTGAACCTCAAACATTTTTAGCAGCCTCTGACAGACAGTAAGTCACGATTCTTTAAAGTAAATCTCACAAGAATAAATAAACTGCCTTGACAATTTTCGCGTACCATGTCTCCCGGATGAGACTAGCAAACTGGAATATTACTATATATCATCTCCAACTCACGCAACAAAATGCACAAACCTGTTTTTGCAGCTGCAGGTTAATTAATACTTTTTTTATCTCTGCCTTTTTGTTGTTTTTTGTTTTGTTCTTTCTTTTCATTGCAACAGATTATGCTCAACAATCACCCGGAAATAAGTATAGCAGGATAATGGGATTTTGGTGACAGGTCTGAGCTGGCCATGTGTCATGTGGTATGTTGTTGAAACATGTTGTGTGCAAGCGTCATCTTTCAAAGATACGACATGGATGTTGTGTGTGAGCTGGCCCTCAGTGTTGACAGGGGAAAATCCTACCTTTTAGTGTGCTACTAGGACAGTGAATAAAACCTTGATTTGAATATAACCTTTAGAGTTCCCAGTTGTGTCATTAGGATATCTAGTAGTACTTTTTCAATGCTATGTGATTAAAACAATACAATATTTCACACTTGATGGTATTGACGGCATTAACACGATTAAAAAACGTCTCCAATCACATTTTCAACACAAGGCTACACAGATTATTCCAAATGTGTTGGTATATGTTCAGTGACTTATTCTTTATCAGCGCTGTGTGCAAGTCATGAGGTACAAATAGAAAGAAATGTCCCATTTTTTTGTGCCTTGGACTGTTTTTTCTTTTTATTGTGGTATTGAAACAGGTATAGAGTATATTTTCCTAATTATATCATTGTATTGAAGTTTAAGATTCTTGTATTGTAACAACCTTGATGGGATATATCAAAGGTTGGTGAAATACAGTATAGCAGTGTAGTTGACAACTCTGCAGGGAGCCATCAGCTGGTCTGCTGTAAGGTGAAAATGTGACGCCGATTGAGTGACGTGTGCAAACAGAAACCCAAATTAATTACAGGTGTGTCCTCTCTGTAACTACCTTGTGGGATTGGAGCTGTGCGCTGGCTTGAATGAAGTATCGTTGGTGGCGGCAGCTGTGCAGCAGTGCAGACAAAATGCATGAATCACTGGTACAGAGGTTTCCAAATGGTTGATTGTAATTACAGGCCATCTTAATTTTAGCCTGCTGCTAACTGTCACACATGCAAAATAGCCAAGTCCCTTCCTTTTTTTTTTTTTTTTTTTTTTGTTGTATCATGCCTGTGAACACACAGATAAGAATGACACATACTTGTAAGGCACTTACAAAAAAAAACAATCTTTGTATAATCGCATGCTTTAGACCGAGCACACACAACAGCAGTCAGGCCCAAGAGCTTTTAGTTTCCCTCTAGAGCTTATTGAATTCTTGGTAAAGTCTCCATAGGCAGACTAGTTTTATGCACAACCACATGTGGCTATATGGGCCTACTGTCCATCTGGGGGACAGTGGAGGAGCATTTGGTATGAATGGTTTCGTATAATACACCACTGTCTTCTACCTCTTCCTCCTTCTTCTCCTCCTCCTGCTGGTTTCCCATACAGCAGCTGAGCCACCAAGTGCATTCTTTTCCTAGACTGTGTTTTTTTTTTTTTTTACCCTCAGCAGCTTCTGCCCTCTCTCCCCTCCCTCTTCTTTGCCCTCTGCCAACTGTACTCCAAGGCTCTTGGCATTTTGTATTTCATATCATAGTGTGAGGAGAGGAGCCGAGCTGTTTTGCCCTTGCAGAGTGGCAGAACATGAAGATTAAAATGGTGGGTAGCCCTTTTTGTTGGTCCCACACCTATTACACTGTGTGTGTATATACGTGTGTGTTTGTGTGTGTGCGCGCTTGTGCTTGCTCAGGGTTAGATTGAGTCGATTATCTTTGTGTATTTTTTTGTGCCAGTAGCTTCTGATTAATATTAAATTACAGTTGATGTTGGACACCATGCTGATGCAAAGGAATGTTTATGCGCATCAAAAACTGACTGAGCTTGGCTATGAAGGCCAAGCCAAAACATTTTTGTATTCCTTCCCAGAGCTATTTCGCTGTAGTATGAATGGATCTTAATTGAGCACAGACCATTTGCAGGGCCCCGGTGATGTGTTACTTGGCCCGAGAGCTCCTTTTCCTTCTTTTTCTCTTACTTTTTTCTGTTCTTTTCTGCAGGAAAGTGATGACGCAGCAGTGGTCAGTGCTCTCAGGTTTCACCCAGTTACACACTGCTTCTGTGCCCTTCTGTGTCCGTGCGCTTGCAAATCATGTCTAACTGAATATGGATGACATGAACAATAACTAAACGTTGTGTGTGCATGCCTGTGTGTGCATGGGCATGTTTATACCTAGTCCCCAATATTTCATCCAGTGGCTCTGCAACCCCTTTTTTTGGTGTCAAGGTGCTTCAGTTAGTTGAAACGTTCTTTGCGAACCTAGATGCTGCAATTGGAGTCATGTGTAGCGGCTGAGGGAATTCCTGTTGTTGGACTTTTCTCGCACGCGGCAGCAGTGTCATGTGGGTTTTTGTCCCGGTATAAGAGTACAGAACACTGCTGCCTCAGGAGCAGAGCATCAAAGTACAACCCCCAAATGTTTTACAATTACATTACCGTTTTCTTTGTTGACTGAGTTTCTGTCTCTTCTCAGCTTGAACAGTCCAAAAGGCCTAAGATTGTAGCAACTGTTTGTTAACTCACAGAAAGGTCCTGCAGAAGTGTCAGATCTACGGAATGGCAGGGGGAGTACATGAGCAAGGAAGCAAGAAGATAAAGGGAAGCAAGAAGATAAAGGGGAGAAGAGAGACAGAAATAAGGAGAAATGCAGGTTGCACTAATTGGTCCTTGGAAAGAATGCTCTTCCATTTAAAGTAGACGGCAGACTGTTAAACTGAGAAAAAGACACGATAGAGCTGAGTAGGAGGTACGCTGGAGCATCATGAATGGCCATTTTGCTTGTTAAGCCTCACATTAAGTCTTAAATTGCTAACAGTGACTGAAGTCCTTCTTTTCTTTCATTGTCTGTCTGTGAATGTGTGTGTGTGTGTATGCATGCTCGCTACTTACCAACTGGATTACTTTAAGGTGGAACAGGAAGGGAGTCGACTGACTTATGCAATACATTTTTTTTTTTGTCTTCATCTGTTTTTAAAAAATAATTTCTCGGGAAATAAAAGATAACACTCGGTGTTTTTGTAATTTCTCGGGGAATAATAAAACAACATTCAGCGGGCAGGGGCACCGAGAAACTATGCAGTACATGTTTATCCGCGTTACCCTCGGCCAACCCTTCCGCTGCATTGCTGACTTACTTTTGCAGTGGACACTAGGTGATGTAAATGTATTCTTTGCTCAAATTAAATGTTGCTTTGCTCTGCTCTTTTTTCTCCTCCTCATGTTTTAAGACATTTAAAAAAGTAAGTTGCATATAAAAATACTTAAATTCACAAATTTGTAACTTTTTTTTTCCTTCACTTTTCCTGCCAAGCTGTAATCAGATCATAAACTGTTCTAATTAGTTTGCAGTTAATCCCTTTTGGAAAATCCTGTTGATAGTGGTGGGCCTTTCTTGTGACAGAAATTGGGCTTTCTCTTTATTAAGTTCTCTGCTTCGTCCTGTAGGTCTCCTGATTTATAAATGCACATATTGTAAGGCAGTTGTGACTCTCTGCATGTGTGGATACTTGCATTGGTAAAAATTAAAGATAGTAAATAGCTTTTAATGACACAGAAGCGACTGCTCCTCTGTGCACCTTTTTACTGCTGATGACAGTTCTCCCATGACTCACTAACCAGCAGAAGATGGAAGATTATTTTTGTTTAAGTTGGCCACTCCTTACTGCTGGGTTTTATGATGTACGCAGACACCAGTCAGTCTTTTGTACTGTGAAACTGTTTTGAACTAAAATGTCTTGAGTAATGCAAAGGGAATTCCAATTATTCAAGCTATGTAGCTGATGCTGTGGAGCAGGACTTTCAAGTTCTGAGGACTAGGAAAGGTGACAGACATTAGGGTTAGTGTTCAGAGATTTTCATTCTTCTTTATGAAGTTTTCCTGTGTTAATTCTTTGTTGTGATTATGAAGCTTTGCTTATTCAATCATGCATTCATTCATTTTCTGTAGCTGCTGAACCCGTGAAGGGTCAGGGGGGGGTTGGAGCCTATTCCAGCTGACTTTGGGCGGGAGGCGGGGTTCACCCATTCTCACTCACATTCACACCTGCAGTCAATTTAGATTCACCAATTCACCTATGTTGCACGTTTTTGGTGGTGGGAGGAAGCCGGAGCTTTGCTTAGAGGAAAGCTGTACTTGTTGTGCTGCACCCAGTCAAGCAAGACAAAAGATTACACTCTCAACAATAAGCTCTAATGGAGAAGGAGGCATGCCCACATACACTTGCATAAAAGCGTCTTTTCAGTTTCTGTGTAGTTCCATATGTCTTTCATTGGGAGTGTTTATCAACAGCATGACTAATATCTGCTTTGTGTCCCGTGGTGTACCAGTTTGACCTTACTATCCGTCAACATGTCCCATAAAAGAAAATAGTAGCTTGTCAGTTCAACCTACTGCTGCACTGATATAACCTTTTGTGAAATGTTGTTGTGTGTGACATTGAAGAAGAATCAGATTTATCTTAACATCCGTCACAAATGGCAAAAAAAGTTGTCTCATTGGCATGCAATTTATGTTTGATCCATTTAGGTTTTTCACAGACATCCTGTTATATTATTTACTGCATGATTCATATTCTGTGATTTGTAAAAGATGAGATGATGGCCTTTCTCTTCCCTCAGACCCGGTCCACACCCACCACAGGTACCACAGTGATTATAGTTCATCCAGTGAAAGCCCCTCGCTCGCCTCCTCTGATCCAGACTACAGGCAAGGTAAAAGATTCCTCTGAGGATGTCACTATTTTTATCCTCTTTATGGATGTCACTTTAACAAACTAATCATAGACTGATATACACCTGCAATGGTGGGTGAATCATTTTAAAGAAAATCAGAAGTGGTCTGCACCACAAGGCCTGATATTGAGAATGATATCAGTTATTCTTTCTCTCCTCTGATCACTGACAGTAATATGTCCTGCTCAATGCTGGATTCCCTGCTGTCTGTCGTCAAACCTCGCAACGTCACCCTTTTGAGGTGTAACTCCCTCGATTATGAGAAAAGTCCCTTTTTTTTGTTTCTAGGTCACTGCTGGTGTTTGTCGCTTATCTTGTGCTCCTCACGGAATCATGTGCTTCAATATTTAGGAAATGCACATAGATAGATAGAGTGGTAAACAAAACTGTGGCTGCAGCATTTGGAGAAAAAAACTTAGCACAGCAGATTTAAAGGTTAGGTATTGTGCAAATGGGGGTTATAAGAGGTAGTTCCCACAGTGGATGGCGGTTGGCACACCCCCAGTATGGAGAGGCAGACAGGAGTACCGATATGGATTGTGCTTTTATTTTTACAATGATTTCAGACTTGTAACTAATTAAGACTAATTAACTCAAACTTGTCAGTGAAGTGGGAGACGGAGCTAACAAAGGTCAAAAAGCAAATTTATTCAAGATGACTGAACACCCATATTCCATTTCACTATTAAACTCTCTACAGGTTGCACAAAAGTTCGACTTTGAGCTCAGACAGCTGTGAAGAGTTAAGACATGCTCATGGAAACAGTGACAGTTTTATTTGAAACCGGCTACAATATTAAACATATTCCAAAAAGAAAGGCCGTTGTTATTAAGACTCTTTTTTTTGTTGCATTTTAGCACTGTGTATGTGGTGTGCAGTGGTGTCTTTTGCTGTTTGAACTCAACAAAGATCCAATTAGTTGTGCTGGTTTAACTTGATTCTGAGTATTCTATGCACAATTGAACTGCTGCACCTCCTTCAACATGTTCATGCAGGTACATTTGCACCACAGTGTGGGTGTCTGCAGCTAAATAACTGTGTTTGATTTGATTATCTGTACTTTTAAAACAATTTACGCATTTGTGTGAGTACGTGTGTGTTTTTGTGTGTGTGCACAGCTGACACTTTTTTTTTAATCTCTTCCAGCTAAAAAACCAGGCGAGGCGAGGAGGTTCGGTTCCCAGCTGGCACTTTCCTCTGATCACGATGGCCTGTCACTGACAAGTCACAACACACACAAGCTTAGGTAACACACGCATGCATACAGGTTGCAATCTGACAAAAGATGTATCAGTGGTGTGTTTTCTCCCCTAAGCAGCCAACCTACATCTATCCTCACCCTCATGCAATCGTCATCCTCACTCTGCTGCCGTAGTTGCTCAGGGGGATATTTCTCATGACAGTTTTATTCTGCAAATTGTTAAATCACCGAACCCAGAGCTCAGGAGTTGCGGGAAATGTTGCATGAATTTCACAACCTGCCCCACCACAAAGGAGTGGGTATGTCCTGGAAAAATGTGTCTCCTTCTTTCGTTTGAGGAATTAGTGCCTACACTAAAAACCCTCCTCAGAACAAGGAAGCCACCAAGGAATTCACACTGTTCAGTCCCCTGGGCTGCACACAGCTGGTGTGGCACAGCAGGGTCAGCTCCATGCTTCACTAGTGAGGTCATCCAATGTGACATCCACATTCAGCAGTCTCTATCTCCTTAATCTCTGGCCTTACAAAGAACCTGCTGCCTGCTGTTGCTATGCCTGCTAACAAGCTGTACCAGCGCACAGAGCTCTCCTTTTCCCTTGATAATAAAAGAAAAAAATCTCAGCTAGTATTTGGTGTCTTTTGTGTGTAAACACATTGTGTCTGACATATTCCCCCACACGGTTCTACTTTTAAGTAGTTCGTTTATAGGCAAAGCAGAAAAGACAGTATAAAAGGCAAATTTCACAAGGCATCACACCTTGATCAACAGTCTTGTTTCCATTCGGCTTTTCAGCATTGTCAGTGTTGTAACACCAACGCTCCTCTTTTCCTCTCCATGTAGGCAGTTAGATGGGGCAGCAGATGAAGGTCTGGTTGGAGCAGAGCTGCTGCTGCAAAAACAGGAGCAGGAGGTGCAGCGGCTCCAGGCTCACCTGGCTAACAGACTATCCAGGGCCAACATGTACCCCACAGATGACCCCCTGGCACCATCTCACACGTCCATGCTCGACCTTCGAGACCCCCTCTATACGTCTTCCGTACCTCTTCGTAAACCCAAGGTTTTTGCTCTGCACGGCTTAACCTATTTAAGAATAAGCTTTAAATGATAAGTGTTCATGATCATGTAAAGTTTGAGGATCATTTTAGTTATTTTGGGTCTTATTTTCTTTTACAAACATTAATTTTGTTTTCAAACAAAAGGGATTAACCCCCTCTACTATCACAAATTGTAAAAAAAAAAAAAATGTTAACATAAGTTGAAAACATAACAAATCCACTGGATTTGGCAGTAAATCCCTTCACTGTATACCAGTCATATTTCTGTTGGATTATACTTGCAAAGGCAAGATAAATTTGCTGTAGCATGTTTGGTAGATTTTAAAGTGATGTAATTTTGGATGTGGGTGTTTCTGGTCCGTTAAAGAAAACCTTTTTGAGCTGAAGCAAAGGAATCTTGGTCTTCTGGGGAGGTTTCATTGCAACAGAAAATCAACAAGGAAGTGTGTGTGCAACACTGAAAAATAATCACGAGTCATTGAAATCTCATGACCAGAGTAGTGATGAAACCAGGTGTGAATCTGCAGTTTAGAGAAAGTTGGTCATGTGTGTTTATCACACATTTTGTACACTTTAAATGCAATCCGTTTGTATAATAGCAAAAACATAAATGACAGACAGGCCCACAAAGTGATCTGTTCTCATTTTGATAAAATAAGTCCTCCATTTGACCATCTCTTTTTATCTTTACCCCCCAATGGCAGAACTTTCATGGACCTGAGTTTGTGAAGATGGCCAGTGAGCCCTGTGTCGCCTTATCTGTTCCCTCTTCAATCATGGTGAGAATGTGCATTTATGCCACAATGCTGTTTATCCATGATGTCCTAACAGAAACTGGTTTATGTCCCGTTTGTAATCCATTGCTCGAGCCTTTCATTTGTCTCTGCCCACAAGAAACGCGGTAAGGTGGAGGAAGTGCAGAGGAGGGTTGGCGTGGTGTTGCTGAATGGCCAAAAGCTGGATCTGAGCTGTGACATCAAGGCAGTGTGTAAAGACGTACTTGATATGGTGGTTGCCCACATTGGGCTTGTGGAGCACCACCTCTTCGGCCTAGCATACCTCAAAGGTACTTACTGCACGTTGCTCTTATGCAACGTGCAGAACTTTGAGATCACATGTCAAGCATATTAGATGAGGTTTGATCAGTTTTTAATGTAGATGTTAATAGCATTTTCTTGTCATCTTTTTTTCTACACCTGATGCCTCATTAAAGATGCAAAACCTATGCTGCCGCTTGGAAACTGCCACTACTGACGACTTCCTTCTCCCTCTCCTCCATCTCACCCACTCTCCTCCCCCTAAAAATCCTACACACAGATAATGAGTTTTTCTTTGTTGAACCCGATGCCAAACTGTCCAAAGTGGCCCCAGAGGGATGGAAGGAGGATCCCAAGAAGAAGAAATCCGATGTGCCTTTTAATCTTTTCTTACGCATCAAATTCTTCCTTGATGACGTCAGTCTCATACAGTAAGTGTTTATTCTCGTAGTTATGAGCCTATGTTGGCATATCACGTTTAAGAAAAAATACAACAATTGTGTATTTCTCTGTGTATAACAGGCATGCTATGACCAAACATCAGTACTACCTACAGCTGAGGAAGGATATCTTGGAGGAGAGGATGCGCTGTAACATAGAAAATGCTATGGTCCTTGCTTCATTGGCACTGCAGGCAGAGTTCAGTGACTACCAACCTGAGGTACTCAGTCGCTTTATTTCATCTATCTGTTCATAGTCAGCTAACAACAGATTTAAGATTTAAATAACTTCTTTCTAGCTTCTTTCTTCAATGAAAAGCACCCGTGGTAGGGATCATAGGTATTTCATGCTTGTTGTATTTATAAATTAAAAAGTGTAGCTGATGTGAGCTCAAGACTTCTCTTGTTAGACTTTATTGAAACACAAATTAGTTAATTTAAATAAATAAAACTTAATATATAATAATGCACTTATCTTGTGTGCCTCAGCTCCACGGGAAAACCTATTTCAGGCTTGAGCACTACCTGCCGGTGTCGGTCCTGGATAAGCTGAACCAGACGGCCATCAAGGAGGAGCTGCTGAAACTTCACAACACCTACTATGGAGCATCAGACTCTGAGGCAGAGTTTGAGTTTCTCAAGGTTAGTCAAACAATAGTGAATAGAAATCATGGCTTCAAGACAGATGGAGCAAATCTTTTCCCTTCTTGCTACATTTGCAATCTGTTGAGTTGTATTTTTCAGATGAAGCGTTTATTTATTAACAAACACAACGAAAATTGTGTTTTCACAAAATGTAAGGTGTTCCAGGAAAGGAAAGAGTTTACTTTTGCAGGAAATGTAATAGATTTGAGTTTATGATTGACAGCAACCCAAAGATTGTAGTGTGAAATTCAAAGAACAAAAACAGAAGTAGTTGAGTCCTGCCACCCCATTTTATTCTTTCTTTGTAAGGCCACAGCCTAGTAAAGCAGATCTATTTCTTCATACCGCTTAACCGTATTTACTTCTAATATCATTAAGAACAAATATGTAATCAGATAAAAATTACTGCACTCATTGGACCCAAGAAAGACCTTCACGTGAAAAGTTCCAGTACTCATTTTATTCTATTTCTAAACACTTTCACTGCCCTACTTTCCATATCAGTACTGTGTATTTCTGAGAATTTAACACTCTGATTTGAATGCATTCAAGGTGTGCCAGGCACTCACAGAGTATGGTGTCCATTTCCATCGGATACTTCCTGAGAAGAGATCCCAGACGGGCATCATGCTCGGTGTTTACAGCAAGGGGGTCATCATCTTTGAGGTCCTCAATGGAAATCGTACCCCAGCTCTAAGGTTCCCTTGGAGGGAGACAAAAAAGATTTCCTTCGCAGTATGTACTTGTGTCTTAATTAGTATCAGAAATAAAGATATAGCAAATGCAATTAATTCTCCTTAACGTAGGCCAGTTGGTTCTCGCTTTCATGTAAATGTTTAACTTGTCATCCTGAAGAAAAAGAAGATTTGCCTTCAGAACACATCAGATGGGATTAAGCACCTCTTTCAGACAGACAGCAACAAGACCTGTGAGTATCTGCAGCTGCTCTGCTCTGATCAACACAAGTTCCACCTGCAGATGAAGGCCCGCCAAAACAACCAGGAGCTTCAAGACCTGGGTAGGAGCAGCCACACACGTCTAAATGGGGGTCAGGGATGGCTTTTTAGGCTCAATATTTGGCCACCATGAGGTCACGTATTTAACTGAGATGACAGATAAAGGGACAGTTCACCCAAAACTCCCAAATATATGTACTACATTTTATATATATAGTGCCATCTAGTTTAATGATTTAATGTAAGACCAACATCTCTATGGCCGATAAATACAGAACAAAACTTGTCAACTTACACCAAAAAAAATCTCTATGGATGAATAATGCTACAGGTAACAGGAGAAATATGCATTTCTGATTTTGGGATGAATTGTCCCTCAACAATAGTTTTCACAGAAAACTGTTTGCAGCTGCAGCTGCATGTGTTAACCATCCCACATATTCTCTCCAGATAAGCTGATGCCCACTCATTTCCCTCTCTTTAAATTTCAGTTTGTTTCATCAACATATTTCCCATTTGCCAAAAGATAATTTGTACATTTGTAAAAAGCTAAGCTTTACGTCAAAGCTAAAGCTAAGTTGATGACTGTCAACTTGACTGGCCCAATCATTAAAGTAGTAAGTTGGATTTTTCCTGAGGAAAACAGTGCAGATCACAGTACATGTTATTGAGACAATAATGACTCGGAGCAAGAATTTCCCAGCTTTATTATTTTTTTTCAGCTTTTCCATCTTTTGTTATATTAATAAACAAAATGTCATTGTACATTATTTTTAATTATCTAATCATTTTCTGTTTTGAATGTCCTCTATGGTAATCAGAGAACTGCCCCTTGAGCAGTTTGCAGTATTCCATCGACCCTCGGAGTGGAGATGCAGTGGGGAGAGCAGTGAGCCCAGGCCACCTGGGCCCTTCTTTATCGACACGCTCCAACCCAGACCACCTGAAGAGAATCTCCTACTCGGAGGCAGCCCTCAACAAGGCCCCGTCTGGCCCATTATTGGTTCAAGATGAGCTTCACTTTCCAGGTTTCAATCCAGTGGCCTCCATGGTCCTTGCCAATCCACGGTCAATGAGCCGCTCTCTACACAACCTTGGACAGATGCCAGAGTCTCCAGAACACCGTGCAGTGGAGTCATATCATGGCCAGTCGCACAGCGGACTGAGTCAGACAGCATCCAATCACGTGGCCTCTCACATTCAGCAACACCAGCGAGCCAGCTCAGACACAGATTCCCTCCCACACCAACAGGATAAGTGAGTTTAAGGAAGTGAAATGTTAACAAATGCCAGCTCTGTTCCTGAATACACTCATTTATGAGAAACAGTAGAATAAAATCTTAGTGGGTGCTTTGAATTCAGACATTTATTTCTTGGGTAATTTATTACTTTACCATCCATGAAAGCAGGAAGGAGAATGTTTCATCTATTTTTACCTCTTTAATGAGTCCTTTTAACGTCCTATTTCAAGCTCAATTAAGGAATCTTGGATCTCGTGTTTATTAGTTTGTCTCCAAGCTGACTTCAGGACAGACTAAGGTTACCAAGTACAGCCTTGTTAATGGGACTATAGCTCTGCCCAACACCACAGAGACACCAGCCTCTAATTAACCCTCTTGGGCACTGCGTGTGTGTATGTGTGCCCTTGTGTCTGTGTTTGTGTTTTGTTGAAATTGTGCCAACCAGTACTTTTGTTCTTATTTTAATTTGTAACAATAGTTTGTGTCAGCTGCTCCCTCTCGTGTTAGCTTTACAGATTTAATTTACACATTTTTAATTGAAATCAAATGGGATTTTGTACACCTTTTAAAATAAAAAATAAAATAAATAAAAAATAAAAAAATTTTTAAAACAATATATAAAAATGTTAGTTGTTGGGAGTAGTTTATCTAAATGTGTTTTCTTTTAGTTTTTTTTTTGTTTTTTTTTACATGCAGCCTCTTGGTCATTCTTCAGGTTCATTGAAGAAAGTTGCCTCCTTGAACTAAGTCTTCTCCACCTCTTTTTCTCAGATCATTTGGTACAGTGACCCACAGCAGCCCAGCCTGGAGTCGTAACAGGTCCAAAAAGGAATCTGACTCTTCTTCCATAGACGACAGTGGCCAAGCATATGTAGTAGGTAAGGACGTAGACTTAAGAAGGATCATGCGGCTCTCTGGTGAAGCATAGCACTAGTGGGCAATTGTAGCTCACAAATCTGGAGGGTCTAGAAAGATTCACCAGAATATTTAATGTACAGTATTTCATCAGGAGTTAATAGAGTAGTCATCTGAAGCTTCAACCTTTCAGATGTCACATGATACCTACTTAATATAGTCCTCAGTAAATTCACCAATTCACCAGTAACAGCATTGTGTTCTTATAAACATAGGAAAAACAAGTAAATATGATGCCTATGTATATAGAACATGTAATGAAAACAAGAGAATTAGTGTTTACCTGATGTGCAGAGGCCAAATTCCCTCATTCAATTTAGGCGTCACCTTCAAATGTGTGTTCTGAAAATGCAAGAAGTAGAATCCCTTTAGTTTATACATTTTAACTAATATCATCTTGCTTGTATCAATTACTGGTTTGAGTCCTCATTATTTATATTAGAAACCAGTGTTTACTTCACTAGCGATAATCACATGAAATGGTCTGATGATGTCGCAGTCCTCTGCATGTGTTAAGTCTTTAATGATGAAATGACATGTGTTCTTACATTATTGCCCATAAGTAAACAGGCAGACAAGAAGTTGTCATTGTTGTGTATAATGTACCAAGCTGATCTCTTGTGTTCTGGTCCCAGGTGTCAGTATGCACAGTTCCTCGGGACCGCCTTCGACTCCAGCTTCTGTTAATGGTACGCATCAACATCTCTATCGTCTGTTTCCCCGTACACGTAGAAACTGGATTGCCATGCCTTTTTGCACAGGAAATGTCAAAATTTGGGAAATATCCGACTTCACCATCACCCGTTTTGTAACATTCTTAATCCTCCTCTTCAATCTGTTGAACCATATGCTGACTGTGGCACAGCAGAGAACAGATATAAAAAAAATCTGAATTATATAATTCAGAATTGAGTCATTTCAGTGCCGCTTGCCTGTGGAACTGGCACTGATCCCACCATTTAATAACTTCATGCTTGGCACTGAACTCATGACCTTCCCTTTCATCCAAGCTTAACCCGTCTTTTCGTTCCCATTAGCCAACAGTGCTAAAGCAGAGACCCCTTGGCAGCACCATATGCCCCTTTAGGCTGATTAATAGTTACAGTGTAGATATACTAATGTTCTCTGAGTGGCTCACTGTATATCCCTATGAAATTAATTTAAAAATCAAGATCAGAGTCAGTCAGAAGTGACATAGTTAACTCTTGTGTATTTACAGTGTATTCCAGTAAATAAAAACAAATGCCATGTGTTTATGTGCTGCACAGACTCACTCAAGAAGAAGCTCAGTGCCTTACCATCTCCAGAGAGAGAAATCACAACTGTAAACCTGAAGAAAGATGTGAAATATGGCCTGGGTAAGAGTGTATATATGCATAATAACTCGATTTTACCCTAGATCTATGTGTATATTTCTGTTTTAACATCTGTTCGTCATTGCATCTGTTCTCTAGGGTTCCAGGTTGTAGGAGGGGAGAACTCTGGTCGTATGGACCTTGGCACCATCATAAGCTCCATCACACCTGGAGGTCCTGCTGATGTCAATGGCTGCCTGAAACCTGGTAGGCCAGATTTTTGCTAGACTCTTTTCGCCTATATATGTGTGGATTATGATGTGGTTTTTTTTTATTGTTGTTGTCTGCTGGGATAATGGTTAGCAGTTTTCTGTCTTGCCACACCTGGTTGTCTTCCATATGTGTAACAGCAGTAATGTCGATGCAGGTGACAGGCTGATCTCAGTAAATGACAAGAAGCTGCAAGGGCTTTCTCATGCCACCACGATAGACATCCTCCAGAATGCTCCTGATGATGTTACACTGGTGGTGTCACAACCCAAAGAGAGGCTGGACAAAGGTAAAAGCAGGGATATCATAGTTGTTGTGATGTATGAAAATCATATATTTTCTTGTTTTGTTTTAGTTCCATTGCGTAAACAATACGTTACCAACATTTTCTCTCATTTCTACACTTATGATATCACTTCTTTGAACTTGTTTTGACAGAATCTTCTTCAGGTTATGTTCCGGTGCAAGCAAAGTCTGCATTTAAGGCACTTGACTCTGGCCAGAGTCGAGAACTAGACGTGGATTCCTCATCAGAGGAGCAGGTGGGAGCGGGAGGGCACAGCCCTCCTCTCCACAGACCTGCCACACCGCCATCCATCTCCTCCCCTGTCCACCAGCAGACCAACTTCAATTCTCAGGACTCTAAGAGCGGCTTTGCTAAAATCAGTCAACCCCCAGCTATTGGAGCTCTGCAGTTCCTCGAAAGAGCTAAAGCTGCTGGTGCAGCTGCATCCATTGCCCCACGTCGTATATCCGAACCTAACATGAGCCCGGATCCTCCGCCGCCGGCTCTGCCACCCAAAACTAGAAAAGCTAAAGTGTCCGAAGCTCCCAAGGTTTCGGAGAATTCTGACAGGGGGGATTCAGACATGGATGAGGAGACTTATTCCAGTAGTCAAAAGAAACTCAAGGTTAAGAAGGTGCGGCATTTTGTTTGTGTTATCTTGATGGAGCACTTATGAACCTTATGTATTTATATATTTGTAGGATTAGAATGGCTCTTCCAGAAACAAGCATTACACATTACAGATGCTTGACACAACTAACTGCCTGTTGTATATAACCTGTGCTTATGTTGCATTTACTGCACAGTGTCGATGCAAAGCAGTTTGTTACAATGCATGTCTCTCCTGAGTGTAATATCTGCTCATTTTCTTCTCACTCCCAGCTTTAGCTTCCTCCCCCTCCTTTCATCCTTTTTTTTCCCTGTCTGCATGTTCCAACTTGTGATAATTCGACTTAATACCCTGTTCTCTGTTTTCAGGAATACATCATGGAAAATTTAAATGGTAATGCCCCAGGGGTCAATAGTCTCCAACCAGGAGATCTATTTGACGTTATGCTGTCCAAAATACACAGCAGCCTGGGCATAAGTGTCACGGTACTGTTCGGCAAGGTTTTCAACCTCTCTTTTTTTTGCCCCTACTTTCCCCTCACCTTGTTGTTATTGTCCGCTTGGGTTTATACGTTGCTTGGTTTGGCTTGCTTTCTTAACACTGAATGTTGGTTGACATGGGAGCACTGGTAGTATTGTCCACCTAATTCTTCTTTGCATGCTCTCTATTTTAATCAATAAGTACTGTTTGGATAAAACCACACAGAATCCTTAGCACCTTCACAGATTAACAGTATAAATAGGGCTGGTTGGTGAGCTATTATGGTTTTCTACATGTTTTCAGCTGACCCTAGAGTGACTCACTGGAATTCCATTAATATATGTTCTCTCTTTTTTAAATTTGATTTTGAACATGTTTTTGATTAGCATGGATTAATTTACTCCACTCAATAACGAATCACTTGACTGTGTGTTTTCAGACCAGGATTGCTGACAAATATCAGTGTTTAGAACAATTACTGATTGAGCGTTGTGTTGTATTACAAGCACTGAAATAACCATGAAATTCACACTAACAATAAACCCATAGTCAAGATTATCATAACAAAATTGACACTCAATGGCATTCACAATGTATGAATGAATCGCTCCGGAAATAAAAAGAATAAAGTCCACACCTCATCAACCCCATAGAAAATTCCATAATGAACTGTTTTCTCTCTAGTTGATCCAACTAAAAAGTGTCTTTCTCTCTTAGGGTGGCGTTAACACAAGTGTTAAACATGGAGGTATCTACATCAAAGCCGTCATACCAAAAGGAGCTGCTGAGCTCGATGGAAGGATACAGAAAGGTAACAGCCTCAGCCGTGATGTCACAAGTAATGGCATGAAACAGAGAGACCTCCATCCAAAGAGTTGGGTGGAGGTGAAGTGATCACCCATGTGTGTCTGTCTGTATGTCTGTCTGTGTAAAAGATATGTCAAACTTTTTCAGGAATTTCAGTGACATTTTGTGGAGGGATGGGCCTCCAGTCACAGAAGACTTGGAGACCATTTCCTGATTGTTTGAATTTTTATTACATTTGTTTTTAATGAACTCGTATGTGTTGGCGGAAGTATACGCTCTCTTAGTGCTTCCTTATTTTAAGGATAAAAAGTATTATTGGAACAAACAAGAATGTGTCTGCACCACTCTGTCTGTCCTATGCTCAGGTGATCGCGTGGTGGCCGTCAATGGAAAAAGTCTGGAAGGAGCTACTCATCAGCAGGCAGTCGATAGTCTCAGAGACACTGGGCAGGTGAAGGATAGCATTTAACCACAAGCACCTCGCTGACAAGCTGTGTAGCTGCTACCTGGCTGGTCACTAATGTGAAGTGAATCAATGTTTCCCCTCAGATGGTGCACTTGTTGCTGGAGAAGGGTCATCCGCCTGTAGAACGTGTCCATGCTCCCATCACACCTCAGTGCACTCCACCATCTGCTGACAGCGACCAAGACCAGACCAAGAACAAAGAGCAGCCACCTGAGGTCAAAGTAAAACCAGAGTACAGCTTCATTACACCAGGTGAGTGTATTTTTATTTTAGTTGCAAAGTCCAGTCTTGTATAAATGTTTATAATCCACAAGAATGGTAATGAAAGTAGGCAGAAAAACACACATTATATGCCATATATCTCTAACAGGGTTACACTAAGACACTCTGTTTGCTCTAAACAAAGCAACTAGCTGTTATGTAATCTCATTTGAAGGAAAATGTCCATGTGTGTACAACCATGAAGCAGCACACTGCTGCCTATTGAGACCTCAGGAGCTGGTTTGGATTTTTTTGAGCATTATATTATTTATTTTGTCTTAACTGCTCATTGATGTGTAGCTACAGCATCTACTATTCCACCTACTGCTTCATCCTTACATCCAAGTTATGATTAAGTGTAATTACAGTACTTTCTATTTTGTACCTGGTTTAGATGTATGTTACACCAATCTATCTTTAACGTTAGCCACAGTGTTTCCTTGCTGAGTTGTGAAAATTGGATACAAATATATGTGTAATTATTTTTGGAGATACCCTCCTGATTTGTCGAACTCAAAACAGCTGAAGCCTTCCATTAACTTTTAAATGCAATTCATCCCAGAATAAGGACTGTGGACTTTTACCTAATGTTTGAATCATTTTTAGACAGGCTATATTTTAGGCCAGTTTGGACAGGGATTATGATTACAGTCACCTGTAATAATCCCACAATAAAGAAAAAGTACTTATTCTGAAACACCTCAAGTAATTGAATACACAAGACAGAAATGTAATATCAGCAGTAGTGGTTGGAACAGCCATGTTTCTCCAAAAAAGAATGTTGTGTTCATCCTTTTTGTATGTTTGCAGAGGTATTTAAAGGTGTATTCATTTCACACTAGGAGTGTATAGTTGTATAATGAGGAAAGCATTTAAATGGTACAACACAGAAACATTAAATGGTTCTTTATTCGATGTTTTCCAGTCTCTGCAACTTGTTCTTTCTCCAGAAGATGATAAATGACTATTTGTTTTCTATATTATGACCTCACAATCTAGCTTGAGCTCAAATAGGAGCTGATCTTCTCTCAGCCTCTCTGAATACATATGATTGTACTATTTGTAATAATGTATTGCATCTCATATTACTTCATCCATCTCACCTTTTGTCCATCCCTCCACTATTTATACCCTCTTATTCTGCGCGGAGTCATGGGGGTTTGAACCCATCACGACACATGTTGTTATGAGAGACAGGCTCCACCTTTGACAAGTGCCCAGTTAATCTCAGGGCTAGGACATCAGGTTCACTGTACCTGCATGTATTTGTCCTCACAGATAACGTGTTTGAAGTCTGCCTGCTGAAGAACACTTCAGGGCTGGGCTTCAGTTTTAGCAGAGTGGAGAACATCCCCGACGAACCACACGGCTCCAGCATGGTGCGAGTTAAAAAGCTGTTTCCTGGTCAACCAGCTGCAGAGAGCGGTCGCATCAACGTGGGCGACGTCATTATGCGGGTCAATCAAACCTCCCTCAAAGGACTCTCGCAACATGTAAGAAGGGTATTTCTCCCTGCTGCACTAAGCTTTGAAATCAAGTTGGACAAGATGGGAGCAGAATTGTCATTTGAATTGCATAACCGTGTGTCTTCCTGTTCATTCACATAGGAGGTGATATCAGCCTTACGAGGAACAGGACAGGACGTGACTTTGCTCCTCTGTAGACCTGAACCTGGAGTTCTCCCTGAAATGGACACTTTAGCTTTGGTGAGTCAGTGTGCGACACTCTTTTATAGTCCCTACCTGCTGTGTGAATAAGGGCCACTCATTATTGGAATTTTAACTCAATCATTTCTTCTCAGACTCCCATGCCATCTCCCCGAAGGCAGCCGGTGACGCAGGTAGAGTCCAGCCTGAACTTCAGCCAGACAACCTCTCCTAGTATGCAAAGCAATAGGAGGCTGGGCAGCGTGGAGGATGCCCTTGAGAGACTGCGGCTCAAAACCCCCGGCCGACATAACAGCTACAGCGACAGCACTGATGGGGATGAGGAGGTGGAAGAAGCCTTCAGTTCAGGCACCGTTGAGCACGGCAGGCCAGCCTGGGAGCAGAGTGTCTACCACACCCCCAGCAGCAACCTGGGACTGGGACGCTATGACAGCACTGGTCCGATGGACGACACCATCCAGTCAGCCTTCTACTCCCCAAACCTGTCAATGACGAGACTGGACCTCAGCAAGAGGTACCCCATCAAATAATAGTCATATCATCTGCATTCATTGTACTCTCTCATGTCTCATGTAATTTTGTCTTTGTCGTTGTTTATGAAGGTGTCCTTCATCCCCCATGACAGCTGATCTGGAGTCACCCTCCATGCCTATGGTCTCTTCCCCCACTGCCCCAAGCCCAGATCCCCTGCCTCCTCCTCTGCCTCTGCCCTTAAACCTCACCTATACCGGCAATGGACAGGACATGGATGACTTTGGCCCTGTAAGGAATGAGGAGGGGAAATTCTCAAGATACAAAGTTGGTTACATAAAGATTTCTTATATGTCTTACCCCTAAAGGGTTCCACTTAAGTGTGGATCTAAGTTTTTCAAGATGCATTCAGGCCAGGGGTGATTTGTTTAAATGAGATTCATCTCTATTGTTAGGAAGTTGAGCTCCAGGTCTCCTTGGTGAAGTCAGAAAAAGGCAGCCTGGGCTTCACCCTCACCAAAGGCAGCGACCACGGATGTTACATCCACGACATCGTCCAGGATCCGGCCAAAGGAGACGGAAGGCTCAGGCCCGGAGACCGAATGATTATGGTACGAAATCATGCCTAATCCCTTACTCTGGTCCCAGCCTATATTAAGTTTCAGCCTATGTTGAAGATACATCCATACTACTGGTTTTCATTTAAAGGGGAAATGCACTCATTCACTCTCTTGCCAAGAGTTAGATCAGTGCCGTCTCATGTCTGTACATGAAGCCGATTAGTTTTACTTAGCCTCCATAAAGACTGGAGAAAGAGGGAAACGGGTAGTCTGGCTCGCTTTGTCTGGTTTTATTTTGGACAGATTCATATTATGCAGGCAGTAAATGAGAGTGGTATCGATCTCCTCCCAAAAGCAAATGGGTATGTTTCTAAAATTGTCTCACTGTTCCTTTCCATAATGTATTAATATTATATTTCCTGTCTGCAGGTGAACACCACAGATGTGAGCAATATGGGCCACACTGAGGTGGTTGATCTTGTGCGCACAGCCCCCCATGTGGTTGACTTGGTGGTAGGGAGGCTCCTGGAGGCTCCCAAGCCCCCAATAGAAGCCCACCTGCTGCCTGACATTTCATTTAAGGGCAGCCAAGAACCACTGGGTAAGAAACAGCCCTCATTACCGAGATAAAACATCCCAGGCATATTCATACATACTACTTTCGCAAGCTTTCCCAGATGTTGCCTCGCTGAGTTGTTTTACTCCACGTTCTCTGGCCAGGTTTGATACTGGATGGTGGAAGTGACAGTGTGTACGACACCTTGTTTGTGAAAGACATCCTGCCAGGTTCAGTGGCCTTTGAGGAGGGCAGCCTGAGACCGCTTGATCTAATCCACTACATCAACGGTGCTCCCACCCAGGACCTGACCCTCAGTGAGAGCAGCAGACTGTTGGAGCTCTCCCTCGACGACCTCTCTCTCAAAGCTACAAGGTAGTCTAAGAGATAATGATAGACTATAGTTTTTCATGTTATTGCTAGTAAATCAGGATGGCATTGCAATACGTTGTTTGTTGCTCAGTATACTATATGTGAAATTATTTCTGTAACTTTATTTGCTTCTTTCATTTCTGGCTTAAAGGGATGGAAAGCCTGTTTCTCCTGAGCAGAAAAGTGTCTCTTTTCTTAACAACAACATTAGCCCCAAGGTTTCACCTGGCATGAATGGTATGTTTCACATCCTGAAGGCGTCACCTGTGAAAATATTACATTGTTTCTATTAGTTTGTGTATAATTGCCACATCGTTTCCTGTTTAAGGGTTCATTAAAGAGGAAGAGCCAAGTGACACAGAGGGTCTTGCAGCGCTTTGTCCTTCAGAGGTAATTTTTATTTTCTTGCGCTACATTCCATTCACATGAAGTTAGAATTAGAATTTCTTTAAAGAAATTTCAATCATCGGCTAGAAATATTGTTGATGTTAATGAAAAATGGCTCATGAATAGCAATATTGTTAATGCAACAATGAAAACATTAGAATATTATTATCAGAATAATGCAGTGATGCTTCACTAAAGCCATTAAACTTGTATATGATAGCATTCATTAATTCATTAGCTTTGCCTTTTTAGTCGCTACTTCATTAAAAAATGTAAATTTTTTAATTACGATTTAAAGGTGATGAATCGTTTGTTCGTTGAATTTACAGGAGGAGATGATAAGGCTGGATATGGAGAAGCCGCACCTAGGAGGTCTGGGTTTCTCTGTGATTGGAGGGGAAAGGGGGATCTTTGTCAAGTCCATCACACCAGGAGGGATAGCAGAGGCCTCAGGCAAACTGCAAGTAGGAGACAGGCTGTTGAAAGTGAGTGATGTTTGACATTTACTGCTCAGAATTTAACATCATATCAGTAAACGCACTATTTAACCTCGGACGTCTAGCCACACTATGAACTTGATACAAATGAAATGACAAATAATGCAAAATGTTTAAAATGCTGGTACGTGTTTGCTTTGTTTTTGTGGCCCACATGTATTAAATATTGTGTTAAACTAAGTGGTCAGAATGTTTTGAAACAATACACAGCCTGCCCTTAAGGTTTTAATTATGATTTGTTTTCTTCTTCCAGGTGAATGAAGAACTAATGACAGGTATTTCCCACACCAAAGCTGTCACCACCATCCGTAAAGCTCACGGCAGGGTTCATCTTATAGTGTCCAGACCGCATGACCAGAACCCAAACACATACCTGGCCTATCTGCCCATTAACTCTGACAAGTGCAATGGAAACACAGGTACAAGCAGAGACCCAACACATGGGATTTCTGTTCATGTTTGTCTGATAGCTGCTTTTTCCTGTTTTAATCATTGACATAGATCAAAATGTTCTCTATTTAAGATAGAATTGGGACTAGTATTAGTTTTGTAGTAGGATATTTTGTTGCTGCACACAACCGACTCTCCTTCATGTTGCATTCAGACTTGAGTGAGGACAATGGAGCCAAGACTAAACTGTCTACTCACCATATTGAGCTGAAATCTGGCAGCGGCCCCCCAGTACCACCAATAGGTAATAGCATGCATACGAGACAGTGTACCAAAACAAAATGGAACAAGGTTAAATGAAAATTAATCAATTTGTAAATCAATTAAAACAGTTGTAAATTAGACTCCATCCCCATGTTTCACAGACTATGAAGACGGTCCACAAGAACAGAGAAGAGAGACGGCACACAGCGCAGAACTCTCCGAGGACACAGACTACGATGGCTCTTCTTTACCTGAAGACTCCCCTGAGGTACAAATCAAATTTGACATTAGACTGAATGAAACATGAATCTTTATGAGGGTTATAGCTGATTTTTGCTTTATGATTCTTCATAAAGAGTTCCCAGAAAGTTGAATGGCAAGAGGAGTGCGTTGACGATCCAAGGAACGAAAAGTAAGATTAGCTTTTTTTTTGGATCTGTCGCAATTTGGACGGTGACTATAAACACATCTCTCGTCTTCACATCTCACTGTTTATGTTATCGCATCAACAGCTATCTGCAAATGAGTGCTGGACAGCCAGAGGAAGATGAAATCACATGGGGAAGTGATGAACTTCCTATTGAAAGCATAAACTCTAAACCAAGAGATGGTAAGACCGACTTTGCTTTTGAAATATGAGAGGTTAGAATTATGTCATAGGAAGGTTTCTAAATCATGGTGGGTTAATGAGACATAGATTTCAACATTTAACTAGTTAGTGAGAGCAGTGAGGGTTCACTCTAAATAAAGAAGAAGTAGCATGTCATGGAAATATCATCCAAAATAACCCAGTCTGTCTTTTCCTTCATCGTTTCAGTGTTTATAGTCGGGTATGTGTCGGAATTAGATTTTCGTCATTCGTCATTTCGTCGTAAATATGTTTGTAATTCGGCTTTCAACCATTTTGTTCTTCATTCTATATTTCCCCCAGATGGGCCAATCATCACCGAGGATGAGCTGACCACGTTGCCCCTTGTCAAAGTGGTCCCTGATGGCCAGTACACAGGAACAAAGCTCAGCGCGGTGGTCCGAATGATGAGGGGGCTTCTGGAGCAGAAGGTCCCGCTGCAGGAGTTCGATGTAAGAATCAACTTTTCTTCTTTCTTTTTTTCAATGGCGATGAATTGAATGAATCTGTCTTCCTCCTATGCAGAACCTTCAGAATCTCCAGCCGCTGGATGACTGCTTAACAGCTCAGACGAAGGAGAACAAGAAGAAGAATCGCTACAAGAATGTTGTTCCCTGTAAGAAAGGTCACAATGTGTGATTTGTACAGTGTATCCTAACTGGAGGAGTGACAGCTTGTCAATAAATGTCACTAAAACTGAAGTTGGATGCTTAAGATTTGAAGTATGATTTTTCTGCACTCGTCTCTTCTAGTTGACACAACTCGAGTCATGCTGGGCAAAAACGGTGGCTACATTAACGCCAACTTCATCAAGATGCCAGTGAAGGATGAGAACTATATGTACATCGCCTGTCAGGGTCCATTACCCACCACTTTGTGCGACTTTTGGCAAATGGTGTTGGAACAGAAGTCGAACGTGATCGCCATGATGACCCGAGAGGTAGAGGGAGGCAAAGTGAAATGTCAGCGGTACTGGCCAGACACACCGAGGGCAGCAGAGATGGTGGATGATAGGTTACAGATTACGCTGATCAAAGACCAACATCTTGACAACTTCGTCATCCGACACATTGAGGTCAAAGACGTCCAGGTTAGTTTATATAGTGATTTCATGCTTATTTTATAATGATAAGTTTAACTTTAATAGACACATTAACATAAGAGTTTCTCCCTCCTCAGACCAATGAAGTACAGCTTGTAACTCATCTGAACTACACGGGGTGGCCAGATCACGGAACGCCCACACAACCCGATCAGCTGCTCACATTTATTTCCTATATGAGACACGCTCATCAATCGGGGCCCATAATCACACACTGCAGTGCAGGCATTGGCCGATCAGGGACCCTCATCTGTATAGACACGGTTCTGGGTCTCGTCAGTAAAGATGCTGATGTAAGTATATTATATATTAGTTATAAGGAAGAAGGTTGTTTTAATTCTTTTGGTTCCTTATGATCATAATCTAATAAGAATCTTCTTGTAGTTTGATATTTCAGATATTGTTAGGAACATGAGACTTCAGAGACATGGAATGGTTCAAACAGAGGCGAGTTTTAATGTTTGCTTTTAGTATTAACTGTCTTAACCATTAATTGTTTTTGATTGGTTTACCTTTCCTCACACGTTTTCTTTTTTTCTTACAGGACCAGTATATTTTCTGCTATCAAGTGATCCTCTATGTCCTCAGATGCCTTCAAGCAGAGGAAAACATCTCGGGATAGAGGAAAGCACGTAGCGCCATCATGTAGAAGCAGGGTGACTGTTTCACAAAAGCAAAACAAAAATGGAGAGTTCACACAGGCAGAAATTGCCAAATTACATTACATATTTTAAAAATGCCTTAAAATATTCAGTTTTCTTGAAAGTAAATCATTTAAAGAAGTCTATATTTTTATGTTTGCCTTCCGAGTTCCCTCTCTCTCTGGCTGCTTCTCCCTTTCAATGCATTTACGAGAACTGCTGATTGTGTTTCTTATTGTCACTTCCCAGGAGAACACTTTTTCTCCAAATTCTTGGATATTATAAAATAATTATGAAAGTGATCAACGATTTCGTATTTTATGTGGAACAAAATCGTGCTTGTGTATTTTAAATCCTATTTTGATGCTGGAACATGCCTTGACAGAATACTATGTCAGTATTTGCTTGTAAATCTATTATACAGTAAGTGCTTACTGCCTGGTGGTAAATGATGAAATTAAAAGTGTAAATATTCATCTCCTGAAAATTAAACTGGATACATTTTAAATGTTATGTAGAGGAAGGTTTCATTTGTTTTAAATGTCAGAAATATTTTCCTTGACTTTGTCCTTTTAGTGCGTATCACCTTTCAGCATACTTTTGAAAATGACAAACTTTGTCAGTCTTTTCGTTAGCATTCCTGCTGTGTTGAAAGGTTGCCAACACATTGCAAACTTCATTTGTAGAAACATTAGCCGAATACAACAATTCCAAGTTTTCCGACTAACAAAACCACTTAATAACAGCCTGAAGAAGAGAAGCTACAACTTGTGCACCTGTACGACAGCTGATGACTTCAAAAGGACTTCATATACACGACATAAGCTACACAGTATTGCAATGATGAAGCTTGTAATATTGAATTTGTGCGGTGGCTGTCTGGGAAGTGTTACCTTATCATTTTTGGAGCTATGGTTTGTGATGACAGTCTGCATTATATTGGTGTTGTCAGCCCAGTGATCAAACATGTTGGCTGTAATACCACAAAAAAACAACACAAACCGGTCTCAAAATTGCCTATCGAATGGGATCAACAAGTCTGTGCGAGGATTGAACTTTACAGCCTTCATATTTTATTTTCTCTGGCTATTGCATTGAAATCCATATTTTACTGGAGCTTATGTAACAGTCTTTTATCTGTATGTACTCTTAAAACATAGTTTCCTTGACTGAATGCACACCCCTGAGCTATCTGATGCAAGATATGTTGTGTACCAGTTTCACCACCATGTGGTGCCAAAATTCATTATCACATCACTAAAATAATACTGGAATCATTGCCATGTCTCCAAAAATCTTTAATGATAGTTGTGGGCCTGGACAGCTGTTCAGTTGCCCATTTAAACAAAATAAAGCTTATATTCCTCAATGTGTTTGACTTTTCTTTGCACGCCTGCTTTGTGATTTGGGACATGGCCACAGGATTACAGTTGCATCCAAAATCCTGAAGAATTCAGAGGCAATTGTATCAAAACAATTAAAATTCAGCTGTTCATGGTGAATTGAATCATAATGTTGTTCTAAAGGCGCCTCTCAAATACTTCCATGGGAATTGAAAAGATTTTTTAAGAATAAAACTGTAAAGTACAGTTTCTTGCAATACATTATACTTTAACTTTTTAATTCTGGATTAGATCATACCAGAGATACTACTCTAACTCTTTCTTTCCAAAAAGCAATAATACAATACCCTCACTATGTTTTAAAGAATATTTACCTCTGGGATTCTTTGGCTCCATTCTGATCTTTAAGCCTTGACTGTTGACGTTCATCTTGTATGAATGTGACCCTTATCTGACACCATTGTGAACAGATTTGTACCATGACCCCACATTTACAGCAAGCATGCTGATGAACAGTAAATGTACATACAGATCACTCTGTGAGGATTTAACTAAATTAGTGTGATTGAAAATCTTCTGTAGGCAAATCTGTACAACATGATTAGAATGTGGTACAAACCCTAAACAAAAAAGGTGCCTTGAAAATTTTCTTTTGTTTTTGAAAACCCAGCTAGCATGGGTTTCACAACACGAGCCCAAGATCCAAATCAACGTGGACTAATGTTGCATGTGTACAGAAAAAACGAAACGAACAAAAAAACATGACGCGCAAAAGTAAAGCGCACTAATGTAGAAAAAAAGTGCGTCTCCTTTAATCAATCAGAGCGGAAGTGACGGTGACCTAGCCGGACGTGACGTAGTCGCTTCACGCTTTCAAGTTAAATGGCAGCCTACGTATTGGCCACGCTGTCCTTATAAAATCAGCTTTTTACCATTGTTTTTCTCAATATACTCTCAAAATCAATTTAAACCATGTCCGGGAGACAAAGCAACAAATTACCGAACAATTTGCCTCAACTGCAGAATCTCATTAAAAGAGATCCACAGTCATACGTGGAGGAGGTGAGTGTTGTTAGCTGACATTGCTAACATGCTATTGGTTTTGCATTTAAACATACAAGAACTGTCACTCGGTATTTATTTATTTGTGTGTGTGTCTTCGACAGTTTCTGCAGCAGTACCGACACTACCATTCCAATGTACAGATCTTTAAACTGCAGCCTGACAAGCCAAACAAGGAGCTGGCAGATCTTGTCATGTTTCTTGCTCAGGTACTGAACTGTATGGATTTCTGATCAGTAAAGTGTTGTACCTTCACATCTTCTATACTTTGTGTAGTTAAAGTTCTTCTTGTCCTTTAAGGTTTGTCACTGCTACCTGCAGCACCTGTCCACCTTTCCACAAGAGCTGACACAGTTGTTATTGAGTTACCACACAGTCTTAGAACCAGACCTAAGAATGGTGAGAACATTTGAAGGCATAGGAGCTTCTTTTCTGATCCATATAAACCAAATGATTTCACTTGTAAGATCTGAGTTTGATTATAGTTAGGGAATTTGCATGTAATTTAGCATTAAATTGGATTTTTGTGTTTCCTGTCTGTGTCAGACCTTCTGCAAATCTCTGATTCTTCTGAGGAACAAAAATCTGATTGACCCCTCTGGCCTCCTGGAACTCTTCTTTGAGCTGCTGCGATGTCATGACAAACTTCTCAGAAAGGTTGTCGCACTCAGCCCTTGAATATCTACAGCAGCATGTAGTCATTGGATAATATTTAATTTTCCTATGAAATTATGGGAGTGTGTTGAAATATTTCAATTGATAGAGATATTGAACCCAGCTTATTGCATTTCTGGTGTTCTATGTGTCTGTACGCATGTTCACGGGTTTAATGACTATTTCATGTTCTGTCTCTACAGACACTGTATACACACATTGTAGCGGATATCAAAAACATCAATGCTAGGCACAAAAACAACAAGATTAACACGGTAAGTACATATACACTGCACTCACATGTGTCAGGTACTCCATGTTTGACTTTGTGTAATACTGCGGCAGTTTGAAATAGTCACCTCTCACTATCTGATGTATACTGTTGTGTGTTTCAGACATTACAGAACTTCATGTACACAATGCTGAGAGACAGGAATCCCATAGCAGCAAAGATCTCTTTAGATGTAATGGTGGAGCTTTATAAGAGGAACATATGGTGAGTCTTATTTGTACACTGGAATTCATGAAGTAATTTTAAATTCTTCTAAAAATTTCATTGCATTCACCTGAATGTCTGTTTGTGTCACAGGAATGATACCAAAACAGTTAATGTCATTACAACAGCATGTTTCTCCAAGGTGACAAAGGTAAGTTATTCCACATTGAAAACAATGCTTTACTTATTATATTGTATTAGTAGCAGCCCTGTACATCCTCACTGGCCTGTCTTCTTGTTTAGATCCTTGTTGCAGGTCTTAAATTCTTTCTGGGCAAAGATGAGGATGAGAAAAATGAGAGTGATTCAGACTCAGAGGCAAGTACCAAAAACATAAATAGGTTAGAGAAAAGATGCTTTTCTCAGTCGAGGTTGTGATTTTTTTGTATAATGTAAGTTATATAATATATAGGTTTGTTGGGCTGTTTTTGGGTACTTTTAGACAGAAGGACCTTCAGTCCGGGATCTGAAGGTGAGATTCTACACTGGCAAGAAAACTACCAAAAACAAGAAGAAGCTGGAAAAGGCAATGAAAGTCCTCAAGGTACCACTGAAGTAACGACTACAGATGACTCACATTGTTACACATCTTTTCAAATGAAATTGATTTTGTTGTTTTAACTGTTTGAACAGAAACACAAGAAGAAGAGAAAACCAGAAGTCTTCAATTTCTCTGCTATTCACCTAATTCATGATCCGCAGGGTAGGCTCGCCTGTTTTCTCCACAATAACTGCCACATCAAGAATTTTTCTCTGTTATTTGTGCTACAATTTACTTGACGTTAAATCACCAAAAAAAATCTATTTTTATGAAGATTTCTCAGAGAAACTCTTAAAGCAGTTGGAAGACTCTAAAGAGCGCTTCGAGGTGAAGATCATGATGATGGAGCTCATATCCAGACTGGTTGGAATCCATGAGGTAAGAGACATGGCGCTCAGCAGCTAGTTTGTACACACCATTTTAGCACGATGGCAGACAACCTAGAAGTGTCGCTCATGAATGTTGGTGATTCTATAAAGCATCTTAAAAGGAATAGGGTAACATGTTTGAAAACAAGTGCAGTAGGTTTTTTTCTGATAAGATCTGTTGTTGCTTATATTGATGTGCATGAATTGAAAAATGATGACTAATGTGCAGAATAAGCGTTGCCAACATTTTCAAGGTTAATACGAGGCAATAACATCTAAACATTTCTAACTTTATATATTTATTATAGCATAAAACAGTAAAAGAGGCATTTGTGTCTTTTTCTTCCAGCTCTTCCTCTTCAATTTTTATCCCTTCATCCAGAGGTTTCTTCAGCCCCATCAAAGAGGTAAATATAACTCACAATCAAGTAAAATAAATCATTTTGACCTCGGTTGATGAGACATTTTAAACAAACTGTTGTCTTCCTAGAGGTGACAAAGATTCTCCTATGTGCTGCCCAGGCTTCCCATCAACTCGTCCCACCAGAGGTAGATTAAGATCTGCATGTATATTCTGTTAGCCAGCACATGTAGATGTAACATTCAAGTGAAACCTTGTTCTAATACATTCACGTTTGTGCAGATTATTGAAACTGTAATCATGACCATCGCTAACAACTTTGTGACAGACAGAAACTCAGGAGAAGTCATGACTGTGGGGTGAGGATAAGCCGTTTTTATCTTAAATTTTTATCTTAAATACGTTTTTATTGTCTGGTTTCAGTTAAAAATGTTGAAACCAAAAAATAAAAATCCATACAGACCTTTTCTAATTACCGTGCCATATTTCACTGCTCTGCCTTATATTGTATTTTACCTTTTTTCATACTCAAGTATCAATGCCATCAAGGAAATGACGGCCCGCTGTCCGCTCGCTATCAACGAAGACCTGCTGCAGGACCTGGCCCAGTACAAAACCCACAAAGACAAGAGTGAGAGACAGCCTGCTTTTCTTGTCACCATTCTGAAAGCACAAATTAAGGAAGGTTTGCATAAGTGTCCACTCATAAAACAACCTGTTTCATCTGTATTTGCCTTCAGATGTGATGATGTCTGCCAGAGGATTGATCCAACTGTTCAGGAATCTTAATCCACAGATGTTGCACAAGAAGGACAGGGTGAGCCAACTGTGAAAACAAATAGTTAATATAGTGAGGAAAAAGACAATTTCTTAATATATATTTATGATGAGTCATTGTGAAATGAAAGAAAAATAATTTGGTGGGAGCATTATCCTTTTATGTGCTGTTTTTTTTTATTTTTTTTAACGTGGTCCTGCAACTGGGAGTTTGATCTAGAGAGGGATTGTAATAAATTTAGTTAAAAATAAAAATAAATATTCAGAGGAGCATAGTGGTAGTAGATCCAAAAATATAATACTAACAAAGCAGTACTTTACGATATATATAAAAACTGTAACTGTAACTGTAAACCCTGCTACTTGTCTCCCAGGGAAGACCCACAGAGGCGTCAGCTGAGGCCAAGATCAAAGATTATGGAGAGCATGAAGCGAAAGACTATATCCCTGGAGCTGAAGTCCTGGAGGTGGAGATGGAAAACAAAGAGGGAGAGCAGGATGAAGGTGAGCAGCTATTGCACTATTGAATCCATGGGATTCAACAGATTATAGTTTTCTGTGTGGTTAAAAACAGGCATATTTTTCATGTTTGCACGACAGACGGCTGGGAGAACGCCAGTATTAGCGATGATGATGAAGATGGGGAGTGGGTGGACGTTCACCACTCGTCTGATGAAGACACAGGAGAAGTGGTGAGAATGCGATTGCATATTTGATGAAATGTAGTCGATAAATAAATGATAATTCAGTATTGTGATAATGTAAGAGTCATTCGTGTGTGCGTAAGGCGGAGAAGCTTCAGAGTATGCCCGTCGAGGAGAGAAAAGTCAAAGCAGCGGCGGTCAGCGGCAGCAGGCTCCTCACTCAAGACGACTTCAAGAAGATCCGTATGGTTCAGATGGCCAAGGAGATCAACGCCGCACCGGGCAAGGGCCAGAAGAGGAAGACTGTGGACAGTGACGATGAGGGTGACAGCAGGTTAGAAAGTTATTTTAACCCAGAGTGTTTTCTTCACAATATGTATTTCTAACTCTCTGTACCTCAATTGCTTTCAATAAGACTGTGGTGTTTAGTTTATTGTTAAAGATTAATGATCATACTGAGGTTTTTGCATTTTTTTCTAAATCTTTCAGAGGGGAGCTGCTGACCTTAAGGAATATTGAGAAACTGCATAAGAAACCAAAAGCAGACAAGGAAACCCGCCTAGCAACAGCAATGGTAAAACTTTTCGCTCATGTGTGGGACTGTCAATCAGTCAACCTGTTGATTATCTCCTCAAATCATTTAGTCTATAAAATATCAAAGATTCAGCTATTCACATTTTTAGAAGATGGACCCAGACAACTTCTGAGCCTTTTTGATTAGACTCGTAATTTTAGTTCTAATGATACATTTGATTGTCTAGGCGGGAAAGAGCGACCGGAAGGAGTTTGTCAAGAAGCGGACCAAGCTGAACCCACACGCCAGCACCAGCAACAAGGAGAAGAGGAGGACGAAGAACTTCATGATGATGAGACAGAGTCGGAATGTCAGAACAAAAGGCAAACGCTCCTTCAGAGATAAACAGGTGAGTCGTACTTATCAATAAGAGCCACTGCATTTGACTGTGTTGGACGCACCCATTCTGTTGACTATAAAGATGAAACCGTTTGTATCTCAGCTGAGTATATTTTGCTTTTCTCATCCAGATTGCTCTACGGGACGCACTCTTGAAGAAGAAGAAGCAGTACAAATAGGACACATGGACATAATATATACAGCATATTATGTCTAATAATATTTTACATCTTTCAAGTATCCTGCAAAACCTGGTCTGTTTATTAATGTATTATTTCCATCACATGAACTGCATTCATTTCTGTTCTGAAATAAACCATCTTTGATAATTGTGTGAGGGTCCGATTGTTGTGTGTTAGCCTGGTTATGCTGCTGTTCTTCCTCCCTCCCGTTGGAACTTGGTTGATTCCTGCCAGCTGATGAATGGCCTGCTATTGGTTACAGTTTAAATTTTAAGAACATGCTGGATCTCTGTTAGTTGAAGCATAATAACCGGGTGTCATTTAGGACAGTTTTAATACAGTTTAAGAGAGATAATACTGTACACTTCTCATACACAGGATTAGCTTTGGCTGCTAACAATAAGTAATGCATTACAACTCTTTTTATGTTAGACAGCAGGCACTGATATAGTGTTGCTTTGCCTTCCAACTACAGATATTTTTGTGCAAAACATTTGTTCTCTGATCCCATTCAAATAAAATTATATCTGTAAAAAACACTTTCTAATGTTTTTATTCTATTATCACTGCTTTGGTGACAGTTTCAGGCATCTTATTTATGTCAGTGTCTGGATGTCACTAATAGTATTTTATGGCTATACTGGTTTTTATCATATGTGGGATGAGAATTTAGAGAGCAGAAAGTCTGCCCGTGTAACCTATATACGGTTATATATATACTGTATATGACCTGTTTTAAATATTGCTGCTTGGCTTTTGCACATTACAGTAGAAATATGCAGACGCTGCACTGATATACAGTAAGTAGGACTCAATCACAAAGTGCAGATGTTAATGTTTAATTTTAGAAAAGATCTAATGGCCCAATATAGTTATACACTAATTTTAATTACGGTCTAACATTTCCCTACTTCACACATTACCCAGTGGTTTAGTGCCTCATTTTGAACATGTCAGTGTTTTTTACAGGGACAGTGATAGAATAAACAAACATAGTTCAAGCTGAAGTATAGTCTTATTTGACAACAGAAGAATTTTACATTATTTATGACTGCCTGTCATAACTGTTTTCATATGATTTGTAGCTGCACAGACTTGGAGATGTTTCACAACAAACTAGACTGCATGCAGAGAGTGGAAAATTTTGAATCACATCCTAGTAAACAAACCAACAATGAATCAAAGTGCATCAATAGCACTAACTGAATCAATGTAAACTAACTATCAATGAAATTCTATCATTGATTTTCCATCAGGTTTGCACCCTGAAGTAACGTTATTTCAGTTATGTTATTTCAACAAAAAATAGATGATGTGCATAAAAAAGATTTAACATTAAATCAATATTGAAACATTATAAAACCATTCCTGCTCTATGCACAGAACTCTATGCAATTTGCCAGTAAAACATGTCAACTCTATTATAGACTTTGGTGGTGCGTTTGTTAATCAAGTATCTAGTTTTCATATTGGATTTCTAATATTTTCTCGGATTCTGCTCACACTGATACAAGCTAATAAAAGTGACATTAATTTAGTAAGAAATTGAAAATAATAATTATAGTATGATTATGCCTGAATAAATTTAATTTTGATTTGAATGTACACTGTGTGCTGAAAAATATTGGTCAAAAGTTATTGATGATCTAGAGGCGAATGCCTAGATCACCAATCACCTACCTACACTAGACTAAACCTCCATAAACCTCCATAAATAATGGACAAGGATGAACCATGGAGAAGAGGACAGGGACTTTGTAAACATGAAGACATTAAGTCAAAAAAGTAGAAATAAAATAATCCTGGAAATCCTTTAAAAAAGTAATTTATTTAATTAATTCAGCTGTGGTTCAGGTGATGATTTAAAACTACACTTCCCATTATGCACCTGGAATAACAACAAGCGTGCTAATGACAAACATTCCGCTCAATGAAGCCGGCATTTTAATTCTTGCTGCGACATGAGGTAACTAAAATGCATATTTCTTGACTTAAGCGAACGATTATTTAATGTTATATAGTAACGTGTATTGTTCTACGTTTAATATTTTCGTTAAATTGCTTATTAAATCATTTCCTCTCCCTGCCATCTAACATTGGCTCTCGCGCAGATGCTAGTCTGCTTGCTAGTTGCTAGCGAACAAGCTAATGGTTAATGTCAATCTCGGTCTGTTACGCTAGATATCATCCGGTTCTTAAGTGTCGTAGCGCCATATTTCGTCTGGTTCCAGGAGAAATACTACTATGTAGATAAACGTTAGAAATAAGATGTTAAAATGCGGTAATACTAAGTACCTAACCATAACCCCATGTTTGCACGACTACTCTTCACTAGTGTTGACGTGTGGTTGGCTGTTTGATGTCACCGATATTTTGTATTTCCCTACTTGCGATAAATGCGAGTATCTTTGGTGACATTGTCGCACGCTAAAATTATGGGCACGTCAAATATAATTTTGAATTACAGCTGTAGGTCAAGCTATCCTTTACATTAAACTGCAAGCTGTGTTCTTCACATTAATGTTATGAAGACTGGTATCATATCCGAAATAGTAGCATCTCTGACATTATCTCTGTGTATTCTATTGTTTAGGAGAAGCTGTTAAATCTTATTTGTAACATGCATACGTTTCACTTAAATTTAATCTGTTTTAGTCTGTAATCTGTAATGATTACTGCATAACAAATAATATCCCTCACATTTATCACAAGCTGTCTCCCCCTCAGCCTCTTAAAAGGAGGTGAGGGAAATAAAGTAATGGTTTGCAGGAGGCAAGCTACTGTAATTACTGGAGTAATCGACTTTATCTCTGGTCAAAGGACAAACTATGAAGGCACAGCATTTGGCTGTTAGTTTAGTTGCTGTGTGCTGAAGTAATCTGACATGACAACAGCAGCCTAGGTTCTCATGTATGCATACCTGTCTTCTGTGTACCTTTGTACCTAATGCTATGCTGGTTGCATAGAGGGAATCCCTTTTGCATGGTGGACAGAAGCTGTTTGCACATTTTTTTCAGTTTGTACTCAGTGGAGTGTTTGTGCAATAACCTACATCTCTGTTGTTAAATTATTGATTATCTCACTCCTCATAAATAATAAAGTATGATGATGTTATCATCTGAAGGCCATAAGGGTTCCAACAGAGCCTGAATCTGTCTTTGAATTAAATGGATACTGCAAGTAAAACAGAAGTGGAGAGAAATCCTTTGATGACTTATGATGAGGATGTTTCTGCTCGTATAGCTGAGAGGACTAGTGATGAGGGGGAGATAGACTGAGTCTATTCATTGTCAGAGAGCTAGTTTAAAAGAGAGACAGTGCATCGTCTGTAAGATGCGAGTGAAGCTTTGCCCTCTGGCTGCTCTCTCTGTTTCTCTGTGATATATCAACTGAGGAGATTTTTCATCCGAATCAGCAGTAGGTAGGATTTTTTATGCATTTAATTGCACTTTATTTTCTTTATGGTGTGCATGTTAGCTTGGAGGACTCTGATTGTCCTTTGTTTTGTTTTTTTCATATTTGTCCCCAGTCTGTGCTGAATGAGTTAAGAGGAAGTGACACTGAAAGGCAGAGGAATTCTTACCAAACTTGCTCAGCTGGCATGCAATGGAATGCTGGCATGCAATGTCCCCGACCACTAATTTGACCTTTTTATTTGAATTATTATTTTAGTTGAACTTACTGTCAGTCACCAACTTCAAGTTCTTATATACATACATACATAATGCACTCAACAGCAGTGCAAATTTGGTCTGCTCATTATCACTGGAGATGGGCCATTCTATTATTTACTGACGTTTACAGCCTCTCATTATTTATTGGTTAAAACATTGATTGATTTTCAATTATTAAATCTGTTTTGCTTTTTTTTGTTTGGACTCCAAAATATCAAAAAGTAGTCAAAAATTCTGATCACAGGTTCACAAAATTGAGGAAATCTTCAAATTTCTTGTTTTTGTGATGAACAAAACCCATTATTGATTTTAAAAAAAGCAAACATATCAATTAATCAACTTAAAGATGAGCAACAAATGTTAGCATAAATACTTTTACCACAACATTAACAATACTTCAGTGATTTTTCATTTTGAAGGATAATGCTATGATAATTATTGTAATTATTATCATCACCTACCGCTTCCTGCCATTGCCTTTACAAGATCTAGATGCATTTTATACACATTTTTTTTTCTGTCAAATTTCAAATTGTCTCACCTCTGATAGGTGTTGTTTCCTGTAGCCAGCTATGGCACCAGGGGATGTGGTGCCAGAACATGCAAAGCAGCTAAAGTCAAAGGAGAAGCGAACTGGAAACAGGGCCTCAAAAGCAGACTGTGAGCCTCCTGATGGGTCCTTTGTCTTTGAGGCTCATGGGGCTTGGAAGGACTTCCATAACTCTCTCAGGCATTTCTATGAAGTAGGAGAGCTCTGTGACGTCACACTAAAGGTAGGTCTCTCTGTCCAGACTCAAGTAAAGAGATAGAGTTGTTTAAGTTTTCAGTAGTATCAGGTTAAAGGATGTGATTTCATAAACAATATTTTAGATATGCGAGCATAATTAATCAAAATTGTGAGTTGAGTGTGGTTGTTGGATTTATTTGCATAAATAGCTCCCAAAATCAAAATGCTCTGAACAGAATAAAGAAACAGTAAGCTTATTAATACTGTGTACCCTGTATTGTCTTTGTCTCTTTGTAGGTCGGAGGCAGATTGATACCATGCCACAAGCTAGTGTTGGCTTGTGTGATCCCTTACTTCAAGTATGTTCCATTTTTATGTTTTGGAGGGATTTTTTGTTCTTACTGGTGCACACTGTATGCCCATAATGATTTAGTGGAACCTGCTGGTCTATAAATTCTCTTTTTTAAAGCCAAATATTACATGCAGTTACACTTCTTTCTACTCACTAAACATACAGAAATCAAGAATGAAAGAACCGTCTGTAAATTGTCATGAGCCTCTACATAAGGTTGAAATGTCATGTGAATAGACTAAATTCTGTAATTTTGTTTAATTTACATTTCTATTAAGATGTTTAGATGCAACCATGGCAATTGGTCCCTTTTCTACATACAGTATATTGGATATATGGAAATGGATAGAATGAAAACATGTTAGAGAGGATGTGTCTACACAGTAATTTGAGCACATTTTTATATATTTTCTATGGGTTTTTTTTTATGCAAAGCTTTATGGAAGGTATTCCACCTTGTTCTTGTCTAAGTAGCTACTGTATTTCTTTCCCTCAGGGCTATGTTCCTGTCAGAGATGTCTGAGGCAAAGCAGAAACTGATTGAGATCAAGGACTTTGATGGTGATGCAATTCAGGACCTGGTGCATTTTGCATACTCCTCCAAGCTTACTTTGACTGTGGACAATGTCCAGCCACTGCTTTATGCAGCCTGCATCCTCCAGGTAAAGAAACACAGTCATTCAACAAGAGATGCAAGTATTTTGTTCTGTCTGTAAAACTTGCTTTTTTACTTCCTGGATCTGTTAGGTGGAGTTGGTGGCAAGAGCCTGCTGTGAGTACATGAAGGCCCACTTTCACCCCACCAACTGCCTGGCAGTTCGTACCTTTGCTGAGAGTCACAACCGCGTGGACCTCATGGACATGGCAGACCGCTATGCATGCGAACACTTTACTGAGGTAGTGGAGTGTGAGGACTTCACATGCGTGTCTCCCCAACACTTGCGCACTTTATTGTCCTCCAGCGAGCTCAACATACACTCAGAGACACAGGTTTATAATGCAGCAGTCAAGTGGCTTAAAGCAAACCCACAGCACCACGAGGCCTGGCTGGACCAGATCATGTCTCAGGTTAGAGGGTGTATACCTTCAATCACAAGGATTTTGGTTGAGTTTACTTTTGTGAATGTTGATTCTTCCTAAAATGAATACCTCAAAGTTTTGTTTTAATGACTTTATGACCTATTTTACTGGTCACCTGAAAGTTTAGCTACATAACAGTGTGTAAAATTAGTGTTGCATACAGTAAATGTCCACAGCTCTAGATAATGACTTTTACGACCCAATACAAAGTATCTGCTGGTGTCCTTAGGTGCGCCTCCCTCTGCTGCCTATTGAGTTCCTGACTGGAACGGTGGCTAAGGACGAGATGATCAAAGGTAGCTTGAGTTGTCGTGATCTGATGGATGAAGCCAGGAACTACCACCTGCACCTCAGCAACAAGGTGGTGCAGGACTTTGAGTACTCAGTCCGTACCATACCCCGGAAACACACTGCAGGTAGTATTTATATGGTGGTGTTTGACTTTGAACCCGCTGATTTTTACGGCACTTGTTTTAACATTCAGCACTTTTTCTTAATATACAAAAAAATACACAGCTAACATTAAAACAAAATGCATTTCTAGGTGTCTATGTGCTGTAACAGCCTCAGTCTTGTCTTCCTAACATGAGCAAATTTACAAAATAACTTTCATATATTTGCGTCCTGTATTTATTTAAAAGTTCTTAATTCTGATGTTCTGATGTTCCACCTCTTCTTCAGGTGTTTTATTTTGTGTTGGTGGCCGGGGGGGTTCTGGTGATCCATTTCGGAGCATTGAGTGCTACTCCATCACTAAGAACAGCTGGTTCTTTGGCCCTAAAATGAACAGCAGACGGCGACATGTGGGTGTAATATCTGTAGGAGGTAAAGTAGTAAGAGACAGGACATGGAAAGATGAACATTTTAAAAGTATGGATGCTGAAGGGCACGGGGGATCATTGACGTATAAACACTGTTACCAGTTTATTAGGTATACCTAGCTAAGGTGAATACAGTCTATTACAATCGGCCTACAATACATTGTACCTTCATGAGGGCTCTAATTAGTTTTTGTTGGAACTATTTTAGAGAGGTGTTTTTCAGCTTTGTTAGCTATTTAGACATTCTGTACAAAAATCCCTTAATATGTTTTTTGTTGTGATACAATAATTTAGAAAATTAAATGTATGAATTCACTTCAAAATGAATACCTCAAGTTAAACAGCTGAAAACAATCTGATCAGTGATCAGGTCACGTGATCATAAAGGCTCAACTTCATATTTGTTTGAATATGGTTCCTTTAGGTAAGGTGTATGCTGTTGGGGGCCATGATGGTAATGAGCATCTGGGCAACATGGAGATGTTTGACCCCCTCACCAACAAGTGGATGATGAAAGCCTCCATGAACACCAAGAGGTACACAGACACTACGGTACACTGAATGTAAATGGGACTTTCTTTTTTGTCTTACATTCTAGGAGACTTCTGGTGATTGATGTTTGTTTGTTTTTTAAATGAAGATGCCAGTTTGAGTATTGATGATTTTTTTTTTTAAATGGTGCTGGGTAGCATTAATATTACAAAGGCAACATTTACAATCATGGCACCACAACCCTGAGACTTCTATGCTAATACTCCCTTAGGGCTTCTCAGCCTTGGTTGGTGTACCTCCGATAGTTCATTTTAGACATTTATCTGCGTAGACAATAACTTCAACATAAACTTAAAGGTGTTCTCCACCAGTTCAACCCCTAACCTGACCGCCATTCAAAACAGCCCATCAAAGATCTTGTGTCGTGACACTTTGTAATGTCTCATGTTGAGCAGCATTGTCACAACAGGATAAATTCCATGTGCTGGTCATATCAAAACGTTGTTGCAATTCCCAGCATTAGAACTGGCTTTAAGTGACGGCTAGCTCACCATCATGTGGGTCAGTAGAAGCAATACTACTCTGATCAAATGGGTATGTGTTTCTCAGGAGGGGTATAGCCCTGGCAGCTCTTGGTGGTCCTATCTATGCTATCGGAGGTCTGGATGACAACTCCTGCTTCAACGATGTGGAGCGGTACGACATCGAAAGTGACTGCTGGAGCGCTGTGGCTCCCATGAACACACCCAGAGGAGGAGTTGGATCTGTGGCTTTAGGGGTAAGACTGTAGAGGAACGTCAGTCAGTTAAGTACTTGTATGCAATATCCGCTCTGGACTAAACTCCTTGAATCCCCTCTCCTCCACAGAGTTACGTGTACGCAGTGGGAGGCAACGATGGCGTGGCGTCGTTGTCCAGCGTGGAGCGGTTTAACCCACACCTCAACAAGTGGACAGAGGTCAGCGAGATGGGCCAGCGAAGGGCTGGGAATGGAGTCAGCAAGCTCAATGGGTGCCTCTATGTCGTGGGTAAGAGGGCTTGAACTTCATTGAAAGGTCGTTCGTGATGACTTGATTGTTGTTTGCTCTTTGTGTGCGGGTTCTGTTCTGTTTATTGTATTCTTTTATTGATCCAACCAGGTCTCATGCCTCCTAAGGGTGTGTATGCAGGAAAGACAGTTCATGTTTTGTAAAGTAACTGATTCACAGAGTGTAAGGGTGGAATTTTTATTGTACCATCTGAATTTGAAGAGTCATTCAAAGTTCATTAAAACTTCTGTTGTGTCATTTTACCTGTTCAGTAGCCATATCTTCGTATGGATGCATGGAATTCTCTTATGTTGTGCTCCATTAGCAACAGCATAAAGCAATACGTAGTTGTGTCAGGTGTTCTCTCCTACTGTAGGTCAAAGCCACCAGAGGCATACATTTATTATGTTTTTTGATAATCGTCTCTTGTCTTTCCAAAAGGTGGTTTTGATGACAATTCACCCCTGAGCTCTGTAGAGCGCTTTGACCCACGGATGCACCGCTGGGAGTACGTGTCTGAGCTGACCACCCCTCGTGGGGGAGTTGGGGTTGCAACTGTAATGGGGAGAGTGTTCGCAGTCGGGGGACACAATGGAAACATCTACCTGAACACAGTGGAGGCTTTTGAGCCTCGAATGAATAGGTGAGGAGGGGAATATGACTCTAATGTTATGTGCTTCTTATTTACTGAAGGGGCATTTAGATTGATTTAATAGCCCTTTGTTCCAGTAGGAACCTTTTTTTGGCGTGAACTCATAGATAAACCGGTTGTCCATTGCTCATAGATATTAATTATTCAGTTCAATTAAATGCTTATTTCATCCCTTATGTAATTGTACAGTTACAGTATGTCTTCTTCTTCTTGTGTTATCCTCTTCCTGTTCAGATGGGAACTGGTAGGTTCGGTGTCTCACTGCCGTGCTGGAGCCGGAGTGGCCGTCTGCTCATCACATGTCAGCCAGATCAGGGACGTCGGCCAGGGCTCCAGCAATGTGGCCAACTGCATGTGACCACCAGCCCACTTTTTCCCGGGCTGCCAGGTCACCATCACATTTGATCATTGCACAAACACCCGACACAGAGCACACAGACAATGAAAGAGTGGTTTCACCAGGCAACTTTATGACTATCACCGCTATAGGATTCTCCTGGAATGGATAAGCCTGACGTTCAGTTTGCACGCAGTGATTCAGGAATTTTAGACTTGACTTGAAGTGCACATCTGACAAAGTCTTGATTAATTGACACGTTTTATGATATGTTTCTTGATTCCTGCTGGTTTTATTTGCAATCAGTGATGTAGTTTTTTGTACTGTATTTTCTTCTGTTTGGCTGCTTCGCCATAGTTTTGAATTTTTTTATGGGAAAATATAAGCGGAGCCTTTTATTTAATACTAGAATCTTGAGACTGACAGCAGAGTTTGGTTCAGAAGTTCTAGCTTAGCTGTGCACATTATGAATGGGGACTTCACAGGAGGCCAGTATGAAAGCATTTCAAAGGTCTCTTCTGTTGAGACTATCTCTGGTTTGTTATTTATATCTCTGTAGTTGTTATCCAGAGGAATGTGATCATGCTGGACTCAACACCCTGTTTGCAGCGTGCAGTTAAAACACAAACATTTTCATCAGTCGATCTATGCTGTCCAATACATTTATGAGATTCCTTTGATGCCAGGTTAGGTCAAAGCATCTGTTGAAGCAGTTACACCTTTTTAAAAGTGCTTTTCTAACTAGTAAGCTAGATCATATCCCTCAAGTTTTAGCTTTTAGGGATTTGCCTGTAATCATTTTAAGGCTGATTTGGACAAATGATCAGGGGCTGACAGGTCCAAGGAATGTAACTGCATCAAGTGCCAAACAAATGCGCATCATTCTAGGAAGCTGCAGATGCAAATTTGGTTCACCTGCTGAATCCTGAGCTGCCACCTTTACCTCAACTTCAGAATTTAGAAAGATTTGATGACTACGTTTCTGAGAGTCGAGCACTGATCAGAGCAATACAATGCACCTGTCTGGTTCTTTTTTTTCTTCTCACTTTGACATTATTGTACAGAGATATTTTCAATTTGACATGAGCGGATCTACAAATTCAGGATTTGTGTTTGACGATAGCTGGACTGTCAGAAATCCTTATCAGAGAGCTTTCAGATGTGCATGAGATTCAGCTGAGGTTTGTCTCTGCAGATGGTTGTTATATTTTAATATATGGACATTTTGTATAAGATAGGTGTATCTTTGGTATTATTCTTTCCTACATTATCTGATCCATTGCTGTGCACTATTTTCTTAGGATAGATGTGAAGTCTGAGTATATTTTTGTCCTAAACAGAGAATTTCATGTTATTAATGTTTAACACTCATGTATTTTTGCCCTGAGAAAAATGTAATAATCTCTGAAACTTATTGCATTTCTGACAGTTTTGTTTTTCAGAGTAGACTGACAAAGTTTAAAACAGTACTACTATATACAGTTTATACTAGATATATACATACTTTTGCAGTTTGTGTCCTGCTGGTATTAATACTAGTGCATATTAACAACAATATATGATCAATATTGCTGCCAACTTTGTTAGTAAATGAGCCAGATTCTAAGTCTTTTGCAAACATTACTGTACTTTGTGTTCTTCCTCTTCTTGATTGCTTCCATCATCTTTTTCTTTTTATTGACATGGTATTGGTATAAATTGTTACAATAAAATTATGTGTTAAGTTCATGGTTGAGATCTTTCTCTCTCTCTTTTTTTTACGGTAATAATTACATTCTGCCTCCCGAGTCAGGACTGGGTCCAATAATCTCCTCAGTAAGTTTATGGAAAAGTAGGCATTTCTTACACTCAGGTCAGATTGATGATACTAATAATGAATTTTTCTGTTTGACAATGTTTGTGGAGCAATATAACACAAATGAGAATTTGTTTTCAAATGTATTGTTTTGTAACATCCTATTAAACCCAGTTAAAAAGTAACAGTTTGAGGCAGATGTTTGGCATTATAAAGTTTATTGTCAGCTGACATGTGCTTGTTATAAACTGTTTTCTGGACTTTGTGGTTTTACTGTGTCAAATATGATTTGTATACTCCTATCACTGTCATTTAAGGTTAATACACCCCATCACAAATAAAGTGGAGGGAGATATAGGAATGGGTTCAATCCACCTGTTAGTCACATTTTATTTCCATACATTCTATTTTTATATTTTGAGAATTTTAATCACTTTGTTTATTTTTTTTACTGCTGTATTTCAGTGGTTTCAGTCTATTTCTAAGACCACCATACTATTGGTGCACTTCTCCCTTTGTGTCTGAGGACTAGTTTGTTCTAATATATTTGGACTGACTGTTATAGTGAAACCACTAAGAAAGTAGTGATACCAGTCTACTTCTGACATCACCAGATGTTAGATGCTCTCTAATATACCTACTAATATATTCATGCATTGTTTTAAAAATTCTCATTCAAAACATTAAAAAACACAGCAAAACATTTTTCACCGGTGATCTCACTATTTCCTCAAACACAATAAGGAAACACACAAATCATGAGGACTAAATTGTGAAAAAAAAATCATTTTGTTCTAAATAAATATGGAACAATCAGGAAAGAAAAAATATTTTTCATTTTCTTTTTTAGTTTGAGTGAGTTTTTTAATTTATTTTACATTTTTTTACATTTTTAAACATAAACATAACATCTGATCTGTACAGTGTTAACATTAGTTTTTTGTGTGCAGTCGACTCAAACAATGGGCCTGTCTTTTTACCTGTCAGAGTCACATGTTTATACAACAGATGAGCAGCCTCTCCACATTTGTTTATAGTTTCAGTAGTTAGCTCCATTAAAAAGGGATAAAAAGTAGTTTTACTACTTGAATCATTATCATTACGTATGAATGTAACTAAATGTAAAATGTAGTTAAAGCATTAGTATAATTAAATGTAGTTCACTAATTTCTTGATTACTAAAGTTCATTTTATATATAAAACTATTTCAGTAACGTAAACACATAAAAATGCACTCATCAAGGGCTAACATTATACATTATAAATACATTTTTATAACCTTTTTTTATTGTGTTTATCATTGCTAATTTTCATTTTTGGTTATATAAAATCTGAAACACTTTACCCTTAATATTGCTTTATTATTGATTTTATTCTGTTACAAACTAAAGTTGTAATGTGGAAAATGAGTGAGGAGGTCAAGTGTTTGTCATCTGTGTTTTACTGCTGTCAGTCTTTGGACTCTAGAAGCATGTAGAAAAGAGATGAATTTAAGAGAGGATTCTCAGAGGTCTGATGGTCGGGAGACTATACACACACACACACAGAGAGAGACAGAAAAATGTCCACATATTAGGGTGTGTAGAAACACACCTGAGGAGGTGAACACAGAGAAATAAACATGGACAGAAGACAAAGAATACTTCTGCAGCTGCTTAGCTTGGCGGCTCTTCTTGCATGTGGTAAGTCCTTTTGATCAATTATTCAATAGATTTAGGGACATTTTTTATCCCTGACAATGAGTTTAAGGATTATTCTCATTATGCAGAGGTCAAAGCGTAAACCTGTGAGCCCATACCCTGGTTTTAGTTTTAGAAGAATCCGTACTTGTTTATATATTTTACATTAAGCGTACTTTTACTTTTCTTTTTATCAGAACAAATACAAAATGTGTCAAACAAGAAAGTGCCAAACATTTTGTTTATTTTTTTGTCATCTAAATCTCAACCAGTGACGGTACTGGTTCTTATTTTTGTCATTAAATTATTTAACTGGTAGATCTAAATATATTTTATATTGTGAAATATTCTGTATGAGTGGGTAAGTGTCTTGCAGGCATAATGGGATAACTGGGAATATAACTCCAAAAATATTTAATATTTTTTCACAAAACTTTCTACACACACCAACCAAACACTGAATTGGTGTCTTTTAATATTCAGCAACATTCATTGTTTGTATTTGTTTATTTCCAGATAAATACAAGTTGAATTTAAGCTCATGCTGTAAGTGGGATTTGCCTCAGATGGGGGTTTCAGGGGCTTAACTCACAAACTGTTGTGTTGCCATGTTTGCATGGCAGCGCGTTGTTTCAGGTAAAGCAGAAAAGGCTTGATTAATGCTTTGCCGTCAATTTTCTTGTGGTCTATGAAGCCATTACAGATGTGTGCAAAACATGTGATTCTATAGCTGTTAAAGTCAAACATTACCCATGCATGAGGCTCTGAGAATTGACTGACACGGCCGGACTGCTGCTCCATCATGGGACTTTTATGACTGATGGGCATTCAAATGATTCACCACCTCGTAAATGTCCACATCAACAGGGCAGCAGTTGTTTTTTTAACTTATCAAACATGAAATGTGATTACCAAACAATGGTGGAAGAAGTATTCAATTTATGTCCTTAAGTAAAAGTACAAATGCCACACTTTAAAAGTATTCTATTACAAGTAAAAGTCCTGCATTAAAAGTCTTTTTCAGGCAAATATAGTATTAAAAATACTCAAAGCATAAAAATACCCTTGTGAATGTGATACTATTAATTCTACTACTATTTTTGTTTTACCACTTTTGTCTAGGAATGTAACCACTGATCATTTTCGTTATTGTTCTACAGATTATTTCCTCAATGTATGTGCACAGTAACAGTATGTTGTATTGTTGTGTTTACAGCCCATTGCCAGTGTCCGCAAAGCTGGAGGGAGTATGAGGATAAATGTTACTTCTTTTCAATTGATATGAAGTCATGGATGGAGGCGAACGCATTCTGTTTGGAGCAGAACAGCAACCTGATGAGCATTCAGGACATTCATGAGAGGGTGAGACGACACACACCAGCACCCAGGAACAAGATTAGATGGATGTTTATCATTTCACACACTGGCCTCATGTGTTTTCTGTGTCGTATTTCTAGTTGTGGGTGAGAACACAGATCAGCACAGAGATCTACTGGATCGGCCTGAATGACCGAATCATAGAAGACGTCTGGGAGTGGACCGATGGGAGTCCTTTTATAGAATACATTTCGTATGTAATGCTGTTACCACTCCAGCATCAGAAATATAGGATATAAAGTTGTTGTTTTTTCAACTGAAATTTATCCTAAATAATATCTGTCCTGTTTTAGATACTGGGCACCAGGCCAGCCTGATAACTGGGGGGAAGGGGAGGACTGTGGTCAGGTGAAAGGGAATGACTATGGAAGATGGAATGATGAGAACTGCGATAACCCGAGGAAATATATCTGCAAGAAGATCAACCGTAAGTCTGCCATCTACCATCCATTTGTACCAATTTTAGTAAATCTAATTAATGTCTAGAGGAATCAGATTTATTTTGTTTTCTCCACACTATGGAAGCAAAAAAAAATATATATAAATAAATAAATTTGGTCAAATATTTTCACTAAAAATTTTTTTTTCCATCTGTGAAAAAAGGGAGGACATTTTTTGTGCATTTTAAAACATGTTTTGCCATGATCATTTATAATTTTAGCATAATTTATATTTTTAGTTATTTTTATTTTAGATATTTTTTATATTTTCTACAAAAAATGCCTTCCTGAACAAAAACAAAAAAGGGTAAAAAAAACATTTAAAATAAAATTCAAATCAAAAATAATAAGTAATGAAAAGTGAACATTTTTTTCCCCATTCTTGTTCCATAGTGCTATATGTGGTCCACACCAAACATTATAACAATCACTTCACGTGTTATCTTTATATTGAACAATTTAATGGAAAGTTTCTTAAAGGCTTAATGATGTTAGAGCAGTCAAAACTCACATTGTTTGCTCTATTTTGAGGGATCCCTTTAATATGTTGCATCATGTTTGGTCACCATAAAGATAAACTGGTTGTTTTTCAAACAGTGAAGGGTCTTTACCACTTCCTCCAGCTCAGAACCACTAACCGGCACACAAGGCCATATTTTACTTCTCACATTGGGTCTAACTATACTTTAAACATATTTTCTTTCTGCCCTTTAGCCGATCCCTCCCCAAAGTGTGACTTAGCCAACGGGTGGACACAGTACGGCTCCAACTGCTACAAACTGAAAGCAGAGACCACTAAGAGTTGGTCAGGAGCCAGACATGACTGTGTAGAGGAAGGAGGGGACCTGGTGTCCATTATTTCACCAGCAGAAGAGCAGTTCGTCACAGGGATACTGGACTCATCACATTTTGACCTCTGGATTGGGCTCTCCACACTGGTGAGAGGAACTTAAGAAGCTCATTTTACTTTTTAATACTGGACATGAATTTGTTTTATATCATATAAATATGAGCTTTGTTCCTCCAGAAATGCACCAAGATTTCGTGTCAAGTCGAAGCAGGAAACTCTGAGTTCACCTGGTCTGATGCTCGTGATGAGGATTACAGAAACTGGGCTGCTGATGAACCTACAATGTAAGACATCACATCATGTACCTGCCATTTAGACTCAAGTATTTATCTGTGCAATCACGACTTAAACACGTTTTCCTACCAGTGATGCACAGGCTGGTTCGTGTTCTGCAATAATCAAAGACGAAACAGATGAATTTGGGAAATGGAAGACCCACGTGTGCAGATATGAGCGTCCTTACATGTGCAAACGACCACTGAACAGTAAGATAGAACATTCTAGAAATGCACAAAGAAGATGTCTCAGATTCTTTATTTTCATCATAAAAATGTTTTTGGATTATTTTCCTTCTAACCACCTTCTTCTGTTCCTTTAAAACTCCCCTACAGCTATCTGCCCGGCTGGCTGGCTCAGCTTCGCTGGCAGCTGTTACTGGTTAGTCAGTAATTTCAATCTGTTGACGACTTGGCACGAGGCCCTCACCTCTTGCTCCAGCTGGGGGTCCCACCTGCTGATCATAGATAGGTAAGCAAGAATCAAATACAGTATCATTTTTTGTTTTTAAGTATTTTGCTTTTGAAGAAGAAATAGTACCCAAGTCTTCATCTTACAAATGAAAAGCATCCTTGCTCAATTCCAACAAGCAAGCTGGGTCGGTATGACGACCACCAGTCAGGTGGATAATGTCAGAAAGCCTTTGGTGCTTAGACTCTATCCTCCCCTTTGGAGTCCAGACACTGACGGTGGTGGTGGCTGATGAACCTGGTGAACTTGATGAAGGCCGGGCGTTGATGGGGAGGTGGAGGGCGTGCAAAAAACAGCAGCATGAATGAACTAGAGAACAGAGAGAGTCATATTTTAAAAGACAGCAGCAAGATGATGATGTCGGTGTGCTATTGGATGGGTGTGATCAGCTGATGAGAACAGCTGATATCTCAATTGACAGCCCCAGGTAGCGATAGAAGGAAATTAAGACTGAGCATGCGTGAGACATTAATTGTGGCCTAAGTGTGCAAAGTCTTGCTGATTGAATTTTCTCCAGAGCTTCATTTAGGGCCCATGCTGCATTTAAGTACAAAAAGCGAGGCCCATCAGAAAACAGTACAAATCTCACCCTGTATTTTGCTCCCTTCCTTGTTTGTAGTCAAGAAGAACAGTACTTCATAAATGGGAATCTTCCAGATTTTCACCATGTGGACGTTCCTGACATCTGGATTGGTTTATCAGGTACAGTACGTGCTATATATATTTAATCCTCACTGTGACACAGTAACAAAAATGTCTCAATAATCAACAATAAATGTGATTTAAATAAACCTTCCATTCATTTTCTGGTAAACAGATAAAGACCAGGATGGGCAATTCAGATGGGTGGATAAAAGTGCGATAACATTTTCCAACTATGGTCCTGGTTGGCCCAGAAACACTCCAGACCTCTGGGACTGTGGACACATCTTCACAGGTACGATCTACCTGTCACTTTTATATCTTTCCAGCTGAGCTGGTGCAGACCATCATCAGCTGAGTTTATGCTCTCTTCCAGGAAACTATGATGGCAAATGGGAAACAAACAACTGCTTCAAGAGACTGGGTTACATTTGTGAGATGAAAGGTGGCCAGAACCCCAAACCAACTTCCCCTCCTGGTTGGTCAGACTCTGTGGTCCCTTTTCACATAGCTAAAGCTGCGTTAATAACTGTGTAATAACTGTGTCATTGTTTTCTGTCAGATTCCCACTGTGACGCTGGGTATTTGTTGTATGGGGACTTCTGCTATCACATTGAGACTGAGTCAGCGAAAAACTGGCAAGATGCTGAAGATCTCTGTAAAAGCAATGGGGGTCATCTGGCCAGCATCCACTCACAGGAAGAATTAAGTTTCGTAATAGGTGAACAGCTAAGAAAGCAGTCTAGGTCAACCGGTTGATGAATCATGAAATAAGTATATGACTGTTGGGTAATAACATGATGTTCCTGTCTTTTACCTGCAGGTCACATGCCGGCGCAAGCCTGGTTGGGATTGAATGATATCAATGTTGAAAATGTGTTTGTATACACCGATGGAACTCCTGCAGTAAGTGATGAAGTCATGAACATATTGTGTGATGCATATGAAACCAAGAAAGTAAATATTTATCACAAACATGCATGAAAATCATTGGATTCTTAGGAAGATGTTTGCTCAATGTTTCATCATGCAAAGCTGCAGTATGATTGTGAAACTGCTGATATTAAAGCAACACCCATTCTAAGCCATTTTTGATCTCAGGACTTCCTCCCATGGGGGCCGAATCAGCCTGACAACTGGCAGGACAACGAGGACTGTGTGCACATCAGAGGGATGGGACACCACGAACCTGGGAAATTCAATGATGATTTCTGCACCACCACAAAGGATTATATCTGCAAAAAAGGTTTGATTCACTATTTTTAATTCATATTTGTTGTATTCATACCATATCTTATAGTCACTTTTATCTTGTCTCTCCATAGCCAAGGGACAAGGGCCTCCTCCGCAGCCTCCGACATCTGGACCAGGTTATCTTGAAATGACACTAATCGATACACTTTTAAACGTGATGTGATAAAATGTGTGTGTTTATCTGGATATGTAGATTGATGAACCGATGTGCATCGTGTTTGTTGCAGGATGGAATGAGAAATGTGGTTTTTGGATGTTTGACCCTTTTAACGACTACTGCTACCTGTTTAACTACCTGTCGATGAGGAGGTGGTCCGAGGCTCGAGCTGACTGCGTCAACCAGGGAGGAGACCTCGTCAGTATCACCGATCCCTTCGAACAGGCCTTCATACATGGTGTGACATCTTTACTCCAATGTTCTGAAATGCAAACATCCTGATTTTATTTTTTTTATGTTGCTGTTTATTACTTATTCATGAAATTTTATATTTTTTATATATTTTATAAAATTTTCTAAATTTTTGTTCCATTTTTTAAACATTTTGTATGCATAATTATACGGGTTACATCAACAGGTAGATGTAAACAGTTTGCCTGAATATACAACATATGTATGTTGAGGGATTATATTACATCATCATCATTTGTCTGTACCAATTACCAATTCTATCTGTAATGTATTAGGGCCACTTTTGGGGTAAAAAAAATAGTAAAGTTTAAATATTACAAAAAAACAGGTCTAACATCAAGTCTTAATATTATATAAAACAAATTTTGTTAAGTTCTGAAGCACTCTGTCAGCTTTTATTTTGAAATGTAAGTTTCACTAATTAGCAGTTTATTATCTTACATATTACAACTTTTTTCTTAATCACGTTCATGTAAATTATCAACTTAATTTTTTTTATCATGTTGAAAAACAACTGTTTTTTTCTCTGTTGTACATCAGCGCAATATATACTTATATATAGTATATTATATATGGATATAGTAGTTCAATTTTCTTGCCATAAACCAATTCATACTTTAAATTCTTTTTATTGTGTGGCTGCTTTAAAGTCACTAGGTGTAGAATTTTTGTGTGACTGCAGCATCTTCAAAATTATTCTGATGGCTTTTGTTCGTAGAAAAGTGACATCATTCTGGTGAAAGTTGGTCTCTGTGTGTTGCTCTCCACCGTGGAATGGGGGGAGGTGCAGATTGTTTTTGCGATAGGTGCCACTAAGGACACCAAAGTAAATTTTTCTGCATATAGTGCATTTCAAATCTAACTTTTTAACACATGTTGAAAGTCTTGTTTTCACTGATTCCAGTGGTTTAACTCCTCATTTTGCTGCAGTCATGGGCAGATGTACTCCAGCACACTGGCATTACTGTTGGGTGTAGTTGCAGGTGCATGTTCCCACATGCTATCTGTTTTGGTTTTTATTAATCTATTAATACATTTGAATATGTTGTTGTTTCCTCTCAGGTGTGATTCAGCAGAGCCCCACAGGTACTGCTCTTTGGATGGGCGGTCACGACTCCATCACTGAAGGTGGCTGGGAGTGGACGGATGGTTCTCCTTTCAGATACATCCGCTGGAACGCAGGTTAACTTAAAGCCATATATATTTTCTGCATTAGTTTTGCATTCTCAGAAACAAAACATGACAAGATTATTGTCTTGCAAAAACGATCCCTCTCTTGACCTCATAGGTAACCCCGATGACTATTATGGTGAGGACTGCCTTACCATAATTATTAACAATGGCTACTGGAACGACGACAACTGTGACTACAAAAGAGGATACATCTGCAAGCGGAGAGGTGGGATATGTTGCTTTAATTGTTGTTGTCGACACCTGCAAACAGAGGGCAATATTTAGAGTGCAGATACATGCTGGTAACACTATTCTAATGTTTCCTCTTTCAGGAAAAACACCTGAGCCGCCACCACCTGATGATGGTAACAATATCTCAGTATTAGACATGGCTTCTTGCTTACTGACTTGTCAAGTGAATACTTGACGTGCAAATTCCTGCTGCAGGTTTCATGACAGCGTTGGTGTGCCAGGAATCTTCTGCTGTCCTTCACTGTCCAGAGGAAAGTGTAATCAACATCCAGTCAGCTTTCTACGGACGAATGAGTGATGATATCTGTCCCCACCTGGATGGATCAGGCGGAGGTGCTGCACAGTAGTCACTTAAAACAAACAAACACAGAATATAAAATATTGATCGATGCCTAATTCAAAGATAATCTGTTCTCTAGGGACCTGCACAGTGGAAGGTATCTTTCCTTACTACAGAAAGGCTTGTGACAACCGTCCCTTCTGCTTTATGTATGCCCATACGGAGGTGGACCCCTGTCCCGAAGTTGCGAAATATCTTAAGATCGTCTACAGCTGTGAACAAAAAGGTGGGCTCCTCTTTTCGATTCAAAATTACAGCATACCTCTTAATTAGTACATTCACAGCTGAAGGTTATGTTTTGCGATTTGGCTGCTCACAGTGTGTCTGCATGGCCTGGGGGTCGAGGACGGGAACATCACAGACTCCCAGCTGTCCGCTTCCTCCTCCAGTGGTTTATCCACCCCCGACAAAGCCCGTCTGAATGGAGACTCCTGCTGGATGCCTTCAGGAAACCGTATGTACCTACGGGAGCTTTCACACAGACTAAATAGTTATAATCTATAGTGATAGGTAAAGATAGAGGTCTGGTGTTGAGTTAGTGTTCACATATTAACCTTACACACTATATCTACAGCAACCTCAAGCTGGATCCAGGTAAACCTGGGCCAAACCAGAAAAGTGACAGGAATAGTAATCCAGGGTTGCCCTCAAAACGACCACTGGCTCACCAAATTTAAACTGCAGCACAGTTTGAATGGAACGATGTGGACTAACTACACTGCTGATGGGGAGGTGAGTGAACAGAGACCGCCAGCTGCCAAACTGGAACCAGGTTCTAAACTATTGTAAAAATTGTATTGTAAAAAAATTGTAAAAATGCTAAACTGATTGGGTATTTCCTCGATGTCCAGTTTTTTCTGGGCTCAACAGACAGAAACACTCCGGACACTCAGCTGCTGGGTACGCCTGTGTCAGCTCAGTACGTCCGCATCATCCCACTGGAGTTCAACGGTCAGGCAGGCCTTCGATTCGATGTCTTAGGATGCTCACCAGACTGTAAGAAAAGCACCAGTGTTACAAATCCACATATAAATTTTTTTTTTAAAAACAACATTTCATTATCAGTGAAAACCTGCTGTGATGTTGCTCTGTGCTTTCACCAAAATTGGTCAATAATGAAAGATTTGTGGTTCAACAGATGCAGTCACATGTGAGCATGAGCCCAACTTCGATTCTACCCTTGATAAAATGACGTGAGTGAAACCCAAAATAATATTTTTACACACATTGTACTGAAATCGAATGAATCATTTATTTGTATACAGTTCTGTATGGTTGTAATGTAGTCTCGTGATATTTCCATTCATCATAAACACAGATGGATATGATTCTCTTGTGTCTTTCAGTGTCCACTGTCCGGCAGGCTGCGCCAGCACTGATTACATAGTGTATGGCACTTCTAAGTATCGTGGGGTGTGTGATCGTATTTTCTTATCTGTATCACAACAAGTTTGTTTTGTTTTTTTCATGAGTGCATGAATACCTTTCTGTTCTTCCTCGTCTATAGGACTCAAACACCTGTGCTGCAGCTATTCATGCTGGAGTGATACTGAATGAGGTCGGAGGAGATTGTACGATGTTGAAAATTGACGGACAGAACTTCTATCCAGGGTCCACTAGGAATGGCATCACCTCCCGAGAGTAAGTAGCTGCACTTCAAATTAAATCCTTTTTCCTCCTGGGAGACTATTTCACCATCAAATGTCTTTTTCTACAGATATAATGGAAACTATGATGTGTCTTACACTTTCGCAGATGGAGGTGAGTTGAGATGCATTTATAATCCCTTGAGTTAATCAGTGAGATTTTGAAAAATTCTTTGTCAAGTGTATCTGTCATTCCATCGCCCTCTCTCCTATAGAGCTGAGGTGTTCAGGGCCTGACTGGTATGAGTTTGGAGAGTTTTGCTACAAACCTTTTGAAGACAGAAAGACATGGCATGGCGCCCAGGCCACCTGCAGGAGTGTGGGTGCCGAACTCATATCCATCCTCTCGATGGCAGAGCAAAGCTGGCTGGAGAGCTACTTGTACATGGGTATGGATGTAGAAAATAGGACGTGGAAGGCGAAAAAGTTTTAGATAACACTTAAATTTAACTCTTCTTCGATCTTCTTTTGTACTGACAGTTTTTCTCTTGTCGGTTTGGTTCTAAATCTAAATCAGTTTAGTGCACTTTTTTTAGTCACTTTAAAATCTGAATCAAATAATGTCACTACTGTTGGGTTGAAATAGAGAAAAGAAAAGAGAGCTCATGGAAAAGTCACGTTTGGATGATTAAATTTTCCACAGGTGTTATTGTGTAATGAAAATTGAATTAATTCAATACATTTATTTTTTTTGTCCTTTACAGCTACCGTTGACGTGTGGACTGGTCTGAATGACCTGGCTTTCTCTGGTTTCTTCACCTGGTCTGATGAACACGAGGTTACCTTCACTTACTGGTCTCCAGGTGAACCCAACAACCATCAAGGATTCGATGAAGACTGTGTTGAGCTGTTCCACCAGGTGAGAAAGATGGAAAAACACTTTCACACACTAGCAAAAGCTGTCCATATTGTGTTAGTTGTTTCCAGTGATTGCAGTGATTTCGATGTTATTTTATCTCTGCTCCAGAGTGGGCGATGGAACGACAAGAGCTGTAAGGAACTCAATACCTTCATATGTAAAATGCCCAAAGCTCATTACCCAGTGCCCTCTGTAACACCCGGGGCGTACGGATGCCCTCAGGTAGGAGGATCTCTTACCAAACATTTTATTTGTCTGTCTTCTTTCCAAACGTAGAACCATCGGAAAGTTCTGATGATGATTTTTGGCATAGACTAACCTCTGTAATATGTGTTAGGGCTGGGATGCATACGCCTACGCCTGCTACTGGATGGAGGAGACCGCTAGGAGCTGGTCGGATGCTAAGAAATTCTGTAAAGAGAAAGACAGCATCTTGTTACACATTGGGGACATGTGAGTCGGACAATATTACTCAAATAGCAGAGATGTCAGTGTGAAAATGAAATTCTCATCAGCCTCAGATGGACTTTATGTTTAGTGCAAATTATCAAACTTCCTATTGTCAGCCTTTTAATTTACGAAGCCAGTTTCTTCATTATTTATCCTGAATTTTTCAGCTACTCGACTTGCAGCCATTAATAATAGCGATTCGCACATTTAAAAACAAGTATGCATATAAATAATCGAATCTAATATATAATCAGTGGTATTAAGTATTTGATATTGCACAGGTATATTATTGCACAGACTCAGGATATTAAGAGTCTTGTTTTTAACAGAGCTCAGTCCTTTGGGAAGCACAGAGTCCTGTGTTAATTTAATCACTCTCTGAAGTAATTTTTGTCAGCCACAGGGAAGCAAGCATACCACGCCAGGATGTCATAAGAGTATGCTTTCAACAGAACAGTGGTAGGACACAATGCCAGCTGCCGGGACAGGTTGGCTCTCCACAGTGTCTTTAAGAAACAGAGCCACTGCTGCACCTTCTTGTCTAGAGAGGTTGTGTTGACAGTCCATGTGAGGTCCTCTGAGACATATGTGTGCCCCAGGAATTTGAAGTTTGTGAATTTGAAGTCTCCTCCAATGTATAAAGCAACAGGTTCCTCTTTCTTTTTACTGAAGTCAATTATCAACCCTTGTTTTGGGGGTGTTGAGTTCCAGGTGATTAATGGAGCACCGTTCTGACAGTTTGTGGGTCTCATCTCTGTAGGCTGACTGTTTTGTGTCAGTCCTGCCACCGTGGTGTTGTCTGCGAACTTAATGTAAATGTGAATCTATGAAAGTAGAGAGAAAGTAGAGAGGACTCAACACGCAGCCCCGTGGGGCACCGCTGCCAAGTGTCATGGTTCAACAAAAAGCTTTTCTCTTACTTCTTTAGGTTCTACATGTCTGAATAGCATAGTGTAACACATTATCTGCAAGGGCACAGTTGCATCAGGTGCCATGACTCTCACCCTTTATTAATATGTGTGAAATAGGAATTGGATGTTATTGTGATTGGAGAAAATTATTTGCCATATACATGTAACTTGTAAAAAGACAGGATGAATTAATAATGACGGCAGATTTAGCATCTTAAAAATGCCAACTGTCACAATTTATCGATCTGTTTTGGATTCACCCATCTATCTGTGTTTCACTGCAGTTATGAGCAGTCTCATTTTACAGTAGAGCTGTCAGGAAAGACTGGTTTTTGGTGGATTGGCCTGCGTGCTCATGGACAAGATGGAGGGGTGGACTACGAATGGGATAATGACGCACCTCTCACCTTCACCCACTGGGACAAAGACCAGCCAGGTAAAGACCTAACACTAACCCAGGTATGAGCTAGACAGGATGGTATATATACATTGGAAAACACCGATGTCCTTCTGTCTCTAGATGAAGGGGATGGTACTTGTGTGGCGATGACAACGGGTCAGATCGGTGGTTTCTGGGATGACAAGCAGTGCACGAAGAAATATGCCTTCATCTGTGAGAAACCCAGGCTCGACATCTCCACACCCACAACAATGCTGACTCCTACTCCAGTAGAGGGCTGCGCTGAGGGCTGGTTCGCTAAGCCTCACTACAGATACTGTTACAGGGTATATAAGGCAATGACTTAAATGGCTATGATTCTTTACAGGGAAACTTTCTTTGCTGATGTATGTGCTGATTCATTCCAGCTCTTCCACAATGTGGACTGGTCCATGAAGAAGAGCTGGGGAGCAGCACTTGATGACTGTGTCGCAAGAGGAGCTAATCTGGTCAGCATCCACAATGAGGAGGAGGAGGAGTTCCTGGCTCTGAACAGCAAAGACAGCAGCAAGTGGATCGGTCTCAAGCATAACCCTACAGAAGGAGGTGCGTAGAATGCATGTTTCAAAGAGTGGACACCACAAAAAAAAACTTATTATTGTAATTACCTCATTGTTCCTTCATGTAGGCTATTCTTGGAGTGATGGCTCACCTCTCTCCCACACCAACTGGGGTGAAGGGGAACCAAACAACCACGAAGGCCGCGAGGACTGTGTAGAGATGGTGAGCAACACCAATGGGACCCACGCTTGGTGGAACGATATCAACTGTGATGCTCACCAGGACTGGATATGTATGATTGCTAAAGGAAAGGACCCCATCCTGCCCCCAGTGACCCCACCTCCTATCCCAGGTAAACCTTCCCCACAATGCACCTGTCCTACCCATTTTTTTTAGCTATCGCCAGAGCAATTTGGAAAGTTAATTTAGACCCGAAGTAGCAGAGTTTCCTGTGGAATTTTACCTTTGAATCAGTGTGTTTGACAAAATATCTTTTTAGGAACATGTTCAATTTCAATAATAATGGAGGCTAGATTAGGTTCCTGCTCAAACAGAGTTGCTATTACTTTTATTAGAATGTTTTTCTTACATGAGTAGAACTATTGGATACAATGTTAATATCCAAAGGCTGAGGAGACAGAGTTCAAATCATTATCACAAGCTAAAATAGCTATTCATCAAGAGCCATGCATCATTCCCCAAGAAATTAAAGCAACTGTTGAAAGCCCCCATTTCGCCTTGTTAAAGAAAAAATTTTTAAAATCCTGGATCCGACCCATTAACCCTGGATCAGCACCAAATTTTAATCGGGTCTATTCTGGACCAAGACTCATACTCCCACCAAGTTTCATGGAAATCCATTCCGCAGTTTTTGCGTAATCCTGCTGACAATCCAACCAATGAATTGACATGGGTGAAAACATAACTTCCTTGGTGGAGTTAACAAACAAGAGCGATCACATACTTCCTCCAATTCTCGTTAGCAGAGGTGCTAAAAAACTTCATGATACAAAGGACCAAATGCAATTATGTAATCCTGCTCTTATTTGATAATCCCTACCCATTTACACTATAGTGCATTATATTTACTCTCTGCCATTATATTTAAGTGTCCGACTTCCTGTGTCAAATGTATAAGCTATGCACTAGCATCCTAAAAAAATGTACAAAATCGAACAAAAACATAACTCATAACAATCCCACAGTACAATTCTTCCCATTTTATAGATGCAAAAATTACAGTCTAGCAATGCTACACCTCTTAGAGATGACACAAAAGGATGTAAATAAGATGCCTCAATTTTGGTTTGGAAAATTGAAACACTTGCAAAGTTGATGTGATCATATATAATCACTGTATAATGAGAAGATCATATCAACTCCACGCTTCTCCTCTCCAACCCCAGCTACTGACTGTGGTACTAACCCTGGCTGGAGGAAGAGCAACAACATCTGTTACTACTACAATGACACGGACATAGTTGACTTCCACACGGCTTTGGAACGCTGCTGGAAGGAGAATGCCACGCTCGTCTCCATCCTCAACAAAGAAGAGCAGGCTTACGTCAACAGAATGGTACGCCTTTTTTGGTTTTCTTTCACTTCTTTACGGTAGAATATTTTGTAATATGTTAGAGTGAAATATGTTTGTGTCCTCTAGGTGGGGACAGGCCAGGTGGCTGAAGCTTGGATTGGATTGATGATGTTTGGCGTTGCAGGTGGACAATACAGGCATGTGTGATTCTAAATGATCAGAGTTTAACAGATGTTTCCCTAATCTGGGCAGAGAGCAAGAGAGCAGAGCTGGTTAACACTCCTGTTGTGCTCGTTTCCTGCCAACAGGTGTGGTTCTCATGGGGTAAACATTTTATTGGGGATAGGTTCCCGTGGAAGCCAAAAAGGGGTGTTTCTAATGAAAATTGAATTAGAAAATTAGATTATTCGTTTCTAACGAATGAACTAATGAACTAATGAAAACCACCAAAAATTTAATAAAAAGGTTCCATAACTGTGTGAACAAAGTTATGGAACCTTATGACAAACAGATGAAATTAACTAAATTATTTAGAGAGAAAACTTGTAAATCGATCAGATTTGACCGGAACACAATGGAAAGGTTAATATAAAGTGAATAATGAATCTAGTAGTAGGGCATTATACCAGTGCTCACAGCAAATTAGGAAAGTACAAAGACATTTTTTGATTCAAATTAAGATTTAAATAGAACCTTTTTGGATTTGATATTTACCAATATCAGAAGAAAAGCTTGAAAACCAATTCAAGCCATGATGCTCTGGTTTGCTGCTGAAAGACGTACAGTAGGTGATGATTTGATTGTGAATTTTCCTCTCGAGAGGATTTTGTCTTTATGACGTGCACAGAAAAGGTCAATGCCAAGGGGTCTGTTTTACCTGCACAGATGGGTGGACTTCTCCCCTGTGAGCTACACTCACTGGGGTCCAGGTGAACCCAACAACTTCAACGGGGAGGAACAGTGTGTTCACATGAAAAGGAGACGAGGTATTTAAATTCCCCTCGTTGATTGGACAATAAGGCCATAGAGATGTATTTATATTTATTCATTGTGCGTATCTGCTGGTCGTGATTGTCAAGATGAACTCTTCCTTGTTAAGGTGATTGGAACGATGTCAACTGTGGTTGGGCTACAGCGGGTTACGTCTGTAAGAAGTTCCCCGGAGATATCCACACCCCTCCTCCACCCACAAAGCCATGGGACGGAAATTGCCCCGCAGGTGGGACACACTTTTTAAATATAAACATCCATCATCTTCAATTAAGTGTTCTTTACTTACTAAAACCTGCAGATTATATGTAGCCAGATGGGTTCAAGATATTTTCTATATGTCAACAAATGCCAAGAAAAGACCAAAACCAACAGTTGCTGTGTCGGTAAAGCCTGATACAGCTCATTCCTCTCTGCTACTGACTTTAGCTGTTGTCCATAAACTATTAAAATCATGTAAAAGACATGTTTACAAGTTCCTTCATTACGATGAAGTTCATTTTGAGTTAATCCCACATTCTCGAGCTCCAAATATGTCTTAATCCAGAGCTGATTCACCCCCAGCAAATCACTTTGTCTTGATAACACTTTTGTTGTGATTTGGGGCTATAGAAATAAAATTGAAGGAAGGAAGGAACCACTGAATTTTGTAGTAGATCCGGATGATTTTTACTTTCTTTAATATTCCTGAAGGGAGATATTTAGATGACGCACATGTCTTGTTGGAATTTGGATCACCATTTAAAAAGGACTATTGCACCCTGACCGAGGTATGCGCTCTACTGAGTGTCCTTCTAATTGCCTATGTGATGGGTTTGCAGTGAAGATCAACATTAAAAGTAGTTTATGTTACACATATACATTTAACTGACCTTATAACCTGTAATCATCCTTAAAATATGATGCAACGTATTTACCCTCCTTCCCCCCAGGTTGGATGCTTTTCAAGAATAAGTGCTTCATGTTCAAAGGGAAGAAAGATGACATCAGGGCCAACTGGTCTTATGCTCGCACTTGGTGCAAAAGCCAGGGAGGAGAGCTGGCAGTTATTGATGATCAATACGAGAACGGTGAGCTACATGTATGAGAATTGAAACAGCCTGGAGCCTCCGGGTCAAAGAGACAGCTCTTTATATTTTGATCGTCTCCTCCAGACTTTGTGTCTAGTTACCTGAGGGAGCTGAAGTTCCCCACATGGATCGGTCTCTCAGATCTCATAACAGAGAATCAGTATGGCTGGAGTGATGGGGTCAGCCCTGTGCGGTACACAAACTGGAACGACAAGGAGCCCAACAACGCAGGAGGAGTGGTGAGGATACACACAGAGTTATATATAATTGGAGCCAGGGCCAATGCCAAACCCATTTCACGGTGACAGAAACAGTGGACTAAGCAAGGGTAGTTTGTATAGTGCATTGTAAAGCACATTTTATGTATACAGTAGGCATTTAAGAAGGAAATTATGATTTAAGATGCCACATTAGAGGCTTTATGTCTAGCAACGCCCCTGATGCAGATCAGGCAGCATTAAAACCAGCAACTTGTTAGGATGCTTGAAGCTTTCTTGTTGTCCTTCACAGGAACACTGTGTGGCGATGGCTCACAGCCACCTGGTGACCGGCAGGTGGAATGATGATGCCTGCCATGAGGAGTACAGCTTTGTCTGCTACATGAAGAAATGTCAGTAACCAAACCAGTTCTTTTTGCTCAAATAACATTCATTTCAAACTCTCCAAACACATGGCAGTTAAATCATTATTCAGGCCTTACTCAAAAAGACGTTTCTCCATCTGCTTCATCATCAGCGAGTACCATTGACCCTCCCCCTCCAACCACAAGCCCCCACCCTGGCTACATCTCCTGGTACTCAAACTGGTACAAGCTGGTGAAGGAGCCGAAGACCTGGGACGAGGCTCAGAAGGCCTGCGTGGAACAAGGAGGCAACCTGGCCAGCATAGACATGAGCTATGACCAGGCTTTCGTTGCTGGAGTGGTCCTGCAGGGTGGAGATGATGCCTGGATTGGACTCAAGCGCCAGGTGCGGTCAGGAGGAATACACAATGGTTAAACCTACACATTAAAAGATATGAAAACTTGGTTTCAAATCAAAATTATGTGTAAATGAGCAGGCATCAAAGTTAAAAACATCCTCAAACATTAAGATTTTAACACTCAAACTAAACTCGAGTCAGACAAAGCAACCTAGAACCTAGAAGTCTGGCATTCAAAATCCTAAACTAAAAGTACAGATGTAGAATCAGCAAAATGACCTCATTCTGCAGAAAAATGAAACCTGAGACTATTTTGACCATTTAATAGACAGTTAAACAATTTAGTCCAATGGTTTCAACATGCAGAAAGGGTCACAAGATAAATCATAGCAAAGGGCTTTAATGTGAAAGTGTGAAAACCTCCATTATGTCATTGCACCTAAAAGCAATAATAATAATAATCCCATGGTAGTTTGACCCTCATAATGTGACTCATTGACCATGAAAACCTACTGGTGGAATTTGGAATCGCATTGGTATCATTATTAGTTTGATAGTTCAAGAAAGAAAAATCAAATTTCACTAATGATGATTTTCTTCAGGATTTGGCTCAGTAACTTTTGAGGGTACGTCAAATTTGACTCCTAAGGCCCGCATAACCTCCTTGGCGGGGATGATAATAATAATACAATGGGTTTTACAAATTTGTTTTTTAAAAATTTATGTAAACCCTTTAGAGAACCTAATTAGTCACTAGAGGAGTAGAAGTTTAAAGATGTATGAAGTAGCAGAAAATGCTCATGCTCATGTAAAGTAAGACACTGAGTAGTTTTCAAAGATAACATCAGTGGTTTTACTGTCATGTAAGTGGCACTACTTTCTACATGTTCTACGTGCTCTCATAAAATTCTGTTAAGCCTATGTTTCTACGGTCTTGTAACACAGGACGATGGCTCCTACGCGTGGACGGACGGCTGGCCAGTTTTCTTCACTCAGTGGGGGCCAGGAGAGCCCAGCAACATTGAGAATGAGGGCTGCGTGAGTATGCATGGTGCAGTAATAGTCCACGGGACCTGGAACGACACCAGGTGTGACCTTACTAAACCCTTCATCTGCAAGATCTCTTCAGGTACGGAACATGTGATGAAACTGAACTGATGTCTGCTTTTTCCTCCCATTCTCTAGTCTTGTCTTTTCGCCCCATAACGACACATTAAGACGCTTCATTTACCGTCTAAAACTTAAGAGCTTTGTCGATTATAGCCTATGTTGCCCCTCAGAGCTCCCACCCCCAACTCCAGCCCCAGGTGATGGGAAGTGTCTACCATTCTGGGTGCCCTACGGACGCTACTGTTACATCGTGTACGACGGTGTGGAGGGTTACACGTGGCCAGTCTCCCAGCACTACTGTCAGTCGCTCAAGGCGGAGCTGGCGTCCATTCACAGCAGAGCGGAGGTGGATTTCATCATGAAAATGAATTACACCAAACATCACAACATCTGGATTGGCCTCACTAGGAACAACCACTGTGAGTGTAAAAATGAACCAGACAATGATTCCAAGTCTATTTGCGCCTGAGCTCTGAATAACATGAAAATATATTGTGTATATATATATATATATGTATATATATATACACACTAGTATGTGCACCAACCTTGTGTTTGATTTTCTAGTTGGCTGGAGCTGGACAGATAACACCGCTGTGGGCTTCGTCAATTGGGCTCCTGGAGAGCCAAATCAGTTGTACCATCCTGGGGAAGGGACCCAAGAGAACTGCGTGGAGGTGTACGACGACGGACGCTGGAATGACAACAACTGCCTGCATAAGAGAGGTTTTGTGTGTCGCCACCGCCAGTGTACGTATCCCACCCCCCTCCTAATAGTCTCATGGCAGATACCAGACTGCACTTCTGCAGCTTTACAATGTGAGCAGCAGATTAACAGCTTCTCTTGAAACTCTCTTTCAGACTATACAACAGATAACAACAGTGATCCAATTTTCCCGACTGATCAAGTTACCACCCCTATATTTACTACTACTACAACATCACCAACATCACGCCCCCCTCCCCCTGGTAAGTGTGACTATGTCTAATGTCAGTCATACATCGTCATATTTTATTCAGACATTCTTGGTCCCCAGATGATGAATCCTCTTTAGTATGGTAATCCTCTGACTTTTCCTCTGATGCCATCAGCAGGTCTAAGTTCAGTACCATGAGGCTCACATGTGTGGTTTTAAGTCAAATGTCTCAGCAAGTGTTGGATCGATTGCCATGAAATTCTGTACATTCTTTCTCCCCAGAGAATTATTAATTACAACTTTTGGTGTTCGCATGGTGACGTTAGCATTTAGCTCAAAGCATTAAGTTAGTTTTATCCATTTGCTGTACTCAGTCTTGCTACTTTAATTAGGATTTTTCTTACCTTCTAGTTTTCTTTTCCAGCTTATGCAGATGCAAACAATCATACATGACATGTTTTAATGTTGGGCAGCTTTAGAGAAACCAGGGTGCTTCAGTTTAAATATGTTTTACAGGCATATTGACAGATTTGTTTCCGAATCTCAGATCGGGGAGGGGTGATAGCTGGCGCTGTCATTGCAGCCGTGGTGATTTTTGTCTTGATCTTTGGACTGATACACTACATCTTCAATGTCCGGGGGTATAAACTGAGTGGCCTGAGCCTGCCAAGAAGACGAACGACTCTTGTTGATGAGGTGAGTTATTGATTAGCCTGTTGTGGTTGAGTGTAAACACGTGGGTAGGGTTTTATGGGAGTGTAAATACTAAGTTGTGTGATTCTTCTGTTGCAGCCTACTTTCACAAACCCCAACTTCGCAGGAGAATCATATACATAAGCCATCATTCAAGATTTGTACAGTAAATCTAATCTGATACTTTGTTTAAACAAATCAGTAATAATATAGTTTTTAAGTCTGCAGACTTCTCTAAGATTTAACTCTATTGTACAGTATGTACAATAGAGTTAAATCTTTGTTTAGTGTATTGTACACACTGATAGAAAGATAAAACTTTCAGTAGTTATTTTGTAATGTTTGCAGCAATTTGTGATACAAGTAATTAAGAAATGTTGTTGCTATTTACCAACCACATCCGCCAAATATCAAATTGTGTGATTCATGTTTTGTTTGAGAAAAATAAAAGTAAACAACAATAAACTTATTTTCAGTGTTTATTTGTCTCTGTACACTGCAACACAAATTCTTCACATATTTCACAAAAGGAGAACAAAAAGCATCCTTCAAATTTTTCCAGCAATAGTTATTTAGACATGAAGTGTAAACTCTTTGCAAAGAGATTCGTAGATGAAACACCAACGATCAAGGATGATGAAAATAAAGCCACAGGTTGGAAGAGACGGGAGAAACAGATTTAACAGTTGAAGTTGCACAATTTCTGAATGTCGAATGCCAAAATGACCTTTGGTAAGATCATTTCTATAGCAGCCTACTGATGGTTTGTACATAAAAATAATCCTAAATGCCATGGCACCAGTGTCCTCACTCCTTACTTAAAAAAAAATATCAGAATTTATTTGAGAAAATAAAGTTCGGAGCACTTTAACATCCTCATTTTGCCCTTTTATCATGTACAGACACACTGACTGAATTAGCAAGAGAAACGTTTCAAAACACGACACTCATTTCAAGAAATGTGTTATTTTAAATTCGCCAAATCCAAAGCATTGTTCCTTTTCCTGCACCACTATTTCATTCCGATTACTTTTGTGTCCCCCTGTGAATCAATAAAAGGCTGTGATGTCAACGCCTCACAAAAAAACAAAAAAAAAACAACAACCTTGAGGCAACAAAACTCATGCTTCATTGCTGAGAATCAAAGTTACAATAAATAAAAGTAAAGTCTAGTACAGTCCTGCCGGTCGAATAACACACTGAAATTAATCACAAATACTCAAAAAGTGCATTCTTTAGTAAGCTATAGTTTGGCCATTTATTCTACCCCCACAGATGAAGGAAACATTTTCTATCTCAACATTTGCTACTCAACAAAAGTGTGGGAAACACAGGAAAGTAGCTTACCGGTGCAAAAACGAATAAAGGGAACACTACTGTAGTTTCATATCATTTCATAACTAAAACTGATGGCCAATGTGAACCACCACATCCATCATTTTTCCCTAAGGAAAGACGGGGTTGTAATGTTATTCCCGCTTTTTTGTTCTTGCAAGTGGTTCTAGACAAGAAGCCTCTGTAAGATGTTTACTATGATGCTTGCATAATTTTCATTTAGAGGTGGCAAAAGTGCAATTTTTTTTACAGGATCACGAGAATAAAATCTCTACACCTTATTTACTGTATTGGGTATTTAATACTCTGATGTTCAGTTCAACAGTTACTTGGTTTTTAATGAAGTAGAAGACTGTTAATTTATGACAATATCAATTATTTTTTGCTGGGGTGGAGGGAGATTTCGACCAATTAATCAGATATATCTTATACCTTATACACGATAACATCTTCATTCATCAACATTCAGTCTGAAAATACCTTCTTATGTCCTTATTGATGCATGAAGTATCATTTGATTATGACCAGATTTGTCTTTGTTGTCATTCAACCTACATTTAATATGTATTTTGTCATGAGAGGGCAAATGTCTAATAGTATGGCACCTTTTTTTTAATGTATCCTTAAAAAGCACCTATTATTACACAAGATGCATGTTTCAATTTAACTGAAGCTGTAAATCTGGCAACACTCCTTTGAAAAACTGACAATATAGGTGTCAAGTAGGGGTAAGCTAAAATTAGCAGATTTGATATAATTATCTGTTTCTAAATGTTTTTGGCAGCAAAAATGTCCCCATATTTGACTTATTTCTCCTTCTCACATGGTCAGATTAGACCCTGTCACCAGTGCAAACAGAGGAAATAAGTAAGAAATGACTTCACCCCCATGTGAAATGCACATCTTAAGTCTTAAAAGAGATACCACCTGATTTTGGGTGAAATTTAATGCACAATTTAAATAATACCTGAATCCAAATCAAAAACAAATATTTCACACTGAAAAAGGGAAACGCAATCTCTTTTGAAGAGAAAATAAACTTAAAAAATAATTAGCAAAAACTTTGTGGCAGAAGAGCCTAAACGTGATACTTTAGAAAGAATGAGTGCCTTTATTTTTACCGCTCATGATTGCAACATTATTAAAAAAAGCTGTGATAATAAATAAGATCTGTGTCAGTACTTGCACCAAAACCACGTGATAAGGCTGCTTATAATCATAGAGCCACCAAATGGTAAGTTTGGTAATATTTGATGTATTTTTATCCAAACTCAGTTAAGGCCACTCATGAAAAAAAGCCCTGATTCAAAGATTAGTCCAGGACATCGGCTGAGAGAGGAACAGGTACGTTGCAAGGCTTGAAATATGTGGATTACAACAGATGTACTCAAATTTCATAAAAGTTCCAGAGAGAAAGCGACACCAAAATCAATGAGTAAAAAAAAAAAAAAGAAAAGGAAAAAAAAGTGCTATGATAAGTGTGGTGTTCTTAAAGACATTCATGATATGGTATCAAATTGTACCTTTTTAATGAGATGAGTCCATGTGAAGTAAAGAAAATGATGACTTGCACAGAGCCTGAGGCCCAGATCAGGAGTGAGGGGCAGCTCATAGGGTTTGTATGAATCCAGAAGCAGGAGCAGCTTGTTGGTCACTTCATCTTTTGGCTGTGCAGCCTCAGCCAGTGGACGCCCTGCCTCGTATAACGGACCACGGAGCTCATACTCGACATCAGGCTCAGTGGGCCCATAACTGTGTCCAGCTCTGTCAGCATACCTGAAACATACAAAAATATAGAAAAATTAAAAAAAATAAAATGTATATATATATATATATCACAAAACACTTGCTGGCTTCATTTATCTTTTAAAAAAATAGCTTTTGGCTTGGATTTAAATGCACCTCAGTAATATGGACGGTGAATACTGGAGGTTAAATGACTCCAAATAAGAATTCCTAACAAGCAAGAAATAGTCAGGATCCCCCGGCAAAAGTGTATTTCATTGAAAAATACCAGAAAGACCCTAATTAAGTTGTCCCTTCTAATTAAATTTACATAAATAAATAAATAAAAAGCTCAAAATTCCCAAAATATCAAAAGTCAGTATGTGGGAGATTTTCGGTGATAACTCATCACATGATTCCAAAGGCTAGGAGTAGGTTTCCAGCGTTGAGGAATTTGCTGGTATTACTTAATTTGGCATGAGGGAGGTTTGAGTAAAGCAACATCACTATGGCGACATCACCGTTGTGTGCGTGTACGGATATAACAATTGATCATCTCCTTACGGTGATACAAAAAGGAATTCACAGCATTTCTTCTCTCAGGGGCCTTAATGCTAACATAAATTGCTAAAAGGGTTTTTACGTGAGAATATTATTTTCAGATTGTCCAGGTTCCAGTGACGATGGCGTTGGCAGAGGTATGTGCTTTCTAGTCATGTGCTTTCTCTTTTCTACAGTTCTTACCGCTGCCTTTGGGTGCCAGTGCCTCGGCCTGCTCCCAGAAGTCATGAGAACTCAGGAATAACGTAGTGATGTTCACATAGGTGAAAGCTACTTGTTCAATGGCATGGGGAACTGCCACGGTGCTGCAGACGGGGTCCATAATCAGCCCACTGCCACTCTGGTTGGAGCCAGGACCTGAGCTGCTGGGTGTGATGGCAGGAGACGGCATGTTGGGCATGGGGGATGGGGTGTCTGCAACCCTGAAGAAGAAAATATGTAGACTTTTTAATGTGCTGCACCTTTGACAGGTTATTGCAATATGTTTGAACTGTGAATGTAATGCACAAACTATAGGACTTACTTTGATGTTACGACAGAAGGGCTGTATGCTTTCTGAGAAGAGCTCTGAAAAAGATCCATATTCAATCAGGAAAACTAAATATCAACTGTAACTTATGTATCCATGCAGAGGTGCTACTTTTCCACCTCTGTTTAATTACATGATTACATTCTGTTTAAATAATAAAATTGAACATTTACCTTAAAGTGGTCAGTGAGGGTCTTTGAATACTTGAGTGCAGTTTTGTATTTGTGGCGAAACATGGCCATATGTAAGAGAGACTGGCACTTCAAACTACAAGACACACTTAAATGTTATTGAATTATTCAGAATTCATCTGATTCATTAAAGAAAACATAGTGAACACTGTTTCTGTTCTGGACATTTTGCTTTTCAGGAACAAACAGAGAAAAGAGGTTCAGATGTTTTACCAAACTGACTAATAATTCAAAAACATTAACAGTCAATCTAGCATTTCATCAACGATGGGATACCTAAATAAAAACAGATGGTGTGGAGACACAAAGTATATATTTAGGGCGGTCACAAAAATAGCATATTAGCTCATGACTGTCATATAAATAATTGTGATTAATGATTTAATTGTCTTCTTCTGCTCTGTATTAGTTTAATAGTATAAATACACATTATAAAGAAGAACCATCATAATACTTATATTTTAAATTCCAAACCAATTAATTCTGACAACTTTGACTTTTTTTTCTGTTTTCAAACATTATTTCATGAGAGGTCGATTATTTCTATTCAACAGACAATATTCAATAAAGATAACTTTATATTAGAAAATCCAATCTATCTGATTAGCAGTACCATTCATGGATTTATGGATTACAATAAATTTATGCTGCCAAACAAGTAAGTTGTACATATCTGATTACCATCAAAGTCATCTACTGAAGCACACACATTTAGTTCCAGTTGTTGGTGGGATTTCAAATCATCAAAATTTGAATAGAAAGGTTTAACAGTTCTACAATCACATACTACAGTGGAGTTAAACCAACATCTCTGACATTAATAAATGACAGCAAATGAGAATTTAATACTGCCAGAAACCAAATCATAGATGGTGGCAGGCTAAAACACAAAAGGAGTTTAACCATAACCAGTAATGTTAGAGGACATTTGATGAGACATTCAGATGTGTGGAGAAAAAAGAAGAAGATAAATCAGCATCAACACCTTACCATAAAGCTAAGAAGTCTTTTTCTGAGGATGGAGCAGAGGGGTCCACTGGGTTTTTAAGTTTCAGTACAAACCTGTGAGAATCAAAAACCTTAACTTGGATGGTGAAAAGCATTTCACTGTCTGTGACGATGACAGAGAAGAAGAGTATTCCCTACACTCTGTGGCTTTGCAAACATGCAAACTAATAAATAGAAAGCTCCTAATAGTGCAGAAAATCAATAATAGAAGGGGGTTCATACTTGAGCAGCTCCACAGTCTCTGCAAACATCGTGTAGGAAGACATTGAAATCTGTGGATCTTTTTCCATGGCAATGCCACTCTCAACAAAGTACATGGCTGCATCCATGTAACTGAGAGCTTTACTGAGCTTATCTGGCTACAAAGAGAGCAAGACAGAGAGAAAAAAAAAACACAATTCGGCTCTAAGTTACTTGTACTGCTGGCTAGACTGAAGTCATTTTAGTAAAAGGAAGAAACCAAAAGGGAAACTTACCTCTGCATCTGCTTTGTGCTTCAGTTTTTTGGCCTCTTTTATGTAGTGCTTCACTGGATACTGCCTACAAGTGAAAGCAGCTTTATTAAAGGGGTAAAAGGGACATAAAACTAACAATTGCAAGAAATGTGTCATCACCGACACAGAAAAAAGTGCAGCTCTTAATTACAACAGTGGAAATAATTTAATTAAAATCAGAGGAAATGTTGCTCTGGAATTCTCTTGCAAACCAAAGTTGTACCAATAACAATGTCCGTTTTTATGAAAAACAAAAACAAGAAAAAACCCACAAAAAAAAAACACACTCATTGTCTCCTGACTTGCTATATTTCCATCAACTCACCAGATTTTCCCGTATTTCCGCCACAATGGATGGTTTTGAAAAGGTCAGCCATGAACATTTATGACATTGCAGGTTGGATCATAATGGATTACATAATTATTCAGGACGTTAAAAATATAAACAAGAGAACAGCAGTGACCTTCACACTTACACACATGTAAAAAATAATGCTGCCTTATATCTGATTAAACTAATGTGCACAGAAGTTTTTTTTTGAGGTATTTAGAGGTTACAGAAGGAGGAGAGGCCTACATTGTTTATATTGACTAATGTGATGCACATTTAGTCATACATTGAAAGTATTTTAGATCAAATCAATAGCTGGGGAAATGATTTTTTTTTACCTGTCCTCAAATTTGAGCAAAGGTCTGTTGGTCAAAGCTTCCTTGGTGGGCTGTGAAGATGAAGATGATGGGACAGCAAAGCTGCTCTTTGGGGGCTTCTGCTGGGATTGCAAGGCAGATGTTTAGTAGATATTTGGACGCTTTGCCATTTTTATTTAAAACTGAACTATTAAAACTACAAAATCTTGCAGGAATCGTTTTTGTTAAAAGAAGCAATGGAATGACTGAATATTCATAGCCAGGTTCGTAGCCAGTCACCTTTACACAGTTTACATGCTCTGTAAGCTTTCCGCTGCTCCTCTTGTGCTTGCGAGAGTCTTTGCTCGTCTCCTTCTTACTGGTCTGAGGGGCCTCCCCGCTTCTGCGTTTGTGTACCTTTAACTCTTTAGCAGCGTCTTTGGGAGTAAGAGGCTGCTGCAAAGGAACGGGATTTTTCTTGGCCTTCTTTCGCGCCCGGTCCTCTGTTGATTTGTTGGAACTTCTGCGGGTGATAAGATGAGCTTGTGTGATTTTACGACCACAACAAAATGAAAATTTCCTTTAAATAATGTTCATGCCATCTCAGGCAAAAACAAGCAGAGAATGCCTTTAAATTAGGAGATTGAGGGGACCTACTCCAGTTTGATAGCATGACTTGATGAGGTATTCTTGTTTTCCAGCCTCGGTTTCTTCCTGGGAACAGCTGCATTGTCTGCCTCAACCTTGAAAACAACAAATCACACATTAAAGTTAAAATAAAACTTTGATTATATAAATGCATGCCAACTAGAACAGCCACGTTATGTCTCACATTTTGAGGTATACACTTTTTGCTGGTTTTGGTAAGTTTCTGTACTGTAGAAGCATCACTGCCTCCTCCATCTTGCTCTAGGACCAGCACGGATCTCTTTGCATCACTGGACATCTGGGGGACTCTTGAGAGCAAACTTAGATCAATCTTCACTAGCAGGGATATAGAAGGCTTGTGAAGGTCCCGAGAACTCCTGGCTGTATGCCCAGTCCTTCCAGGGTGCTTGTTGGTTGTTTTGGGAGTAGTCTTTGTGCCCTTCTGACAGACAGTCTCGGACTTTGATTTGCTACAACTGATTCGGACTGCTGGGGCAGGAGACCGCTGGTCAGGCTGAGCAGGACTTTGAGTGGGGCAGGAGCAGGGGTTCGGATATCGCACACCACATGATGGACCATGACCACACACGACTTCAGACTCTGTTCCAGCCTTCCGCTTGTCAAGTAACGTGTGTTTAGAAGTCCTTTTACCATCTTTTTTAGTGTCACCTCCTCTGTCCCTGCTTTTTTTGCTATGTGCTGTTTTCATCTTTACTTTGGGTCTGTCTGTGAAATACGGGTCTTTGTCTCGCGTGGCTACAACGTCCCGACACTTCATGCTGAGAGCTGCTTCAGTACAACCTGCCCTCGCTGGTTTTGAGGAGTATGTGGGGCATGAAAGTTTCCTGCTGCAGCTCTTTAAATCAGTGGAGGGGGATATTTGGCTTTGCTGGTTATAGCTGTCCTGAGGGCTGTCACTGCACTGCTGGGGTACAGTTCCAAGGCTATCAGTGAACTCTTTTTGGTTAGAGGGAATCTGAGGTTTCAAGTCGCTGGTGGGGTTGACCGCCTCTACACTGTTGTCCTTGGAGCTCTGAGCGGGTGGTGGCTGTTTGTCAGCGGGGTTCTCTGAGGCATGTGCGACACTTTGACTTTCAGTGCTGGAGTTCTGCTGGCTGGGCCTAATCCAGTTCCCCAACTGCCAATCAACATGGGTGACTGATGGAGCATCAAGCTGTAAAAGGAGACAAACATTTGTTTGTTTTTTGTAAATTAGGAACAACAACCAGTAAAGAGAATACATATTTACGTGTCCTCCACTCAATATACACATACAAAAATGACAAGTAACAAATGATCTCAGTTTTCACCTTCTTGCTCATCTGGCGTTGATGTGGCTCCTCGGTGGTGCTTTCACTGTCTGACTCTGATCTTGAGCTACTCTCCGAGTCGCTGGAGCTGGCAGACTCTACCCTTCTGGACTGTGCTGCTCCAAATGAACTACAGCACAAACACACAACACACTACAGTAAAATGACACAGTGGTGTTACAGCAACAATTAAAAAATAAATATTGAGACCGACATGCTCTGGCTGTGCCGGCAAACCATGTGTTTGACAAATGTTACGCAAGAGGGAGACATTTTTCTATTTGGCTTTTGATTTGCAGATCATCAATTCTATAAATGTTTTTTTTAATTCTGAAAATTAGATGCAGTCGATTAAGCAAATACTTGATTGACAAAACAATATATATTATTTTGGTATTTGATTGATATTTTTAGTCATTTTTGAAGAAAAATACCAAACAGTTTCCAGTTTGTCAAATACAAGGACTTTCCTGATTTTAATATTCTCTTCTCTTTGGTTTTCAGTCTGTTGATTAAATAAAACCAGACATTTTTTAAAACATTTTCACCATCTTCTTACATTTTGGACATAAAACCATCACCAAAAAAAATGCAGATGAACTGATAATGAAAATGCTTTTTTGTTGTAGCCCTAATGACAAATCTATATCAGCAACAGTATCTTTAATCTGCAATGTCTTCTGATTTTAGCAATTGTAAAATCCTTTTTGGATGTGAACTGATGAAACTGATTCTGACTGGTTGATAACAGCCCGTTAAACTTTGGCAGATACTCTGATGAAGCTAGCTGGTCTAGACAAACTTGTGTTGATTAAACTACATGAAAGTTTAGCATTTTTCAACAGTCCTCAGCTAAACAAATATCCTTTTGAAAAGTCACTCACAGTAAGGAGCTTTGCTGGAGGAGCTGGGATGGATCCGTCGGAGGTGAATCATAGTTTTCTGGAAAGAGATGGCAGAGAAAACAAACATAAGTCTATGCCTAGAGCATATGTCATTGTATGAGACACTCGCACTGTTGTGCATTTGGCTCACATGTCCTGCATTTTTTTTTTTTTTTACTAATTTAGCAAGGCTACAAAGGAAAAAAAACTTTTAAAATAACCTGCAGTCAAAACTGATGCCATAAGACATCCAGAGGGCTTCCAAATAGATTCAACATTATACAAGCACATGCTTCTGATACGAACAATCTATTTCAATATAAAATGTTATGCATTGTTGTAGAATAGAAATACAAATTAAAAGCTGTATCTCCAGAGGAAAAGATTATACAACTGTTGCTACACTTCATTAGCAATCTGATCTTCATGTCACAGATTGCTGCTTCATTCCTACAGTTCAGCGGGTACGCAGGCTTTAACTATCATACAGTGACATAGTAAGCTCTGCTCTTTAGGTATTTTCTTAGCATTTCCCAAACTTCAAACCTTACTACATTACTCAGCTGTTGAACAAGAACAGCTTTTCTTGCTCAATATAATAATGTTAAATAGAATGCATATCATCATGCAAATAATAACCAATGCAGCCTCAAAACATCAGATACAAAAATAGGTCAGATAACAAGTGATCAGGCAGACTGTATCATTTGATCTGAAATGTTTTTGGGAATGAAACTTAATATATGTATGACTGAACAACTGGCTTCTAAATTCCATCCACGCTGAGAACAATTGTTAGGGCTTATTATGTTTATGATGAAACAATAGGGATTTCTTTTCTTCTGGTCACATCATTATTTAGTCTTTATTTTCAACTTCAACAGCTGGGCGACTACTAAGGGCAGAGTCACTGTCCACAGATAAAGACAACAAGGAAAAAGGAATGGGCAGAAATAGGTGCAGCGAGTGATGGATTAAAAACAGTGATAGGTGAAACAGGAAATGAAATGAGTGTAACATAACCAACATAATCACATGTAATATATCAGTAACAAGGAAGGTTTTCAGAAGAGAGAGAGATCACATCTCTTCTCTTCTACATGACTGCCCTTTTCTCTCAATGGAGGCTAATTTGAAATTGAATTGAATTGAAGACGTGAATCTGCCTGATGCCATCACACCCTTGTTGAGTAGTCTCGACTAGGCTAGGGTTAATCCACCAGCTGGCAACATTGATCACATTCATAACACACTCCAGTCATATCATTTCTATCTCACTATTCTTACTGCCATGTTCATCCTGCCTGCTTCATTCCCTCATTACTCACTTTGTCCTTGACATGAAGAGACATGCTCTGCTTCCTGTGAAGACAAAACAGAGCAAGTATAAAACACTGTTTGACTTGGATTTGAATACTTTAATCTATATTTGCATTAAATTGATACTTAAGAATTATTGTGCACATATATTAGAGCCTGAGCGTGTTAGAAAAAAAGCCATGGGGTCATTAAAATAAGAAGTAAAAAATAACTCTTCTGAACATGAGGATCCTATTCAAGTTGTGTGGTAATCTTACATTCTGATATATTTTGTGTGCAAATAAGAAACTTGAAACTTGGTAGAGGAAGTAGAGGTCTGTTCAAAAGTATAGTTGTAAAATAAGGGTCCAGGTGTCAAGACAAACATCCTCCAGGCACCATGGATATACAGTATGTGGGGTGTGCCAGTGAGTATGAAAGGTAAAAGACAGAATTCAATCATTCTCAAATCTTAGGCTCTTACCTTGGCTGGGAAGGGGGATTTGGAGAGTTCACCTGTGCTAGGTGTGTGTATAGCTGTCAGGAGAGGGGGCCATGAGTGGGTCATTTCCTGTTGGGGGGAAATAAAAGAGTGTGATGAGCCGAGAGTCCATCAAGATAACACAAAACGGGAGTCACTCTGTATATATATTAAACATTAAACAGATGCACTCTCACTCAAGTCTTTGCTGCCCAGTATGCCAAGACAAACTCGAACTGCACAGGGCTGAACAATAAGCATTGTTCAGGTCAAATAAAATACGACATGCGGCTCGTAAATCTAGAAACTCCAAAAAGAACTGAAGACATTTTGTGAGCAACTTGCTACCCTCTCATCTCTGCGATGGAATGAAATAAAGGCTTTCAATTTGTGATGTGTGATACCATTTATTTCCCATCTGATCTAATACCAAAAAATCCAGTTTAGTATTGCCAATATCAACACTCTAGAGATGTTTTGTGCAAAAGCTTAATAAAAAAACAAACAATCCACTCATCAACCTACAAAGTGAAGCCTAGACAGACATGAATCACTTTCCCACGGTAATAGAGAGTGATAAACATCAACACAGTTACACTCTCTCTGTACCTGGTTACGTCTGACAAAGGACTCAGAGGTTGAGGTCTGTGTTGCTCTTGCAGCACTTTTCTTCCCTTCTTCAAATTCCTGCTGCATTAATCTCATGCTACTCTGAGTTGTTGCTTGACGAGGTTAGTGTTGGTGCCACATTACTTCGCAGCCCTCCCACACACATCACATACGGCATTGTTGCTTTTCTAAGAACTGAAAATGGTCCACACATGACTGTGTTTGCGGTCAGCCATCACCACTTCAAATCTGTCATCATTTCAACCCTGTCAGTGGCACCTTATGCATGTATAGAGCCATCGCTGACATATGAAGAAATAGTTCCATTCAACACGGTGTTTTCTATTCTAGATCCTGGTGATGGCGTAGTTACTTTCTGCCTTAAGAGTGTTTTTTGCTTCCCTTCTATGACTCATTGTGTCCTCATTCTGATTCATTTTCTTACACAAACATTAAACATGACAGTTAATTTTACTCTTTGATGTCATTTCATTACCACTATAAATAAAACAATTTGTAGAGGGCATTATCGTTCAACTCTGCTCTCCATCCAAACATTAACTTCGATTATGAATTTTCTTACAACTTTAGAAAAGAAATCATCCCATAAATTTGCTATCAAACACTAATATAAAGCATGCAAACAGTATCAGTTCAGTCATTACTCGACACAGTAGAATAGACAGATGTAAGCAACAATGGAAACGATTTCTGATGCTTCCTGCAACTTTAATGCAGCATCTTGATCTCATCTCATCGAATACAAGAGATACTACAATAAAACAAGATACAGTCGGTGGCTTTTCTATGGAGGAAAACAGCTCTTTAATGAGAATGGAGAGACTTTTTCTTAAGGCAACAAAATGATAACAAAACACAACAATGGGTGTCTCTGAATGAACATCACATCACACCTTAAAGTGAATGGGCTACTACAGAAGAGGATCATTCTCAGTCTCACTCAGTCAGCTACGTATAGGCAAGATACCGAAGGGAAAGGCTCTCTAGAACTAGCCTATTAATCAATGGAAAAACATTCTCTGAAGAATCTTCTGTAGCATAGTTCTAGTTGAAAAGGCAGAAATAAATTGCTTGCGTGCCATAAGAAAATGTTTGTACTTAATTTGAGTAAACAAGCAAAATGGACAACATAAATGACTTGTTGTGTAACTTGGGGTAGTGTCAACTATCGTGCCACATTCAAACTGCTTCAAGAATTTCCAAAGCAACTGCCGTGGGTTTGTAAAAACAAACTGCACTCATCTCATTTATCCCATGGATGGAAACCTGCAGATAAAATGGCTCCAATGAAAATAAGACGACTCACTTCAAAAGGCACACATAGGCCACAACCACACATCGAACTTCACCAGAATGCAGCAAATATCAAGACAGGATCAGGGCAAAGCAGTGTCAAAAAAAAGGACCACAAGTGGTCTTGTCAGAGGAACCTTGTTTCAATGCTGAATGAAGCATTGCTAGATAGTGACAGGCGCGTCATTAGAATTATTCAAGAAGTTATTAAGGAATGCAAATGCTGTTTTGAAATCTCACATTACTGAACATTCATAACTTTCACAGGTCAGTGGCCCACGTGATGATTTGGGAACTCGGTGGAGCTATGTGTGCTGGAAAACACACAGAAACACAGTGATAAAGAAAATACTGTAGATCCAGAGTAAAAGGCTATTGTAAGAAAGCTTATCAGGAATTGCTCAAGTTCTTAGGGTTGTTGAGAAACTAGAAACATGTGTTTGGTCCTCTTTGATTGAAATTGCAACGAGAGCACTTGTGCTACAGCTAAAGCTTCTCAACATGACAGCCAAAACTCTGCAGAAAAAGGTAACTACATAGAACCCCATTAACAATGACACTACACGACTTGTGCACTCCCATTTGTTGTGCTTTAAGAGCTTCTTTTTTTTTTTTAAATGTTTTTTTTTGTATAATTTATTTGTTTGTGGTTATTTCAAATATTGCAAGATTTTCTTTCAACTTTCTGCAAAATAAATTCTGTACCATTGTGCCAAAATCATTTAGGTGGGGAGGAGGCTGAACCATCATAGCTATAGAAAAGATTGCAAGATGGTGTACCCCAATTAAATCATCAATATCTTAATGCAACCATGTTGGTGTAAAATTGTTCATCTCTGCAAGTAAAATCTGCACGTGCATTGCCTTTAAAATCATTTTTCTTCATACACTGTTTCCAGGATATGATAAAACAATATTGTGGAAACATACATCTTACATAGAAATACTGCGTACACAATGTAAGCAATGCTTCAATTTGTGTTCACCTGTACATGTGAATGCAATGAGAGTCAGTAATCATGTGTATTTGTATAAACAAGTAGTTTAGATAAAGACGTAAATAATAAAGTAAATAGACCCATTCCAACTATAAATGACAATTTAAACAGCTGGACTTACCCTTAATATGTCCTCAACACACTGAACTTCATTTGTCTTTGTCTGAAGAAAAGAAAGGAATAATTATGAGTTTCCAGTAGAAAACTATTTTCTTGCTACCTAACTATATTGTACCACCATGCAGAGGGAAACATGCATACACTCATGGACAAGAGGCGACCTGTAACATCAGCTGGCTTTGTTAGCTAGCCTCTCATCCATGAATAGACAGATGCTTCTTTCTACTGGTGATACAGGAAGAAAATAGTTGGATAATTTGATTTTAATGTGGCGTGGAATTTCACAATGAAATAATTAACTCAGCTATTAAAGACAACGCTAAATAACTATCTTATGAAGATATGTATGAATTTAATTATGACAGAGTAAATGCATACATGAAAGGTATTTCATTGCTTTTTGCTTAATTTCTTTTTTTTTATTTTGTCATTCAAATCTTCCACAGGACACCAGACTAACAAAAGACGCCTGAACAAGTTATTAGATCTTTGTGTTATAGGTCTACAAGCACTGAAATAGTCTCAATCCAAAGAAGAGAAAAAGAACAGAAAAATGATGAATTCTTTTTCTTATTTTCTGTATCTCCCATCTTAGATATTATATATTAGAGGTGGCACAGTTATCCAAATCCACAACTCAATTTGACTTTCAATTTCAAAGGGTCATGATTGGATTCACTTTTAATATTTTTTCAGTTCTGGTGACCATGTCATTGTTAGACTATCAAGTCTATAGAGATCATCAGTTGGCCATTATTTGTGTAGTGGTAAAAGCAAGTAAACCAGTAAAAAAAGTTGAATCAGTATCAAACCCCATAAAGACACCTACATTCAGAATACACTATACCCCTAGTTAATGTTTTTACACCACAAGTTTATAATTAATTGTAATGCAGTGGAATATAACACTCAATTTAAATAAACTCAAACACATCATCAGTAAAATTTTCAAAGATTATATTAGAGCAAAATGTTAATAAAGCAGTCTTTTATAGTTCAGTCCAGCTTCATAGGATTCACTTCAGTGGGTCAATTCAACTCAGTTCAGTTCATTCAACAAACTACTCCACTTCAGGATTTCCTGACAATCCCATGACAAAACACAAAACAGGAAGTCTTCCACACCACATTTTAGTTCAGTAAAATTCACAAACCCACCAAAGCTTTTGCAAAGGAGAAAAGATAAAATAAATAAATAAAAGCATCAATGGTCACCAGGCATTCACCAACTCACGATTACTATGGTGGGGGATTATTACGCAGTTGTACAGTCTCCAAAGTTCGACATAACTCAATGGAAAGACACAAGGAAGTCAAACCAGTGGCTTCAGGACAGTAGGAGGATTTTCCAGTTCTGTTTCTCCGTCATCTCATGGACTCCGCCCATGGCCATGGTGTCAAGAATTGCAGCTGCAGGCTACTTGTAACTTACACCGCATCTTGGAAATCTTTTTTTTTTTTTATATGGGCACGCGTAAGTAGGCGTCATACTTTTGATTTAGATTATCAAAATTTTAAGTTGATTTTGATTGATTTCCAATTTATGTGTTTTTAGTATAATTTCATAAGATAAATTACGAATAAATACATCTGCTGATCGTGAAATCTGTTCAGGTGGCAAGCTCAGAATGGATCTGTGAAAGTCAAAATTATATCTATGCAAATCATTTGGTAACCATGGTAACACATATACATTAATATGAGCGTCTGACCTGATCAATAGGTCAAAAGTTGTTGCTGTATTAGTTAGTTAAGTGATCCCACAGTGAGGCCCGTATCATTATTGTAGCCTACAAGACATCTTGATTAATCATTATTCATAAAATGCGGTGAGTCTGCAGTCTAAGAATACGAATAATGCTTTTGATTGTTTCAGCTCAATGTGGATTGTAATATGAAGTGTTTTTATTTCTGAACCCTACTACCATCTACTGGATTTTGAGATGTATGGCATTTATTGGCCAAATACCCTATCTAGCAACGTTAAGGATGTTAAAACAATTAACCCACCAGCCATGAGATTCAGATCCACTCCAAAATGTAATAGCGTCTTCCTTGGTGCATGCTACATCCTATGATGTCAGCACTACAACCTCATTCCCTAGATGAGTGACGCAATATGTCGTATCAGGCAGAAACATTGGCCAAGCCCAACATCAGATAAGTACTGTGTTTGTGTGCATTTCACTTTGCTTTCAGGCCTGTCTTTCAGTTTTTCCTATCTGAATGGACACTGAGATAAGGTCAGAGTCAATGGGCCCCCGGAGCAGTTATGCAAGTTGGTGACAAAGCTCATTTATTGTTCTGCTGAGCCCAGGGGTGAAGTTATCAGGGCCAGCTGAGGTAACATACACCGAGAAAAACACAAGCCTGCTGTCCACATGCATCATCATGCTATGCACCTGAGTAAGACATGATACCACTCCCACCACCACCACGTGGATGAAGTCACACTGGGTGATGGCAAACGATATATTTACGGGACATATTGATGTGTTGATAGTGTGAGCGCTGCAAGTCAATTCCAAAAACTATTAAGAACTTTCATCTTTTGAAATGAGGTTTCTGAAATTGAGTATTTTCTGAAATGTCATCTCAAATTTGTTTTATATTATGTTTTGTTGATTTGTTATACGAAAGGTTTAGGACTTTAGCTGCCTATACGTACACAGGGATGTCTGCTCTCTGACGTATGGCATCTTTGTATTGACCTGTGTCCAGTAGTTGCACATGTGAAACTTTGAGGATTCGAAGGGTTGGTGAGAAACAGAGGAGTGAGTAATTATAAAGCTATCCTGCACTGGACAAATCACAGCAGTGAGAACAGCAGCACATTCAGCACTGCAGCAGGAGGGTGAGGGGGAGGACTGCTGCAGGTGCAACGGTTGGTTGTGGTTGTGGTTGTGTGTGTGTGTGTGTGTGTGTGTGTGTTATGCATGACAAAGAACAGATGAATAGAGTTAACTGGAGGTCAGTCAGACTCTCAAAAACAAAACAAGTCCTACCCAAATACCTTCAGTCAAGCAAGAAAATCAAAACTACAGAGGGTTTCAGAAAACATCCTCAGGTTGGCAGAAAAACAGTCACTTAGTGCACAGTACATTACATTCAAAGCCAACAAAACAGTGTAGAGAAATATCAAGTACTAAAGAGGAATATATTCTCCTGTAATAGTTTCGACTATTTTTTCGAAAAGTAGGAATAAATTATATACCGTGCCATATAATAGATGCCACCTGTATATTAAACAGCATACAACCCCCAATTCTGTTACCTGTTACCAATTAACCTGTTTACAACAACTTTCCCAGTCTTTTCCCAGCTTGTTTGAAACGCGTTGCTGGCTTCAAATTCAGTGACCCCTTCTGAGGCCGCTAGACAGATAAATGAGAGTGAGCTCTGTTCACACGGTCACCTGTACAACACCGAAAATATAACATTGGATCCAGCAAAGGCAACAGCAACTTCAGCAGAACTCTCACCATTGTGTGTGACACACGTTCTGGGTAGCAGCAGGTTAACAGTAAGATCATGTAGCGAGCTTGTGCACCCACATTGTCCATGGGGTGGCGCAGTAATCCTTTTAGCATAGAAGCTACAGTGAAGATGTCCGCTTAAAAGGGATGTGCATAATAATGATTCAAATTAATGTGGGACGTCTGGGATTCTGGACACATGGATTATACTGTAGGAGCAATACGGAATCATTTTGCGTTTGTTTTCTTTTCTTTTTTTTAATTTTACATTTCAATGTCCACATCTACTCGAGTCATTACGGAGAATGCTGCAATGCTGTTTGAAATACCAGGAATGTTTTATGGACTTCACACAACTTTCCACTGACATGACGGTAAGTAGATAATGACTGAATTTTAATTTTTGGGTGCACTGTTCATTTGAGTTGAGCAAGACTATTTCTAGCTTGCCGTAACCTCCTTTTTCAATTCTTTAATGCTAAGCTCAATGGCTATAACACATTTTAAAGAATATGACATGGTACTACAGTTATGAAACTGAAGACAATAGACTCACCTCTAAAAATTGTGGCAGTATCTTTGTTTTCCCCTGGTCAGATTTGTTGATTAACTCCGGTAGAGGCACATATGGCTCGGGTGAAGGCTTTAGCTCAGGTGACTCGCTGACCACCTGGTCCTGACCATCCATGGGCCGCACATATGCAGTTGGCTTTTGGGTCATGACCACACAGAGCTGCTTAGACAGGAGTGAAGGGAAGGTCTGGGACGGTAGTGCGTTACCTTTGTTGGCTTGATGCAGAGATCCATCTGTGGGTGACTGCTTTAGAGTAATCGTGGAAACATCCACAGTGCTGGCACACTCAGAGGGGTAATCTGTGGACCCTTGAAGCTTATGTCTATCAAAGGTGTCCTTATTGTCTGTGGTAGTGTTATCTTGGTCACTGGAACGCAGGAAGGGTACTGATTTAGCATCAGGAGACTGAGAAGACATTTCCTGGGGAAGGCTGAAACACTCTGTGATATCTGAGTAGGCTTCACTCTTCTTTTGTTGATGTGCTGAGTGACTGAGCTGACTGTGGTTCAAAGACACATTTGAGAAAGTGGATGAATGTCCAAGTTGGTTATGAGGAGAAGCAGTGGATGTCCTAGTGGGCTGAGAGGAGTAACCATTTGTAGGTGGGGCTGTCTGACTTTGAGTGGACATGTACTGGACCTGGTTATGGAATGGAGGCTTGGTTGGATTATCTATGTTTGGATGACCCTGATCTGACTGTGAGAAGGTTACATAAGAGGGGATGGGTAACGGCTCAATAGCAAAGGGATAGGGATTATTCACATCTTCATAACTGCCCAGCATCCTCTGGATTCGATTAGAAAGCTCATCCCCTTTGTTCGTCTACAAAACAGAGGACAAATATCTCAGTTTACAATCATTCTACAAACATTGAGCCAAATGTCTTAAATGTCTTGGTTGTGTTTAGTCCCCAAATGAATATACTGCATCACACTGCTGATAACAACAGTACATTTCAAGCAACAGCTGTCAGATAACAAACCCTAATTGATGCTTTCTATCTCTATAAGTCTTCTCTTGTCGGAAGTGTGGCTCAATATTTGAAATATTCATGAAATGTTTCTCTGACTGCTGGAGATATACAAGCACCTACAATAAATAATGGCATAAGAATATCAATACATTGATTAAGGAGAGATTTCAAAAGCAAACCTTTTCAAAAAGCTTTTTTTCCCTGCGAACATTTACAGTTTCAGTCTGATTTACTCATTAAAAGCTCTTTGAACAATGTCCTCCGACTGTCCAGATGCCAAAAGCCAGGTAGGCGAAAAGTTAATAAAATAAAACGAGTCATCTTCAATTACCGTCACGTATTCATTGCACTTGCACTCAGAGTAATTAGACTTTATCAGCAGCAGCAAGAGATTCACTGACTTTTCTTGCCACTCAGGCTACATTCAGGCTGCCCCTCCTTATTTACGGTATGGGGCCACGTGCAGCCTCAGAGGAAGAGTGCAGGCGCTGCTCAAGGCCGAAAACAGTCCTACCATCTGTTTTGAATGTTTTCTGAATAAAACCATAATATTTTAATCATAGGAAAAATTTCCTAAAAGACAGACCATTTGACCAATAATCAAAGATAAGGCAGATGAGGGCTCTTTGTAGGAAATATGCAAATATAACATTGTCAGATTCTCTATCAAGAAAACCTAACTTGATTTTAAATAGGGTTACCACATTATTGATGCAACAATTTACATAGTTTACTAAGATTATTAGGGGAAGCATAATAACCCATTTCCTAGTGTTATTGCGAAAAACAAACAAACATGTCTTTCTTTGCAAGAAATAGCTTTTTCATTTTTAAGTTTAAGTTTAAAGTTTCTTAAGTTTAAGTGTTCTCTGCCTATATATATCAACTGGACAATGCATTTGCGGAAATTTTCAAATAAAAAGTCCAAAATAAGCATCCTTTCATCCATAACAACTACATGTTAAAAGTCTACACTGTTGTTTACATGCATATGGACCAAAACTGTTTGAACCCATGTGCCTTACCTTGTATGGTTCCCCAAACAGTGGCACATTCTCAGGGTTGAGTTCTTTGGCTTGGTTTGTTTCTAGGATCCTCTGTTCCCATGCACGGAGGCGAAGAAGATTCCTTTCTTCGTTGTATACACTGTAGAACATTACAAAACAAAGGCAGATGTTAAAATCACCATTGCATTGAGTGCATCATTTCCACTGTAACACTAAATACAAATACCCAGTTAAATGCCAGAGGTAGAGTAGTAAGTTAGTTAAATATTGAAATTTGAACTCCATGACTCACAACTTGGTGACTGAATGATATTTTTTTTAAAAGCCTGTTCTATGAATTTGTAGATTTTCTATGATTTTAAACGCATCAAAGCAGAACAATGAATGTTCCTGGTTCTTATGAGAAAATCAGTTTTGGCTAAAGACATCAAAATTTAGAGACTGAACATGATTGGCGTCTTTTCATAGACTTATCTACCCTAAGGGCAAATCAGCCATGTCTAATGGGAGAAGACAGTGCCCATTATATCTACAGAGAAGTGTAATTAGACTAACAGACGCCATGAGGATTCTCCGTAACACTCACATCTGTTATCTCTAGTCCCTAAAGATGGCATGCAGTCCATGCAGACATCAAATGGGTGATTACGTCTACTAGCCCTCCTGATATAATGCCAATGGTAAAAAGAACTACTTTACTTAAATAAATTACATTGTGAAATGACAGCAGGCCCCATGAGAGTAGATCTGTCTAAGACTTTTAAAATACTTTTTGTGTCAACCACATATCTACATTTTCAAATTTGGTACTTTTCTTCCCAAAATACAGGGCTGATCATCCTCAGCAACCCCAATGGGATGCTGCCATGACAACAGGGGCAACACAGATGAGCACTTTCTAATTTAGCAGAGACTGGATAAATTTCTGGCAGATCATTAACTAGCACTGCCCACTTACAGGCCATACATCAGTAATACTCTGGAGTAAAGCAGCATACTGTGCCTGTATCAAATGCACCCACTAGCCCACCGAAACGAACATCAAACATACATTTTCAAAACTTAATAATAAAGTTAATCACTGCTCCAGAGAACAGCATCAGGTGTTGAAATTATTGATGAGGCTGGAAGATAAACTGTCCAGACATATCACACACATATATTTAAATATTAGGGCAACATAATCATTTAGGAATTACTTTAATCTGTACAAGCTGAACCCCTTTGGACCAGTGTTAATTATTTTGGGCCGTCTGGCTGCCCCTGTTGACAGACTGGGAGGCACGTTTCCTGTCTTTAAAACAACTTATAATTTGGTGTATCCTGTGGCCCCTGTGTAGAACCTGAATGTGAATGAGAGAGATGTGAATGTACCGATACATCAGTCACACATGACAAATGCTAGAAACTGAATACATTTTGAACACAAAAGCAGCAATAACAACATGTCCCAATCACAGAGTTATCCAGTCATGAAAGCAGTTCTGATACTGAAAAACTAAATATATCACTTATACAACAGAAAAATAATTTGTCTCTTCATTTTGCCATCGTTGTACAAAGTAGTTAGGCACCACTTGGTTTAATTATTTAATTATGCAATTATTATTACTTCTTTTTTCAAAATTTCTATAGATATCACCATTGTTATCGAGAACTTGTTTAGCCACAATAATGGTGTAGTGAAAGTCAAATGACCAGCTGTAATGATGCTAGAACTGCAACGATTAAGTGATCAACAGAATATTAACTATTTTCAGAACCGATTAATTGTGAGACTCATGATGGTAAATGATGTAATGTTGGACATAAATGTAGTTTGATTTCTAAAGCATAAAGATTTTGTGCTCTCCAACAGCAGGAACAAGCTAAAAACCCATAATGAAATAATAAGGTAGAGGTTTTTATCTCCATGCAACTTATTGCGCTTAATAATGCACTCAAACATTTGAATATTTGCTCTCATTTTTATACTGTGAAAATGAGATGCAATAAGGGAAAAAAAGCTACATATTGTTGTAACTTACAAAAAAAATCATCATATTTTGGCTATGCTATACTCTGCATGTGATACAAGGCAGTATTGGTTTGCAAGAAGATTTAATGAAAGAAAATCAATTTACTCTTACCAGCATATAAAAAGCCAAAAGCCAAAAGCCACAAGCATTGTAAAGCTAGTTTCCTCTTTAATTTGATTGTTAAACTTTCAACACTCCCAGATTCACTTTTTACTTAATATGCAACAAATGACCAGAACCGTCTATCCTGGTAACATTATTATGTTAGTGAATAAAAATGGTGATCACAATAGTACCTTTAAGTTAAAAGTCTTGTCAGAGAGAAAGAAAAATATAATTGTATGACTAAAAAAAAGATTATCATATCCAAGGTTAGACAAGCTTTCAGGATAAACATATAAACGATAACTTGGATAAACTACCTTGTATATGAACATAGCCCGATATGACTGGTAAAATCACGTCTGCCTGTTCTTTCCAGCTGATTCCCCCTCCTCCTCGAAGCGCTTATCAAGCTAAAAACCCTGCTTGTCACTTTTACATTAACTACAGAATATTTCTAAACCTACACTATCTTCCTTTTGATACTTTCACAAGTTTCAAACTAAAACTTTACCTACAGACGTGTCAAATGCACTGCTAACGAGCTGGCTAACCATATCAAGCTAATTAACGTTCAGCCAGGCTGTGAAACTAGCTCACAGCGGCTACTAGTAGCTAGCTGCGGATGTGTCTGCCTTACCTCGGCTGAGATGCCATGGTGCGCCTCTCACAACAACCAAAGTTGGTTGTCATGTGTTTCTGACGGTCCTCACCACAGTGTCGTTCTCATTTGGTCACATTGTTTACCGGTGAAGACAATTTGTTAATTTAAATGGCTGTCAGGCCGCCGTTGTTTGATACTTGTGTGCTAATCGTCCGTGTTTGGGTTGTCCACTCTATCTGCTAACTGGATTGTTCTACTCTATTCAGCCATCCGGGGAGTAAGCTCAGTTTTATACACTAAATGAAGTGCAAGCTAGCCGGAGAACACATCTAAAACAGTTGTGTTACTATTGTAAGTGTAAATTCAATATTAATATAACGCATGAGTCCGACAAGAGCGATATTATTTTCTGTTTTTTCTTCATCTCTACAATTTGGCCAAACTTTCGACTATTACCCCTACGTGACGGACTTGGTACAGTCATCTGTGTTTATCTGTTTTGACCACAGACTGGTGTTGTGAGACTTGTATGTATATTTGGTCATTTGATGCATGATTTTAAAGCTAATGCATGTTTGCAAATCATCTTATTTTGATGTGATTTTTGACATAATAAAAAAAAAATAAAAAAAAATTCTGACCTAAAACAATTGATCCTCAATGGAAAGAATGGTAAAAACTACACAGGGTTTTCAAAACACACCACTCACTTTTTGGCCCAATTTGAGAAAACCCTTTATTTTACAGTTGGTTGTACATCTATGTTTGGGACAGGTTTTGTGATAAGTCTTGAGTCTGAAAAGACATTTTAAAAACAAATCCCAAATGACCATTCCATTGTTAAACTAAACCACCCCTAAAAAAAAAAAACACACCAAGATTGGGGAGAAAATGACATCTGTGAGAATAGTTAGGCTTGGGCAACATGACCAGGATCGTACTACTGACATGCTTGAGGTGGGGCAGTCCACCAAACAAGTCCAAAGGGCAGTGAATGCTCACCATTCCACAATAGTGCATCTACACCAGTGTTATGTAGATAGAGGAACAATGACAGACCGCCCGTGTTCTGGTCAACCATGTGTATCGACCCAGAATCAGGATTTACATATCTGCCTGCTGCACCTCAGAGACAGGTTCAGACCATCCACCACTACAGCAGCAGAGACCATTTGCACACATAATAATTTTGAGAATTGATGGACTTTAAGACCAATGATCTCACCCTTGTGCTGTGCTGACGGGATGACTTCGCTGGCCCCCTGTGTGTGTCCTGTTACTGGAGAAGAATGACATCACAGCCCTGGACTGGCCAGCGACGAGTCCCGAACTAAACAACTAGACCCAAATGAAAACCTGTGGGGGTTGAATGAGTGAGTTTGTGTGACAGCATGAACATCCTGACTGAAGAGTGGACAGGATGACATCCAGAGGTTGTGCCAGTCCACGAGGAGGAGGATTACTGCTGTGATCAATGCTGCCAGGGTGATTGTGTAAAATGTTGTTTCACCTGCGAAATTTATGGTGCTCACGTTTTTGGTCTTGTTTTTGTTAAGTCTCTGTTTTTGTTTCTGATTAAATTAAGATAATCACCAAAAGTTAACAAGGACCAAAATTCAAATTGTTATTTTCATATGAAACAAACTACCTAAGCAAATATAAACACATGTTCTCCCCATGTCTGCGTGGGTTCTGTCCAAGTACTCCGGCTATCTCCCACCACCAAAACATGCAATATAGGTATATTGGTACTCTAAATTGCCCGTGGTTGTGAATGTGGGAGTGAATGGTTGTTTGTCTTTCTATGTGTTGTCCAGGGTGAACCCCGCCTCTCGTCCAAAGTCAGCTGGGATAGGCTCCAGCCCTCCCACGACCCTACAAAGGATAAGTGGCTACAGAAAGAGAATGGATGGATGGATGGAACACAATGGTGCATTCTTAAATCCCTTGAGTGTACAAATAGAATGGAATAAAAGCTAAGAATCGCACCTGAAAGTGGCAGTTAAGGGCACTTTTAAACCATGTGTTCCCAGCATTAGAATGACAGCAGCAGAAATGAGAACCACAGTATGAAAAGGCTAATCAATGGTCCGTCAATGGACCACCAACTTAAAAAAACATATATGATTTCATTAAGAAGTTGTCAAAACATAAAAAGAATTAGCTGCTTTGTTTTACTGTGTTGACTGACGTATCTCCATGTAAGTACATTTTTATAGTCCACTCTGATACCAGACAGGATTAATTCAATTTTAATTCAATTTATTTATATAGCGCCAAATCACAACAAAATTTATATCAAGGCACTATTACAAAAAGAGCAGGTCTAGACCGACTCTTCATTATGGAGAGACCCAACAATCCACCAATCTTTCTTTCTATCAATTTATCTTTATATTGTCATTTTTTTAGCTAATTTGGTAATTTTGACTGTTTAGTCAGACATTTATGACAAACAAAATATTTTTATTCCACTGATAGCTCAACCAGAAATATCTAAACACCTCAGTTCCTCTTTTAGTGAGACACAGATTTGATGACATCAGAAAATAGTTTTGTTTGGGTTGAAAAATCAAACAGCCTATGACTATGCACCCTCCTACGCCTCTATGGTACACAAAACTGGCCTGCAGTGAACCAGTGTATAAGAACATGTGATTAAACAATGCGATTAAATGCCCTAGTGTAATCATGAATACCTTTAAAATGGAGAAAATGCACTGCATTGCCCTCTGGGGTTCCTTTCCACTGGAGAGAGCATGATGAAATGCACAAATGAGTGCCTTTTAAATGGAGAAAACATAGTGCAGGTTGGCTTTCCAGTCTTACTGTGCCTGACATGCTATGATGACATCATAAATACATCACAGCTTTCTTCATGCTGATTGCCTACCACACACAGCTGACGTTCTTTTTTATTTATTTATTTATTTTTTTATCACTGAGTGTTGTTGTTGGAGCATGGACAGTGGTTCATTTATGATTTAATGCAAGCCTGAGCACAGACTGTGCAGAAAGGTCTGTTATTGGACACTCGCCCTGGGTGATAATGTTATGCTGCTACTGGCCATCAGCCAGTAATGCAGAGCAACATCATATGCCTTCATTTAGGCCTAACTGGAAGCTAAGGACTATTAGACTTTAATTCTGTAGACTTTCACTGTTAAAAAGATCTAAGAGTTTTGGCAAAATGGTCATGATATGCAGTACATTACACAATGATTTAACACTAAAAGAGAATTTTAAGAAACATGAGCTCAGTGACTTCTTTTGAGTCTAAACATTTATAAAAAAAAATGTTTTGACCATTTCAGCATTAGGCTCTCTCTCCCACTCATTCACATACATTCACAATATTGATTCTATAGAGGCTTAATATAGACATAATTGTGAGCCCAACTGGAAGAAAATAAAAATTCTAAATAATAATTTTAAAAAAATGGATTCAGGGTGTATTATTATTGAGTTTTATTGAACATACAGTATTCATTGAGAAACACAGCATTTTGTTTGTGTGGATTGTCTCAGATATTGAAATTCACTAATATTTTTGCAGATGTGTCAACTGTTTCCGCTTCCTGCTGTATATGGCATGCTACAATGAGGAGTTTTCGACACATAGACACAATACTGTGATACAACAATGGTGCCATCCAGAGGCTGGTTGATGTGAAGGACTGCAGCCTCACACTTCTATTAGTTTAAATAATAACCACTGGGTGGCACTATATTGTTTCCTGTGAGGAGAAAAGGAGAGAACAGAACAGGCCAAGATACACATTAGGTTTTGTTAAGTCATGGAAACAAACACATTATGACCAGAGCAGCACGTACTGAAATCAGTTAAGTTGTATTGCATTTTTTGGAATGTGGGAGGAAGCCGGAGCACCTGGAGGGAATCCACACAGACACAGGGAGAACATGCAAATACCCATACCTCAAAGGCCCCAGGTTCTTGAAGTGACAGTGCTAATCACTGCACTACCAGCACAATTACTGCAAACAACTTTCTTTACAGTTAATTTTCTATATACACACCACACTGTGTGTCAATATTTATTCTGGTCAGCAATCAAGTGGAAATTGGAAATAGATTTGCAATAATAGGTTTTCCTCTACAAGTTCTACTCATGGATATGATATATAATTTAAAGCTTTTCAGTAGTCAAATACAGAAATAATGACAGAAAAGGAAAATCAAATGTTTTAATATTGACATGAACACTTACAACCATTCAAATCTATTTACATTCTTCATTTAACTGAGAACTTTTCCATCACTCTGATTGCCTTTGAATAAACCCAGCAGAGCACTGATCATGCAGATTTTTTTAGTGAACATTTCTCGTGCTTTACAAAGCTGGGCTCATAAATGCAACCTGATTCTGCTTCTGTGCTCAAATACCATGAAATAAAACAAGCAACTAAAGGGTTGTAAGTCATACAGAGTAAACCTAAAGACATTTTTTCAGATTCTACTTATTAGACAGAAAACCATGTGGTGAGAAACACACAATGTCCTGTATGTAATTTGTAGCATGAGTGCAGAGAACCACTTAAGCATTTAGCTTGGTAACAAAGGCTATCGCCTAAATATGCTTAAATGTATATTTGTGTAAGAACCTTTTGTTACTGTTATCTATCACACAAAGGAAATTTAAGAGGAAAGGCTGTAAGACTTATCCTATAAAAAAGATCTGTAAGCCAGTGGTGAATAAATTATCAATCAGTCATATTATGGGTATAATTATAGCAAGACTTGCACATTCAGATGAGGTTTTAACAATGAAACTATGTAAATCATGTTTAATCAACCAATGTCCTGATTGTCAGAGATCCTTATAAATATTAAACTGGCGGAATGTAACTAAATATTAAGTATCATACTTAAAAAAATTTAGGATACCTGTATTTTACTGGTGTATTCCCATTAATGCTACTTTGTTCTTCTATTTTTTACTATCTATTGTCACTACTGTAGTTACTTGACAGATAAACATTTGCACACAAAACATAAAAAGAGCTTATAAAATATTGTTCATTTTTATAGATTAAACTATTCAACATTGTATACACAAAGAAATGATCAGTTGACAGAATATTAATTAAAAAGTCATGAATTCTGATTATACTCGCATACTTTTCCTAGAGTAACATTTCCAAACCAGGACTTTTACATGCAGCTGAGGATTTTTACAGTGTGGTATTAGTAGTTTTACCTAAGTAAAAGATCTGACTGCTCAGTCTGTCTCTGAGACTTTATCCACCACTTTCTTGGTTGGACTGATTTTGATTTCTCTTCCACAGGGTGACCAGATAGGGAGGACACTTAAGAACCTCGTCCCCCAGGACATCTTGGACAGTGATGACTTGTACACAGAATGAAGTTGCCACGTTCTCTCTGCTGAAGTGCTGTGTGACGTCGTAGCGGAGGCCACAGTTCTCTGAGATTATGGTGTGGCTGTTGTGTGCATGAAGTGTGGTGGTGGTGGTGGTGGGGGCTGTAGTTTTGACCTCCAGCATCTCGTGTCCAACCACAGATATATCCACAGGCAACACGACGTATGCATGCTGAAAGCTCTCTCCAATGGTGCACTTGAGTTCTGCAGACCAACAGTATTCCCCGAGGTCACCTGAGAAGATAAACCATTTTACTGTATGAGGGCCTATTATTTTATATGCAACAGAAAAAATGTATGTGTCAGTCAAGCAGTGATGGATTGACATGAGAGAACCACCTTTACTGACAATGTCTCAACATTTAGTAGCAGAGGTACTACAAAGAGCTGTCACTATAATAGGGTATGCACTGATGAGAGTAATATAAATGTAAGGGGATTCACTGTGCAGTTATTGCAGATTTTAAGTCATTGAAAAGTCAAAACAGTACAAGAATAATGATTATTGTGGATAATATCTAATGCAGATTGTGCATAAGGCTATTATGGCCAGTAACTGACGACTGTGGATATTATAGAACACACTGAGCTTACTATACATAATTCTGCAGCATTCTAGAGATGAAAAATGCCCTGAGAGACTCCTTACCTTCTGTGGAATCTTTAAACTGTATATTATGCTTGTCCTGAAGTTGCAATTTTTTGAAGTACGTCATCCCAGTGCACTCCATCAGACAGTCCGTTAGTTGTGTCACCGTGTTGGGCATCTGCCTCAGCAGCGTCTCCTTCTCTGAACACACAATTGCCCCTGCAGCCAGCAGAAGAGGCGACAGAATGCCAAAAGACACCAACACAATGAAATACCCTGACATTCTGTGTAGTATCACTAAAACATAAAACTGATGGCTATGTTGAGCTATAGAGTCTTGCTGTCCTCTTATGGAGTTGTTTTATTTCAGTCCAGGATCCAATCTTGCTTGCACAACTTGAGAATCATAAATTATACTTCCACTGTAGCCAGAAAAAAAGTTAAAAAGCCATGAGTGTGCATCCAGAGCAACTGAAAACGTAGAAGACTTCTGCAAAGTGTGCAACATGTTGCTCTCCTCCTCACCAGTGCCTGGAGTGCAGAGCCAAGATTTCTTCCTGTGCTATTTCCTCCCTCTTGTCTAAACATGAACTGTTTTACTGGGGTGAAGTCCTGAACGCCTGGCTTAATGGACAGCTGTAACAAAATAGGCCTCTTTTCAAGAAGAACTTTGGTCCAAAACAAACCTGTCAGGACAAACAACAGAATGCAAAAACTGTTGATTTGAATCATCTTTATTCAAATAATTGTGAACAAGAAATCAGTAAATTAGTACAAATGATTAATATTTCTTATCAGGGTCAAAAGCACGAAAACATTTTGCACTTGATCTAAATGTTATATATGGTAGTCCACTTGTGAGAAACACAAAAAGTGACTGGTGAGGTAACTTTGTAAAGTGAGTGGGAACACACTTATTAAAAAAAACCCAAAAACAAATAAAACATGTGTTAAAGATATAATACAAAAACCATAAGAAATTATCATTCAGAGGAAAAACAAGAACTGTTAAAATGTAAATAAAGGCACATATTATATAAATCAAACAAAATGTTTTTTATTCATACATGACTTAACAGAAAAAAATGAACACTGAAATGTTCTAAAGCAAATATTTGCAGTCAGCTGTGGGTATAAAAGTAAAGCAGTCACCTGATCATTTGTTTTTAAATCATAATTGAGACACTATTTCATTTAGATTATATTTTGTCTGCCAGAATTAAATCTTACTTAAATAATTTTATTTGCTGCACACCACAGAAAAGCACAAAAATTGTACATTAAATATGTTCATTTACTTAATTTCTATTTTATGATTAATTTCAATTTTTCATATTTTTCAATTTTTCATTATTTTTCATGTGGGAGATTGGTCTCTAATAAAGTTACATTTTTGGGAGGTTTGCAGCGCTGCATTGTCCTCTTTATTTTTTCTACCAGTCGAAACAGGAAAATGGAGCATGGCCAATGGGCGTTGGTGGAGCACAGATGTTAATCACACCCAAGAGAGATGATACTAAGTTGTAGTTACAGGGAGTTTAGCTGATGATCACAATTTTTCTCCTATTACTCTCTCCTGCAAAAAAATAAAAAATAAAAAATAAAAAATTAAACCCTCAAAACAGCAAGGATATGCTTATACACCCTTATTTAGTTAAACGATTATCTGTTAAACGATTATCTGTTAAACGATAGTTAAACGATTATCTGTTTTTCTTTGATTTCAGTTGTTGCCCGGTTGTTTCCCAGATCAGAGAAGAGAAAACTGGCCTGTGAAAAGGATTTGGCTCTGGACAGTCCCACATTTTTGGAGGGAACACACAGTAACAGTTGGCGGCTTTAAATAGTACTCTGTGCTCATGACATTTATTTAAAGATAAACTGGCAGCATGTATCACACAAGTGTCAGCTACACTTCATATCCAGCTCTTTCTAGCTCTTGGTGGAAGAGAAATATTAGAAATGTATTTCCTGTTGCTTATTTTTATGCTTAATGTTTGGTAAAATAGCACACTAATGCAGATTGTAATTTGAGATCAATAACATGTGATTAAGCCCAATATTCAACAACAAAAATTCAATCAGCTTTATGTTTTACTGGCTCAAATAATCTGTGCACTTGTATTATATTTTTAACTCGTAGTATTTATTCTGGTTCAAATAGAGAAACAGGAATGCAAAACTGAATTCTTAGAGAGACTTTGCTTTGGTTCCCACGATCAGTGTTGAATACACAATGTAAGGGTTTAAGATAACACCTAAAACAAAAGTGAAATAGTTTGTGAGAGTGTTTGTGAGAGACAGCGAGCCTGTACATATTATATTTTAGTGTGGGTACTAGGTGGCTCAGAGATGTCACGTACTCATGACGATAAGTGAAACTCTACTCTTCGGTGGGCTGATGGATGTTGCCATGTCCACAGCCACAGCCGGTGGTCAGATGCACAGATGAAATGAAGAGGGTGCTGAATTCATCCACGTAGACGACGGGCACCATCTTCTGGGAGGTGGGCTGACAACATGGTACCTGCAAAAGGACAGAGAGAGAAGGAGTCAGGCATTGTCATCTTGTTTGATATTCATACTGGAGAAACGAGTTTTATTAAGTTAAATTTAATTCAGTCAAATTTTCATGAAGACAAACTGATGAAGACATTTTCACTGACTGAAGAAAAGCAAATGCTGCATTATTTAGTGAGGGCGGTACATAAAAGTATAAATAAAGATTCATAATAATGTCAATGAAATTAATAAAACTAAAAACAAAATGACAAATTTGGTCTTTCAAAAATGTGCAGGTTGGAATTTCTCAGGAGGTGCACATAGACTTATTAACAAACCAATTTACACTAATTAATTAGACATTTCCTTCAAATAAAGTCAGTAAAATTTGATTATAGGAGTGAATCCTTGTAATTACAACTCATTTCACTTTCAGCTATGTGCAGTCATTCTGCACACAGTTATACCTTCTCACATTTGCTTAATACATTTAACTTTTGGTAACTTTGGGGAGTGATTTAGCTTTTATTTATATGTCAGCCTTATCCGTTGGCAAGTGTTTTACACCCAGTACAGACTAAGGTACATGGAGTTACTTTGTAGATTATGAGATTTTAAGTACAAAACATGTTGTCAGTTAATGAAATATGATGTGTGGGTTTTTTTTAAAATTGAATTTCCCAATAGAATCTACAATAACAGATCATTTTGCTGCATAACATCATAATATACTTTTGATAATCTATATATATTTTGCACTTCTTTTTTACCTACTTATTTATTTAAGACTTTTACTTGTTAGAGTACTTTTAGAATATATTTTCTTGCATCTAAGCCTGTTTTCAGTCCATCAGAGCACTGGCAATTTCACACACACACACACACACACACACACACACACACACACACACACACACACACACACACACACACACACACACACACACACACACTTAAAATAATTTTACAGATTACCTCACCTGGATGACTTGGGGAAAGTTTATTGTATGTAAATCAGAAATGTGAAATAGTACAATAAATGCAATTAGGGTTTTCAGATACTAATTTCAGAAATGAAATGTCTCACAGAATCATACCTGTGAGTTGGCATGTGGGACGTTGCTGTGGGATGTTGGACATTGCACAGTGTTCACCTCGGGGTCACAGAGTGCACACTGAACGATGGTAAGGCTGTCAGGATAGATCACCCAGTTGTCCCATCCCAGATCTAGCAAACAAAAGAATTGATTTCACATTCATTGCTATATTTGTTCATATATAATTGCATGTCAATATGCACAAATATACACACACACTGTTGCATACCTTTCATGAGGATCTCAGAGACCAGAGAACAGCACCTCAGGCCCGTACTGTTTCCACCATCGGGTGACACCGAGTGGCCAGAGACTGCTGGAACTGGAAGGGTGCAGGGAAAGGAGAGTGAATTGGACTTTTGCCTAGTCTTTCAAAAGACAGCTGGGATCGATGGCAGTTTCTATCAATAATTGATTCCACTTACCTGCAGTGTCCATGGCTCTGTGAGCAGTGTTCCTGAAGGTGCTTCTCCATTGCTCTCTGATCTCATCAAGCCCACCAGCAGGCAGCTGCGGCTCAACCTGCAAGTTGAGAGAGCTGAGGAGACCCTTCCTGATGGACTGCAACGACCCACCCTTGCACCTGACATCACAGAGCACACGGGTAAATTAAACAGTGCATAATATAGAAATATATTTAACAGAAACACACAGAAATTGAAGAAAACCTGAATATTTCATTAAAAATAATTACAGAATAAAGGCAATAAAGTGCATTAATTTGTAGCTACTGTGCTTAAATACATACCCATGTGATATATCTCTGTAAAACATTCTTAAAATGCTAAATGGTCAACGTTACCCTGAATCAGTCACATAATTTCCCTTTAACTCGTGTAGAAATGCCTCAGCATTCATGCATCAACAGATTAAGACATGTAATACGATAGGCAAGTCTAGAGTACTGTGGCTATTTTAAAATATAACCTCTGTGACTTAACTAGATGTTTCATAATATCTTTGGCAATCTTGAAGAAAATGGTTTTAAATGTTGCCTGCACTAAAAAAAAGAAAAACAATTGCACATAAATAGCACATAAAGTCTTGGACAAACAATTTTGATACTGACCTGTGATGGGAAACAGGAGAGTTTGCAGAGGCTGCAGGTTCTTCCTTGGACGGCTGCAAGACAAATGCAATCACCACTGAAGAGCCCAGAAGCATCATCATAACAGCGAACGTAAAGGACATGGTGCATGGGCCGGATGGTCAATCTATAGATAAACTGCTTGCAAGTCGGTCTCGCAGGTCTGTGGTTGGTTCTATGCGTCTGGTTGAATGAGGAGATAGGAGTGACCAGACAGTGATGCTGCACTAGGTATTGTTTGTCAGGGCCTGGGAACCTGAGTTTTTATCTTCCTGTACCCCAGCTTGGCCTTGAGATACTTAACATTGTTGTCTTTACCCCTGTGAACGAGCACAAGGTGGATGATCCAGCAGAGAAAGGAAGAGAGACTAACAGACTCAAGACTAACAGGATCAGGAAGAACTCAACAAGAGATCCACAAATGAATCATAAACCAAAATTCCTTCATTCCTAACACACCATTTTCTTCATTGTAAAGCCATTCAGTGTAAATTTACAGTAATAAACTGGCTGCAGCTTCACCTGCAAAGTGCTGGATTTTTTATAGTTCCTTAATATATATTAGAATTACAGTACTTGAAATTAATATAAGGTTCATTACTGTGGTCTTGTAAATTTACAACACAATACTGATCACAGTTTTGTCTATAAATTACTCTGTATTTACAGTATGTAAAACTGTAATGATAATTAATTAATGTTACTGCAATACTATAACTAAAATGGCAAATGGACTGTACTTGTACAACACAAGACAGCATCTGTCCATTCACACACAAAGGCTGCCAAGCAATGCAAGGCGCCACCTGCAGATCAGGGGCAACAACCATTCACACAATCACTCACATCCTGATGGAACATGTAGACTTCCGGGGCCAAACTCCTCTTTCACCTTCCCATGATGCTCTGCTGTACACAGTTAAGTTTACAGTACATCCCTGTAAATAATGACATTCTCTTAAAGTGCTGTAGTCACTTATTGTTTCACCCACACTTCATTGCAGTTTACAACAAGTCACTGTATTACATTAATTATATTACAATTAATGCAGAATACTGTTAAGATTTCACTGTAGAGCAGAATCTTACACATTTCGTAGCCACATTATATTATCAAATGAAATCCAATACAACAACCCTGCTCTTACACCTATTTTATGAAGCTCTTAATCGTCAGCTAATAATGTGTAAGAAGAAATGTGTAATTTCAACTCTATGCTTATTATTGAGGTAATAGTTAAAGGTGGTGCTGTACTGGACTACAATATATGAAGATATGTTTCTATCCTCCTATTTACATACATGAGGAGGGGCAAAATACTAGAAATACCTCTCAGTATAACATAGTCAACACCGTATTAGCATTGAAACCAGCTAACCTTTTAAGGGGTTTCATTCAGAGTTGGCACAGGCCACTAAGAGAAGCATGGGAAGAAAACAGGGAGTTCCTATTTTGTCATATTTGTTTTACAGTATTTCTTTAAAAAAAAACTATCAAACACAAGATGCCCATTCTTTTCTGCGTACGAATGGTTATCAGTTTCTATTACAACTCCCATTTGTTGACCTGACATGAAATGCAGTTGTCATTCAAGGACAGGATGTGGAGGGGAGAAATGTAACACAAAGCAATAATGGCCACAGCAGGTGATGTTAATATCTGAAGGCCCAGAGTTGGTAGTAAGCTTGGCAGCACTGATGGTGGTGTGAGCCAGCAAGGGTGAGAGGCAGCCAAAGAATGGAAACTTCACGTCCTAAGGGGCCCTCCCCTGTGAGTCCTTCTCTCTGAGGCCAAAACTGGGTCACAGCAAAACTTTCCCAATGTAGCCCAAAATACGCAGTTTATCTGCTGCAGTGGATATCAAACCATAATTCATCAACAGTGCCACAGGAATGCTTGGTACAAGCTGATACAAGACTTACAATCCTTTGTTTAGCAGCTAATACAAAATGGCAGGATGATTCTGAAGTAAGGATCAGGTTCATGGAAATAAACCTACCTTTGTATTGCATGAATTAAACTCTCAGTATGTCCTCTGGAAAATATTAACTTCTGAAATAAGAAGACAGAGTATATAATCACAACTCAGTCACTCAGGATTGTACTTAAATATGATTCTGAGAAATATTTCTTTTTCTGATACTTTCTATGTCTACATCAAATCTTTTCATTCCACCACTTCTGTACATCTTTAGTTCTTAATGTATTGTTTAGTTGGGGCCCCTTTTCAATTGACCAAATAGCAGTTAAAACAAAGAAATATTATTGATCTAAATTTCTAAGATGGTTTAAATATGATATCTGTTTGAGGCCCAAAGATATTGATTTGTCCATTAAAAAAAAATCGATCATCTCTTAAACGCTCCTGTTTATCTTTTGATACTTGAGAAGAACCTGAATCCCAGGTTGAGAGTCAACAACAAAACAAATGTAAGATGAAAAACAGCTTCACTCCAACAGGTTACAATTGTAAAATGCTGCTTACAACTTAGCATTAACAATCTAATAATGTAGTATATGATATCAGTAATAATATATCAGTTTTTTCATTAATTTTATCTTTAATACTTTAAGTTAATTTTGCTGATGTTACTTTTAGTGGTAATTTAAATGCAGGCCTTTTACTTGTAATGGAATATTTTATCAATGTGGTATTGCTACTTTTACGAATATGTATCCACCTCTCAAATCATGTGTAATCCTAAAACACTTTGTGTCCATGGTAACAACATATCTGGGCCTTAATACACAAATATGTGATATGATATTGTGCAAGATGCTCTACACGTCTCAACAACACTGTGAAGATCTCAGTCTCAGGTATTACATTATCATCAGGACTCAACATCTCAGTGCTGGTACACTTTCAGAAATGACAAACCATAACTCAGTAGTGTTTTACTGATAAACTAGAAAGCACTCGGAGAGTGCAGACCTCTGCCAAGGCAGCTCAGTTTCCCCATGTTGCCATTTCACTCCAAAACAAAACTACAGTCATTTTGTTGCAGACAGCCCCAACTTGTGGAGCCTTGGAATCATTACATTACAACGGTACATGTGGTATAACTAATAAACGATAGAAAGTTTCTGGATCCAGACAGTGATCCGGATCACCACCAAAATCTAATCAACACTTCCGAACTCTCCTGAAAATTTCATCAAAATCCGTCATTGCCTTTTTGTGTTATCTTGTTAACAAACTAGCAAACCAACCACTAACCAACACCGGCAAGAAAGAAAGAAAAGAAAGGCTCCAGTATCAGATAATCTGAGCCATCAGCTTCATCATCCGGTGGTAGTTTAGCAGTGAGGGTAGCAGAGGCCAGCAGCAAGACAAAGAAAAGACAGCATGATGACGGCTATGGTTTCATCTTTATCAAGGATCCATCACATCCTCTCTCTCTATGTGCCTCATGTGCTATGAAATTGATATGTTTCCCTTGTGCAGTAAACATTCACAGAAAAGCACACTTTCTGAGTTGATCTCTCAGCATTTGAAAATTCTCGACAAGAGATTTGATCACTATTTTTGAGCTGAGTCTTTTGTGCAGTTTGACTGTGAGCCTTGGAGTTCATGTGCACTGGAAAGCTCAAAAGTCTTGTGACTGCTGGCACAGGAACAACTGGCAGAGATCAGGGACGATTGGACCTCAAAAATAAAATGAGAAGATATGGCTTTGGACGGGTTTTGGACATCATTAGTGAAGGAGCGCCCAGTACTTTCAAGTAGCACCACTGTAACTCTGCTAGCATTCTCGACTACATCTTTGTGTGAACTTGAGATTTTCAAGCCAAACTATGATCAACATCTGTGCCGAGTATGGATTAGAAGTCCTGATGGGAGGGACCACCCAAAGTGGTTGAGAACAACAGAGCCAAGGTTGTGTGGGACCTCGAGATCCAGACTAACAAGCAGCTGCTGGCTAACCAGCCAGATATAGAGGTGGTTCGCAAGGAGCAGAAGAGGGCATTTGTGACACTTGTGGCAATATGTATAAATATTTAAGATGAATGAAAAGTGAATGTGTGGAACAACAGCTGAAAATATGGAATAAAACTTAAATAATATCCGATCACATCAGGGCAGTGGCGCCATCTTGTGTTTCATGTGTTGGCTAATGTTATCCAGCATGTTGCTACAAGAAGAGTGTCACTATGTCTAAGTCAGCTTAGCAGCAGAAGAAATAGAAATTGTAATGAACACCCTGGCTAATACATGAGCAGGCCAAAATATTCAGTAGTGTTTTTCACATTGAGAAAATTCTTCACTGTTTCATCGTGGAAGACCATATCCAGTGACCCCCACAGGCCAGGCAGTTCCTGCTTATCAATAACTTTTAATACAATAAAAAGTATTTGAATATTTCAGCCAGTGAAATTATCTAAAGCCAGAGAAATCATTTTCCAGATCCCATTTAATATTGTTAAATCTTTAGACAAAGATTCTGACTCTCATTCCATATATTCAAACTTTCATTCTATATGTTTATTACATGTGTGCCAAATTTAATTCCAAATAGTTTCCTTCATTTCATATTATCCATGTATATAAATTCATAATTTAGTTCAAGCAGATCCCACATACACACCATCTGGCTTAATGGTGCACCAAATATGTAGGTGAAAATAGACCCCAACACATGCACTATTTACTCCTATTTAAGTAAGGTTTGCAGGAGATTACAATGCCCATTTGTTTAAGGAAATTATTTAGCATTTTTAAAAAATGAAAGTACTGTAATACATCAGTAAGTTTATGTTATATGTTTTTAAAGATTTAAATTTTCAGTGGTGAAATTAGGTTTTGATCTTAAGAGGTCGTGACGTAGTGAAATGAAACAAATTGTTTTTGTCTTTCTGTAGGTTATGCTGACACTCACAAATATATGTAATATTGTCAGCCCTATCCTTTAAATACACACACCTGCGGTCACTGTGAGATTCTACAACACTCGACCCTCTATGACCATGCAGGACCGAGTGGAGTCCTTGAGTATCAGACGTGCTGCTGGGAGTCACACCATCGACAGCTGGTGCTGGCTGGGATCACAAAGAGCCTTTATGCACAGTGAAGGATTGTGGAGGATGAAAGATGCAGATGTTTCACAAGCAGACAGCACGGAGGACATTCCTGAAATGTATTCACCATCACTGTGTGATCTAATATGGACTCCTTGTATTGAATGTAACAAGATTGAGAAATGCATGGGAAATATCAATATAGAGATAAATGTCAAAATACATGTCTGCACAACAAGACTTAGATGTGATCTACTGTAACAATATAATACAATCCAACTGTCCTGAAATGACCTTAGTAAGGAATGTTCACTGTAAACGTCTCACTGTAAATTTATATAAATTAACAGTAGTGTATTTTAAAATTACAGTATACTACTTGGAATAAATATACAGTTCATTACTGTATTCTTTTAGATTTACAATATAACACTGGTCACAGTTTTGTCAGTAAATGACTGTATATTTACCGTATATAAACAGTATTTGAATATACAGTATGCATCCTGTATTTAATGATAGTTATTGGGTGTTTCTGTAAGGATAATAGACTGTAACCTTTCTAGTCTGACCCCTCATAATACTTTACAACACAAGACAGCATTAATCCATTTGCACACAGGGGCTACCATGTAAGGCAAAGTGAATGCTCATCAGGAGCAACAAGCATTCACACACTGCTGGAACATGCAGGCTGCAGGGGGCCAGGGATCAGACTACTGACCTTGGAGTACATGGATGATTGATACACTGAGTATCTGTTATGATCAGAATGGAGAATTCAAATAAACTATCACTTCTCATATAAGTAATATTCTGCATTGTTTGAGTTATTTCGGAAATATTTCAGATGACAGGCCAGGTTTACATTAACACATCACTGGTAATGGAAGTAATCTTGATGTATCACAACAAAGACACATGACTTGAGCTGAGGCCAACACAAACCCTATTTCAAAAGGTGTTGCTGCCCTTTATCAGAGCCCTCATCCGTTAATTCATCTTAGATGCCATTTGTAGTAAGGTTTAATCCTAATCCACTTTCATCTTGTTTTTGTGAGTGAACACAAGGCCTGTCTTTGCTTGTCATAAGCCTGTAGCCAGTGTGTGTTTATGTTGGCTGAGAGTGTGTAGCTGCAGAGAAGGGACACCCAGTCGCAAAACTTTACATCAACTGGGACCTGAGCTGCTGTGCCTACGTAATGGAAAAGTCTAAGTGATAACAAATAATTCATTTCTGGGGGGGTTTTAAAGTGTGGATGGCAAGTTTTGTTTTTTGCTTTTTACAAAAAATGACCAAGGTTCTTCAAAGATGCAGAAGAAGTGAGAGGAGGTAATGAGAAGAAGGTAACGTGGCCAGGTAAGGTTCCTTTGAGCCAATCAGGTGCTTTGTTTTTATTTCACCTTTAGACATTAAATCAACTACTTATGTACTTGTTCTATCTGCATATGTGAAACCTCCATTGATTGTAAGTAATATGAATTACTTCTTCAAATGATTTGGATTTGGTTATGTTTCTGTTTCTCACATTTAACATTCTCACATAGAAATGTGTACTGAAATAGAATAATATGAAAAATTGTTAAACTGTTATATTATTATTCACAGGTGGCAAGCACAAGGTCAGATATCCCAGCTGCCGAGTCTCACATGAAAGTATCTTTGTATTTGACAGTGAACACAGTAAAGGACCATGGGATGTGGCATGGGAAAACCAGAACTACAGCTGAAGAAATGTGACAAAGGTGGGCCCTTTATCAGAACCACTGTAGTGGATAGTCAAGATTTCAAAGAGATTTTCATTTTTCTAATTCAATGTAATGATTTGTCATTTTTAGTGAGCATCTCAGTTCCAGGTAAATATGTGTTTCATTCCATCAACTTGTTGTCAAAAATATATATGAAAATCAGTTAAGAGTGTTTGATATCTTATGCATCTCCCCTCAATTTTCACGCACACTGTAAAGCTGCCACTGGTGAGTCGTCCGGTGTAGATATGGAATAGTGAATGATTGCATTGGTAGTGGAAGAGGAGCACGGTTAGAAACCAAGGACTTTCTTTTTTCTGTCCCAATATTCAGCAATCAGAGCGGCCCTGTTGATCCAGCACTGGTACCGACAGTACGTTGCCCGGCTGGAGATGAGACGCAGGTGTACATGGAACATCTTCCAGTCTATTGAATACGCAGGAGAGCAAGACCAGATCAAGGTGAGGTCAGAAAGTTCGGGGGAAAAGTTGACACAGAATCAGTATCAATACTAATCTTACATGTGCCATTTCTACAGTAACACAACTAACTATTTTTCTTTCGGTTGGTCCACCACAATCAAGTATCTCAAAAACATTTGGGCACATATTTATGACCCCCTAAGAGGCTGTATTGACTATAATGATGCCATGACTTTTACTCTATCACCATCATAAGGCTGACATTTTTGGGTTTAGCTGAAAAATATTAGTCACAAAATTAATTACTATGAAATTTGATGCAGACATTCATGGTCCCCAAATGATGATTTGTATAAAAATTTGACAAGCACCTAACTTTTCATGTATTGTTTCCCATTTGATGCAGTTGTGTCGCTAGAGATGCAACACGTTATTCCCCCTATAGAGTTTGACAATATCAGTTGTGCATGTGAACACAGGGAAGCATCGGACAGACAGCCAATGAGTCATTACATCTGCACAGAGTCTCTAGTCTTAAAATCCTGCATGGTCTGTTGTCTGTGTCAATGTGTCAATGGAGGCCTTGGACTTTTAAACTGCAAACCAAATCTACCTATGGGTACAAATAAAGTAACCTGAACCTGAACCTGAAGACTAGAGGGCACTCAGAGAGTCCACCAAGCTAACTTACAAAAGAAAAAGAAAACCATATTCATCATGAACATATGTTAGCATGCTGACATGTCATCACAGAACTGTTTGCATATCTGTAGACTTTATTAGTCGTGCTCATTAAATTAACCTTAAGTTTCAAATTCTCTTTATTGCTACCTGCAGCTCTACCATTTCTTTGGCTTCTTGATGGACCACTTCACCCCAGCCAGCAGTGAAAGTAAGACTGACTCCTGTGCAGGTTCCATTAGGTTACTGACAGTGAGCTAATCTGGGCTAACAGGGCCTACTCTATGCTTGGAAATGAATGGCCGCACTGAGCCACCTCCCTTTCTTTCCCTCTCTGCATTTGATGCAGGAAACCTAATATCTCACATCTTTCGTAAGAATGAAATCTGCCGTGACACAGAATGGGAGAGGTATTTTTGCTACAAGAGTATCGAGGTACCCGACAGCTACAGCGGCCCCCATCTGACCTTCCCCATGACCCTCTGTGGGGTGTCAAAGCTGGTGGAGGCCCTCAAGCACAAACAAGTAGGTTCACAGGCACAGAGAGCTCAGTCACAGCAAAGCAGACAAGAAGAGAAATGTATCTAATGGTTGCTTCTTTCCTTCAGTTGTCAGTTTATTTATTCTAGTTTTTCCCCCAGTAGCAGCTTCATGCTCGATATGTTCTGCAGCTTCTTGGAGAGACTTGGAGACTTCTAAGAATTCTTCCAAATATCAGTCACGTCTCCGCCTGTCACACCAAGGAGATTACCATATGTGGTACTGAACTACACACTTTTCCTGGATACATCTTACACTACTTCCTAATTCTCTTACATTCTTTTTATTGCTGGTGAAACATTGAGCATGCCTTCACACTCTCACTAATATCAATGCATTTTCTTACCCTTGATAGGAGATTTACATGGGCACCTGGAAGATTTGCTGTTGATATTCTATAAGGTATTCACAGCATGCAAATCATCATATTGTCACACAAGGAGGCTCCTTTTCATCAACACCTTAAACACCATACATAACACCTTTTACTTGACCTGCACAGAATGGTTTGCCGTCCTCTGAGAAACCCTATGTCTTCAATGGAGACTTCGTGGATCGTGGTAAGAACTCCTTAGAGATCCTGCTCATCCTGTTTGGGTTCCTCCTTGTCTATCCCAATGATGTCCATTTGAACAGAGGGAACCATGAGGACCACATCGTAAACTTGAGGTAACAAGTCTGTGCTCTGCATTCCTCTCCTCAAAGTCCCGTTTAGTGGCTTCTTCTGCACTTTTTCTTACTAAATGTTCTGTAAAGTTAGTCGCAGTAATGCTCATATATTGCATTATGTAATTGGTGTTTGATTATATTCAACCTACGGCTAATATGTAAACTAATCTGGTTATTCATTGTGGGTTTTCCCCAGATATGGATTCACTAAAGAAGTTTTGGGAAAATATAGGGTAGGTTTTGTGTTTGTTTGTTTTGTTTTGTTTTACCTTCAGTACTACTGTATATCGCTCTCAGCCAAACTTAAACCTCAGTAGTGGGATTAGTAGGGGTTCTGATGTTTTGCTTAAGAAAAGATAACAATACACAATTAAACAAAATACTCAATTACAATTTTTGAATTCAAAATCACACTAAAGAAAAGTACATCTGAAAAAGATATTATTGTTAATACATTTTAGAGGCATTCTGTGTTATATTTGTTAGAAATCAATCATTTTTCTTGTGTTTTTTTGCAGAGTTGCTTTTAAAAATGTATTTGCTAGACTAAAAAACTTGCTGAACATGGCACTCATACTGTACATATCTTCCAGATGGAACTACAGTTTTGTCAGTGTAGTCAAGCAGTGAAGGCCTAACATTCATGTATTTTAAGGAGTATAACTCTGGAGGGAGGCCTGAAGGGAGGGGGGGGGATTTTTCGGTTGGATGCGTTGCTTGTTTGCTGTTGCTAATTTCTCCAACTTAACCAAACCCTAGCATTAAGATGTAAAAAATAAAAGTTCAATGCTTAAGGCTCCTTGTTTGCAATGCACAAGGCTTCATGCATACAGAATGTTTTCAATCTAAAAGCAGCTTTCAAATAAATACTATGGAATGAAAAGTGCAGTATTTCCCTCTGTAGCAACATACTGAAATTAAATAGCATCAAATGGATATACAGTAGTACAAACCACATGCTCCTCATACATTTTCACCTCATTCAAGCCTGCATGTGTAAAAATAACCTTCAGATTGTAACATTTCACATCTGTGTAATGTGTGTTACTTTTGCCATTCCTTGGGTCCTGAAAACAGTTTCTCTGCCAGCAGAACTTTGATACACCACTTCTGACTCCCAGCATATTGGTTAAAGGATATCTTTCCATTTTCATACAGGCTCTGTGAGTCAGTAAGGCACAGATGTTGATACTAGAATGCTCACAATGACAACGCTAACATGCTTATGCTAAGCATTTATAATGTTTACCCTGTTTATCACCTTAGTTTAGCATAATAACTTACTAATTAGTTCAGAACAAAAAGTATTTTCTCATCAAGTTTTTGACAAATGGAAACGTTTACCAAGTGATAGAACGAGAGGAAATATTAGGGCATCGCCAAAGTTAAGATCCATCATAAGTTCATCCTGACGGGAACATTAATTTAGGTTTCATGGTTGTCCATCCAATAGTACAAAATTTCTTGGCAACCAATCCAATAGTTGTTGAGATATTTCAAGTCATCATAATGATTCTCCTGACTGTAAACAAGTGTTTTGTATGGTCTGCAGGTGCACGGTAAGATGATCCTAAAGCTTCTCCAGAAGATCTTCAGCTGGCTGCCTCTGGCCACACTGATTGATCACAAGGTGCTGATTGTGCACGGTGGGATTTCTGACACAACAGACCTTGACTTGATAGCCAGAGTGAACAGACACAAAGTAAGAGAAGGCTTCAGCATCAACATCAATCAGGAATCCAGAAATATTATCATGATCACAATATTAAGTAACTTTACTCTGCTAATTTTTTGGATGTGTGCAGTATGTGTCAGCTCTCAGGCCTCCCAAGCTGACCCATCATGCAGTCAATGGTAGCAAGACAAGGAACGTCAGGACCGGCAGACCAGTCGAAAGCCGGCGTCGAGTGTATTCCCTGACTTATGACATCTCAGCCTCGGCTTACAGGAACGACCTCCCACGCCGCTCGCTCCACAACCAGCCCATGAGTGGTCAATTCAACTGGTCAGTGGAGGAGGAGCTGAAAAGGAGGCGCAGACTAGCAGGGTTTGATCAGTCCTACGGAGAGCTGAAAAATTCGGACTCTGACTCAGACTCAGACCCAGAGTGTGGAGAAACAACAGAGACAGATGAGCATGAGTGGAAACAAGTGAGTGACAGGAAGAATAATAGATCGCAGTGGTTGCTACTGTTTTGGAAGATGTTCAACGTTGAGTTTGTGAATAATGCACACGTTTGAATATTTCTTGGTGTTTGGTCTTACTTAATAATACCAATATTTAACTACAATTGGCTGATATAATTGCCACCCAGATAGTGGATGTCTTGTGGAGTGACCCAATGCCCCAAAATGGCTGCATCCCCAATGAGGTGCGAGGCGGAGGCTGCTACTGGGGCCCAGATGTCACCAAGGAAGTGCTGGGAAAACACAACCTCCAGCTCCTCATCCGCTCCCATGAGTGCAAACAGGAAGGCTATGAGTTCTGTCACAACCGCATGGTGAGCACAAAAGTTTACATGTGGAAGAGTTTGATTTGGGTATTTATTATGGAAACAGGTACTTTTTGCTTTTGAGTGGTGTCGCCAAGAAGCACTGTAATCTGCTGATGGTAAGAATGTGAATCCTGTCCCAGAGATGAAGACTTGCCATTTTAGGTTGGATATTTGACAGACATTCCAACCTGTAAACTTTACCGCAGTGCCTGAGCAGGCCTGATCTGAAGAAAGTGACAGCAGACTCGTTCAACAGCTAACCCAGTCGCACAAAACACATACCCATTCCTACTACAGCCATTTCCGACTGTAGTAGGTTCATGACAGTTTTTCTTGTGAATAATGCAGAGTTGTTTGTTTTTTCCCCCTGTCATTTAAGTGTTCTAGTCTCACAGCAATTCAATTGGTCACATACAGTTCAGAAAGTCTCAGGGAACTTACTAATGATTTTCCTTTGCATCCAGGTGCTGACTATATTTTCGGCGTCTAACTACTATGAGGTGGGCAGCAACAGAGGAGCCTACATAAGAATGGGCCATGATCTGGTCCCCCACTTCATTCAGTATCAGGCCAGCAGGACAAGCAGAGAACTCACCCTGAGGCAAAGGTACTTATGTATGAGGCTGCACGAAACGGCTCAAAAAAACATTTGCATGTGGAAGAATCACATGAAAGACTCTTTTGATAATGCAATAAACACATTTCAGTCAGACAACTGACAAGTTTGAAATGTTTATTATTACAGCAGCAGGACATATAGACTTTGAGTTTGGCATCTAGGCTCCTAACTCATCACTCCCTGCAGATGTGTTTATATAAATATATTGGGGAGTGATGAGAAAACTTCTTGAACCCCCTAATCAGAGCCTACAGGTGAATGCTGGGGTGGTGCTGGGGCTGAAAGTGCAGCAGCAAGTGCATGTGGAGCAGCAGCAGCAACTATGGGCAGAGGGAGAGATGGGAAATTGTTGCACCTTAAATAGACTGCCAAACTGGGAGGGTGTATTGATGACGTTTGAGGAGAATGAGGCATGTCATGTGCATATGTGCGTTTGCAGCAGTGCAGCTCGAGTTATCTGCCTGAACTAGCTCACAGGCTTCGCTCCATATAGACTAGATTACAGCAACATTTGAAAGTACAATTAAAAATGTCTTCTCCTGTCAGTGTCGGGTGGACAGAGAGATCAGCTCTGCGAGCTCTGAGGGAGCAGCTGTTTGTACATAAATCTGATCTCATGAGTGCATTCCAGGAGTTTGACCCTAACAACACAGGTACTTGGCTAAAAAAAGACTGCTAAACACTGAGCTATATTGAATTCAGTTATGCACAACACAATATCTAGATGTCCACCATCTAGAGGTTGTGTATCAGTATGTAAATAATGGATCAGACACAGAACTGATTAGTAATATCTGGCTATGTCTCAGGAATGATCTCTCTCATGCACTGGGCCAGTGCCACAGAGAGAGTCCTGAATCTAGGTCTGCCCTGGAGGGTGCTGCGCCCTCAGCTTGTCAGCAGCACCCAGTATGGCATGATGAACTACCAGCAGTGGATAAGGGAGTTCTCCATCACTGAGCCCAGACTAGAGGTCAGCCTTTCTTCCTTATCCTGTGTCTCTAAATTGGACACACACAGAGTTGTAAAATCTGTGTTCATTAGTCTCTGCCATTTCAGATTTCAGATAACAGTATCCTGGAGACGATGTACAAGCATCACTCAAACCTGGAAACCATCTTCCGAATCATAGACACGGATCACTCAGGTACTTCCCTGTGGCTTAGCCGGATCCTGTACAGACATTCATGGTCCCCAGAAGACAAATCCTACTGATTTTGGTGCTAATGTTTCCGTAACTAATCAATGGATTGGCATTAACATATTAATAGTTCTTGGTGAACATGATGAAAGTTATCAAAAAAGGCATGCCAATTACACACAATACAGATTTTCTAGGCTACAAATTTGATCAATCTACAACCTCATCCTCTGTTTCCTTCTAGGTTTGATCTCTTTTGAGGAGTTTCGTCAGACCTGGAAACTCCTGAGCTCTCACCTTCAGATGGAGATCAGTGACAAGGCCATTGGAGACCTGGCCCAGAGTATCGACTTCAACAAGGATGGGAACATCGACATCAATGAGTTTATGGAGGCTTTCCGGCTGGTGGACCTTTCTGCACATACCTGAGAGCCTGGACCAGGAGCTGTTCCTGCTGACTTGCTGCGTAGACAACACCAAGAATTGTCTGATAGGATGATTTACCTGGATACACTTCTGCAGAACTTCAAATGCTGGGTTGATTGAGTGCATCATTGTTTTGTCCATGAAAAGTACATCATAGATGTTTTCTACCTCTTAGGTTTTTACATGTTGTCCCATTGTTGGTCAGTTTGTCAGCAGGATTATGTAAAAACTACAGTCCATGAAACTTTGTGGAGGGATGGGTCTTAGGGTAGAATAGATCCTATTAAATTTTGGCATAGCGGATCCAGGATTTTTTTTTTCCACTTTAACATTGCAAGCAGGTGTTTTCCCAACTCTTTCATTTCTCAGGGAATAATGCATGGACCTTGGTGAAAAAAAGGCACATTGAGAGGGTTGGTATCTATGAGTGTGTGCCATTTGGTGTAGATCCAAAATAAAAATGTGGATCCGTCAGATTTGAATGGTTGGCTGTTATAAATCCAATGACCTCCAAAAATTATGGTTACAGGGCTGAGTTTGATTTTAGATAAGGCTTGATTGAAATAAAGGGGAGTATTTGGCCTTGGCAGAGGTATGCGCTCCACTGAGTGCCATTCTAGTTTTAACCTTTTAGTATTTTATTGATTTGTGTTTATCTTAATGATCATCAGTTTAGTTATGCATAAAAAACATCAGATGTCATGTTGTCTTTGTCTTTTCATCTCAAGTGCACTGCTGACAGAAGTTAGGCATTAAAGGCAGTGTATTTATGCCAGGCCGGATCAGTATCACTTTATAATGTGAAAAATCTATTATTATATTGTGACATTTTTCATGTTATAACAAAATATTTTCATGTTATTAAGACATACAAATGTATCACATTATAACATGACACAATTGTTTTCACAATTTAAAAAAAAAATCTTTTAACATGAAATAATAATAAATGCGCTTTTAAATATATCTATATTGTATATATTATCAGATCCTGATCATAATCTGAATCTGGGAGGTTAAAATAATATTTGGAGCTGCTCATTATCTATTGATTCACAGTATGATAAAAAGGGATAGAGATGTGGCATTGCCACCAATATGTAGCTGAGAAAATATAGATTCAGTAATTCAAATGGATTTTATGTATCAGTCTATATTAGTAAGAAATTATATCTAGGAAAAAAATAGATCTGCTGTATGCTTTTTTTTATCAAATGAAATGTATGTAACTTGACTGCTTGAGGTGATATAATCTGTGACAGCTGCTTAATCAGTTCTGCCAATCAGTCTTTCATCCTTGTGGGGAAGTGAATCCAGGACATGAATCCTATCAGCTCAAGCCCTACTTTGATGAGATGTGGGAAATGGCTTGTCTGATGGTTTTAAATATGGGATGTGACATGACTTGTATTATTATTATTAGTAGTAACCACAACAATTCAACTGTGTGTCACCTATTCTGATAAAAAAAAAAACAGGATACAGACAATGTCTGTTCATAAAGAAATACACAACAAACGCTGGACTAATCAGGTTACCCTAAAAATATGTACAGAATGAAATGGATGCACGAAAGTTTCCAATTTAAATCTAATTTATTCATATTGAAACAACAGCATAAAAAAAAGAAATACAAATATATATTTACATTATTTTTAATCAGAACAGACTCAATACCACAACTTGTTTACATGTCACATTCATTGTCTGATCCATAATCTGACTTAACGTAATGGAAGCCAGCTATTATTAGACAATGTGGAGTCTTTCCATTAAGCTCTCTGTATCAGTCTAGAAAGCGCAGATTATCCATACACAGTTTTGTTGGTACATATAGAGACAAGGTCCTGATAAACCTGCCAAAATGGTGAATAATTTTCTTAATTCAGATGCCCTTCAGTGATCAAATCTAAAGACAAGACTGCTTCAAGACTAATCAAATACCATGACAAGAAGGATGTACTGACTCGTCTGGGTGACAGGCATCAGTTTTCAAAAGACTGACTTTGAGTGCATATGTCTGTGTGAACTGCTAGGATAGACTCAGCTGAGGATGCCTCCCCTCATGTGTCCACTGTCACTGAGACCGTGCTCTATGAGTTTGATGTCTTCCATGTCATCTTTGATGACGCTAATCAAATGACTTAGACCGTCCTGTTGCTGTTTCAAGTGCTGAAAGTGAGAAAAAGATGATTTGTATTAGTCCCTGGCAAAAATCCTAAAACATTTTAAAAGGCAAGTCATTGTATAGAGAACCACAGCTGTGCATTCAGAGGTCTGGAACTACAAACACAGGGCACAGACGTTACAATAAGATGCTCTGTATAAATGCGGTGTCTTACTTGTTTAATTTCTCTGAGAAGATCTGCATCAACACTGTAGCGCTCCTCTGACCGCACTGCTCCAAAGTGATTCTGCATCCGGATTTGGGACATTAATTCATTCAACCGACCCTGCAAGGTAAAGACAACATAAATAGCAGTAAAATATACATGAATAACAACTTATGTAAACATACTTATGTTTACTCGCACATACAATGAGCATGCAAAGCTTGTTGAGCGGGTTTTATTACGAGTCTCTGTTTTATTTGTCCTTTGAGTGATGCGACACGTTCCTGCTTAAGGTGTCACATGGTTCCACTGACCTATGGGTGGCGGTAACGTGCCAAGATATTCAGTAATGACCCAATAAAGACAGGAAAGAGGAAGACTGCTTGCTACCCAACATGGATGGAAAATAATGAATGTTTTAAAGCGAACAAAAATCAGCTTTGCAAATGTTTTTTGAGGAAGGAAATGCATTTACCCCGTATCTTAGACCTTTAGATACATACGCAAAGTTACAATGCATTTTGGTGACAAACACTGAATGTAAACATTGGTTGGTTTAAAATAAAACTCCACAGGGAATCTTTAATAAGAATTTGAATAGAATTCCTATATTGTGCAACAGCAATATCCAAAAATAATTACTGAAATAACTTGAAAATCACAAATACTGTAGCTGTTTTTCTTCCCTGAATAACTTAAATAAAACCTACAAATATGCTGACATACAATTTCAAATGTGCACTGAAGCTAGTAACCTTCAAGTCTGGAAAGCATGCTCAATGAGCGAAAACAATAAGCACTGTCAGTGAGCATTTGCAACTGGTATAGCTTAGACACTTACCTTGAACTGTGTGGGGGCATTGAGCTCAGACTGAATGGTGTCCAGCTGCACTCGGAGATGCTCTTCATCCACTTGGATAGCGTAACCACTTTTTCTCTGAATCTCCTGTTTGATCAGCACCTGCCAGGAAAATAGGAACGGTTAAGGAGGAGTAATAAATTGGATACATACTGGAACAGGACCGATAAAGCAAGGAAAGACACTGCCAGGGCATTCATTCAAACTCTTAAGAAATGTACAGATGGTATTTATCACAGGTCGTTTCCCTATTCGTTGAAAAGGGCGAGCTAGAAACCTACAACAGGTTTTTGCTTTAGTTAGAAAGGTGAAACAGCTACCTGCAGCACCCTGTGAGAGAGATCCATCAGCTTTCTCTTATACTGGGCAATCTTGGCCACTGTGGTCGCCTGGTTCTTCTGCAGTTCACTAATGTCACTGGAGATAATCTGTAAATCCATACGAGTGTATGAGTGGGTGAAAAGAAAACAATTAAAATGTTGAGTAATTCTCCATTGACTTCATTTTTTAGACACATCAAGCTGAAGACTATCCCTGCCCTGTAACCTCACTGTAGAATTCCTTGTTATGGGGCTATGTGGATATTTTGCTCATCAACACACCAAAACAGTTGGAAGATGTTGCTTTTCATGGTGATATGAGCCAAATACCTTTGGCATAGGCACAATTTAAAATTAAATATTACAGCTGTATTTGTAATAGTAGCAGCAGCTGTAAACAACCATGAACTGAACATCTGTGTACTCCGTCCTTGACACCACATAATCAGTTTCAAAATTCCTTTGTTGGTTATCAAAAGGCACCCCCTGTCCATTGAGTCTTTCTTATTTTTAGAAAATTTAGATTAGCTGGAACAGACTTACATCCACTCTGGTCTGGTGCTGTTTGGTCATCTGCTCCTGGATCTGTAGCCTGCGAAGCAGTTCCTTAAAACCCACCATGGGTACTGGGATTAATCTGCAGAAAAACAATTTAAACAAGATGAAAAGATTGCATGCAGGAGGTTAAGCTGTGAGCTTAATTTTCATAATTGTATTAACTATCCCTCAGCAGCTAGCAACAGCTAATTTCTGTTTTTTCTTTCCATTGGCCTGTTTCTGAAAAACTGATGTTAATTTTGGGAGAGAAAAAAAATGCACTGACTGGAGGATCCAGTCAATCAACTTACTTCTCTGGGTCTGGGTTGTCCACCTTAGCCTGCTCCCAAATGATGGGGTCCACTCCTATTGAGAAGAGACATCTTGTTACAATTCAAGACAAATCAGACAATTTGAGGAATCCAATGATGGGATGGCACAAACATGCTTGCGTGCATCCACCTGCAGGTGCATTTTGTAGTAGCTGTTTGAGCTGTGCTGGAGAAAGCTCTGTGCGTGTGACGGACATGGCTACTCCAATCTGTGCGAGCTGGAGTTTGATGTTGGCCTGCTCCAGATAACCGAAGAGTGTGGTGGAGGGGATCCGCTTGGATGTGCCATTAGGGGAACGCTCCACCACATAAATGATCGCCTCTGTCCTGGGAGGCAGAGACGGCATGAATAAGACCACATATTGGTTTATGATGAATTCGACTGTTCACTCTCTCTAATTCTGATTTCTGAAAGCTGAAAATCTCTTTTGAAAGTCATTGGGAAGTGTGATACTGTATACAGTGTAATAGCAGCAGTGTATGGCCTGTAGAAACTTACTGGTCATTAGAAAGGGCTTTAACACCGTCTACATTGACAGTGAGTGTCTGGTTACTTCCTAGGATCTTGTGGAGGGTCTCCACCAGGTGCTGTTGCTGAGCTCGCACATCAGCTTCCTTTTTATTGAGAATCAAAACCACTAAGCCATCTTCGTCCTTACTCACTGGGACGCAGCTGTAGCCCACCGCCTGGGAAACAAAACACACAGGGGCTACCATTAGACATTCAAACTCAAATGAACATATTCACTCTTCAAACCACTCCACTGAACTGTCTGCCATTACCTTGAACCTGCAGAATGGGTTCTCCTGGGTAAACTCGACAGGTGGGTTGTTGTTGCTGTAGTAGCCCTTCCCAGTTCCCCAGTATGCCTGCAGTTGGTTCCATTTGGCTAAGATGGAGTCACGTTCATCTCCTAACAAGGTGGGTGCTGACAGAGCAGTGACCTGCTGGTAAAGCTGGGTGGGCTGAGTCTGACCTGGTTGCTGCGCCTGCTGGCCAAACAAACCTCCTTGTAGGGGAATGGAGAGGTAAAGTTACCAGGTTATCTTATTCTTTACATTTTTTGAAACTATTTCTTCATCTATGTTCATGATGAATAACTAATGATTTAAATGATTAAATGATTTTATAATGTGAGGACAGCCACCAATAGATTACAATTTCACTAGCTATAATTGCACAATCTTATATTTCCTCTTTGGCTGCACATTGTTGGATTGATGACGACGTTAAAGCAGAAATCTGTTACTTTCTTGTTTGTTGTTGCCCTCTGCAGTGCTAAGACATGCACAGCACCATTGAAAGAGTTGTTTTGGAACATTGTGTGTCAACCCACTGTTAATCTGAATCAGTGGTGAAAAACCACAAAAGCCACAATTCTGCTGGACTTGATTTTGAAATCAGAAAATAGAGTGTGTGACATTCATTGATTCTAGCATGCTGGCTGCGTTTAAAACATACATTACAGGTACTATTATCAAGGACAGACTGGTGTTATCCTCCAACAGTGGCCAAATAAGCAATTTATCAATGTAAAAACAAATGATGGACATCGGCAGTAATATTCAATGTCCAACTTGTTTGGGTAATAATTTTCTAACCTTCACATGGAAACATTAAAATCGTTTGTCAGACATATGGGTTCTCACCTTGCTGGTGCTGAGTTGGCTGTATATTAAAGCCTCCAAACCCACCCAGGCCAGTCGTTCCTAATCCAGTTCCAAATCCTGTTGCCCCAGTAGTGGCCCCAGTGTTAAGCCCAGAGAACCCAAACCCTTTGTTCTGCGTGTTGCCAAACAGTCCCCCTGAAATAGGAGTATTTGCAATCACCATGAGAAAATATCAAGTACATTACTGCTGCTGAATGCAAGTTAAGACTGCAGTGTTCGGGAAATATGTCAAATCAGTTTTCCTAGTCTTCCATTTATTTATTTACTTTCTACAATTTCCAATTTTGTCTAAACCATTGATACTAAATCATTACCCGTGGTCTATATTAGGCTTCCAGTGTGGCTCACCACACATTTTGTAGTTTCTTTTTATGCATCAGTGTTTTAAACATGTCAACAATCAGAATGAAACAAACAAAAGAAACTTAAGAAAGGAATTTCTTGGCGTGCATTAAGCCTCAAAGACAGTCACTGAACATTGATGTTTACATTACATACTGATAAAAAAGCACATCTTAGAAAACTATTTTATGTAACCAACTGAACAAAAAAAGCAGAAGCTGATATTCTTCTTTTAAGACTAAATATAGCTATACTGCTTACCTGTGGTGTTAGCTGGAGCAGCAAAGCTAAAAGTGGACCCTGGTACAGCGGCAGTAGTTGTAGTTGTCCCAAAGCCACCAAACGTGCCTGAGGGGAAAAAAAAATCAAATCATGACAAATGACAAAAAAGAAGGTGACAACAAAAGAGGAGATAATTAAATGTGAACAGTTGAGATAAAAGAATGAAATCACTGACAATTTGACATATAGTAGAGAATCATGACTGAGCTTTTAAGATTAATAAAAGGAAAACTAGATTTTATTAACACCTAGAATTGTTTGTCTGTCTTACAAAGACGGTGAAAATGTACTGGGCTTCTGCAGGAATCAAATGTCAATTTGTCCCCTCATGCAAATGAAATCAACGATGAATGGATTTTATGAGACAAAACAAAAAGCATGTGAGACGAATAATCACTGCACAAAATACATGTGAAAATGGAAGAATATGTGTGTTCAAAGACAGACTGTACTGATTTATCGATCACAAAGGTCATCTACCTGTGCTAGCCAGGCTATTACCAAAATTGAAAACTGTGCCAGTGGTGGTTGCTGTACCAAAGCACCCCACATTAAAGCTGACTGCTGCTGGGTTGGCATTTAAACCAAACCCCCCAAAACTAAACCCACCAGCCGTGGTGTTTCCAGCTCCCAGCCCCCCAAATCCTGCAGTCAGGGGAGGCAGGCAGCGAGAAAGAGAGAATGACATGGAGGAGTTAAATGACAAAAGGTCAGGTCTGGTATGAGCTCATTATTGACAGTTTTCAATTACCTTGAAAGAGACAGGGCTAAAAAACAATGCAAAGCTACATTCTTTGTACATGGCATCTTTATCTTACCAGTGTTGGTGGAGCCAAAACTAAATCCTGTGGCTGGTGCAGCAGCAGTGGTGGTGGCTGCCCCAAAACCAGGGGCGGTAAGAGCTACAAAGAAAGAGTCGACACAAAATAGGCACTCAGATTAACAGGCACACAATTAGATTCATATACAACAACAAAGATACCTAAATATAGTCAACACAAAAGATTGGTTACGTTTTGTAGTGATGCCCAAGTTAAGGCTATTACAAGATCATGATTCAGTTATTCTAATGCTACTCCACACTTATGTGACAGACTAACATAAATTATCTTAATGATACCAAATCCACACTATGCATTTTAACAGTAGAAATATAATGTAAGCCCTACATTATTGCTGCTTTAAATCCTGTAACCCCACGCTGCTACCTCCCTCAAGGTATGCAACTGTGTGATGATCTACCGAGTTGTGTTCTTATTTCAACCTTGGCCTAAAGTCTAACCTTTCTTATAAAATAAAACAATTCGGGTTTATCTAAACTCAACTCAGCCTAAATCCAACAACTTATCACTGCAGAACCCAGACAGATAACTCCAGACAGTGCAATGGAAACCCCACTGTGATCAGACTTTGACAAGAGATTCGTTTCTCTTGCACTGAAAAAACTCATGAAAGCAGCTGTTCTTTAATGAAGGTGGGTGTATACAGTATCCAAAGAATCCAGTCAATCCACCTTCTTGAAACATTCCCCCAGGTGAAATCAAAATATGATGCTCACACACAGGTGGATGAGACAGTCGCAAAAGCAGATTACCAGTGATACATCACACAATAACTCTGACCAACAACATATCTGTTTTTACTGCCAGTGATGAGTGAGAGGTGCCCCATCAGATGAGGAGCAGCAGTCTGGACTTACTACCGAATCCGGATGGGGCAGTGGTGGTGGTGGCTGCAGTTACAAACCCAAATGCTGTTGATGGTGTGGTTTTGGCACCAAATGAACCGAATGAAAACCCGGACGTGTCTTCCCAAGAAAGAAAAAAGTGTCGTTACAGTGACAGCTGTGGTTAAGCTCATTTTTGCCAAGAAGAAGCGTTAGCTAGCTCACATAGATGATTGGGCTAACATTCATTAGACAAAACAGCTAACGTTAGCTGCAATGATTTCAGTAATGTGCGTTAATTGCTAGCAAGTGATCGCTGGTTCATTGAACCTTACATTTGCATTAAAATGAGTTTCAACAAATCTGACTAAAAAGCTAGCTACATGCATCATTTACAGAAAGCATTTCCGTTTGTCGTTAGCCGGTAGATTGGTCCTATTGCTAAACAAAGTTAGAAATGCACTGACAGTAGACCATTTGTATTTATTGCTAACATATACACATGAAAATAACGTAATTTTGGTGATATAGTAGTAAAATATCCCTGGTTTAATTAAAATATCTTCAAATTAAATGATATATCCTTACTTGCCGCTGGGTTACTCGTGGCACCGCCAAAATTGAACGCCATGTTGTTGACTGTCAGTAGACACAGTTCTTCTTCTCCTTTCTTCTTCTTCTTCTGTGTGATTTTTTGACTAAACAGAGATCATCGAACATAATGGCTCCTTATACTGCCCCCTGGAGCGTAGCTCAGGCACTGCTACTTTTGTAGGGATCCTAAAACTCACACATTTTGGGCCAAATTTGAGAAAGTATTTTCTAGTCATACATCTATATGTAGAGCAGATTTGTGATCATTTTGAAGAAATTAGATTTTATCATGCTTGACTTATTTTATAAGTAGTCTTGAGTCTGAAAACTTAGCAATAGCCATGGTCCTTCATCCAACTAGTCCCAAACGATCAATCCCTTGTTAAGAACACCCACCCCTATATAAAAGCCACAAATATTTGGGAGAAAATGACATCTGTAAGAATGCCATAGGTGGGACATAACTGGTACCATGGCATTGGCATGCTTGAGTTTAGAACTGGACAGCGATAAATGTTTACAGAGAGATGGACAGAAGAACAGATCCATGGCTATATCCCCCCACATTATATGCCAGGGGGATAAAAATGATATATTGCAACTTTTTTTCATTCTAACTTTTACCTCCCTAAAATGAGAACTAAACACTGACAAAGCTTAAAAAACAAAGACACATTAACTGAAACTACTTGTTTTATTTTGTGTACACAGTAAAAACAGCAGTAACAGTCAACACGTCAAAAAAAAGCAGACAACTAGAAGAATATGTGGTGTAGATGTAATAACTTCAGTAAGTAGAGTCTGTAATCAAAGTAAGGCACAACGTCGCCCAGTGCACAGTTCATATGGTGCTTTCTGTGTTTTGGTTTTACTAACGCAACTAAATAATTTATCCTCTTTAAACACAACACTAATGTGTAATACTGTGTTTTTCACATTAAAAATTATTGACATAACCATTCATTCACCCTTCATTAATTTTAATTACACTACTTTATGCACTCTCTGTGAATTTCTTCTATTTTAATTTTTTTTTCTTTTTGTATGTAACTGAATCACACTATACATAAAACACAAAAAGTAAAATCAAAAATCCCTACATAAAATGTGTTACAGCTTCTCCACTATTGTCTGATATAGTCGTAGCTGATTATTAGAGTGCATGTAATGACGAGGTGGTACGTCGTAACTCACTCATGTTTAAAACGTTACAACTAAACTATGAGCAGTAATAAAAGTTGGGCTCATCACAGTTCAAATAAAGTAGTTCTGCAGCTTTTTTTAGTTCATTTAATGGCACCTGACATCTAGACTTGAGTGAAAAAGCTGAAGCTGTGTACAAAAATCTGTCATTCAAGAGAGCGTATCCAAAGTGCACTTTGACCCTGCCGGCTCTATAACAACTACAACAGTTTCATGCTCAGGTTCGTTTGGTATGTGGAAGAAACAATGCACACTTGAGAGTAGATTTGTTGGTACGACATAGCTCTTTTTCACAAAATATGTGAAAGCTCTAAAAGGCAACAAAATCCAGTAACTTTGATTGTTTAAAAGGCACAACTGCAGTTTCTTCGTATTGAAACTTCATGTGTTTTTAAGTTGAAATGGTTTGGACACCTGATACTGCATCTCCTACAGAGTTTCACAAACATTTTAAAAACACTGACAAAAAACATGGGTGTCGTATTCAGCACCAACAATGCTAAGGACTTCAACAACAGCATCAAAAAAGCATATTTTGAAATGATAGAAGATTAGTTGCACTTTGATATGGCCTAGTTACATGGTATAAGCAGTTATACAGGGCAAAAACACTGTCAAGACATAAATTCAGTAGTGTAATAATCATTTAGGTGGTTGATCAAAGTGTTGTTTATGTCATCAGAAGACATTTGTGAAGCTCTAGTTTAAGATGTTCCTCATTCTGCATTTCTACATTAGCTTAGGATGAAATGCAACTAAACATATTAATACTGAATCGACTGAAATGTCGTCACAAAGAGGAGACTTGTACGTTTTGCTCCCCTATTCTGCTTCAATAATATTTGACAGTATCTAAGCAGAGGCCCCCTGAGAGTAATGTATGATATCTAAAAAAGAAAAACTCACAGTTTGTGGACTTCATTACCCTGGTCCCATCACTTTCTGTGCCCCGTTACAGAGTACTGAGTCACTTAAAACTGAGGACACTATCTAATAGAGGGAACCAGAAAATGAGGTGAGGCGGCAGCACTAAAAATCAAACTCATCCCACACCTGAAGTTTAAAAGGTGTGTTTTGTTTGCTCCAGAAGTGTAAGTCTCTACCTCTAATCATTAAGGAACCACAGCTTGCAACAAAAAAATTTGCATTTTACATTATCAGCAACTAATTTGTACGGAGCCCCTAAAGGGACATGGGCAACAAAAAAAAAATCTACAAGTTTCTGGTGCGCACGGAAAACTATCTGGTGCACACCAGAAACGACGTGTGCACAAGAACATTTCCCATGCTCATGACAAAGTTTCCTGTGCTCATAAGAAAGTACAGTGCACAGTATCTGGTGCACACAGGCAACCACCTAGTGCATTTCAGCCCACTATTGTTCTTTGTGGAAACAACAGTGCAGGAGTTCGTTGAGCTATACTTAAACTTTGGACTTATTATAAGGACATTGCTAAGTTGCTTGCAAGTCGTCACCATTATACTGTCTCCGAACGACATTTAAAACGAGTTTTGAAATATTGAGTGGCTATGGGTGGATGTACAAAAATGTAAGGAGAATTAATTTTGGCCGAAATGCACTGGTCAACTGCGTGCGCCAGGTATGCTGTACTTTCTTGTGCGCATGGGATATTTCCTTTTGAGTATGAGAAACGTTCTTGTGCACACGATATAGTTTCTGGTGTGCACCAGAAACGCAGAAGATTTTTTTTTTTTGCCCATATCCCTTTAGGGGCTCCGCAGATTTGACACACAGTGTTTATAACATTGTGCTAGAACCCAACTTTAGGTAGGTCTCCCTGGTTAAAATTGAGTACATTATGTACATCATGTTTGGGACTAAAATATGTATAAATATATAATTCTGAGGGTTGTCAATGTACACAACTCCCTCCTTCTGACTATTCCTCTCCTCCTCAAGCTTGTGGGTCAGCTGTAGGTGTTAAACCAATATAGGTTCCATTCTGAGGATCGTCCTTTTCCTTGTCAGTGACTGGAGAGTAAGAGGTGTCCTCCTCAGTGGACGTCTGTAGTGGGAGATTGAGGATAAAAACAGTATTTTTTTAAAATCATCTTATCTTAAACAATCAAAAAGGGGCTGACTTTTTTAAAGGACTTTTAGAACATTATGTAATTTGTTAAAACCAAGAGAACAGGTTTACTCTACACCACCAGAATTATTTCCAGAGGAGAAAAAGAGATTTAAGATGCATATAAAGAATAAGCACTCAATACAGTGAGGCAGACGCATGAATAAAGCAAAGACAACTTAGAAACATAGAAAATGAAACAAAACAAGCAAAATAACTTTATAGACTTACAGCATAGAGAGGCTTGGTAAACACAATGCGCTTAACTTCATTCTGCACGGAGACATACAGTAATAAATACATGCACAGTGCTATTAGTGTGTGGTTAAGCAACTGAATGCAAAAATGCACAAAAAATCCTTATTGGGATCAAGCAGGCAAATGGTGAGCTGTTAATAAATGAAATAAAATAAAATCAGGAAAGAAGTGGTGTCATACCTTCTGTTTGCGGGCCCTGATCAGAAGTACGATGAAGATTGCGAGCATTATGGCTCCCAGTCCCACAATAATAAGTCCGAAGTTGGACACTAGAGTGACAATCAGCAGCAGCTTCTGTACTCTGGCTGCAGATGCATCATCAATCACCACACTCTGTATTAACAGATAATTATTTATTATGGAGGAGAACTTCTGCATATCACCAGAGACTGGTTTAGGAGCTTATATATAATATTTTTTTAGTGTCCTGAGGTGTGTTGTCAAAATTTTATACCCTTCATTCATAAAAGAGAACATGGCATAAAAATGTCATAAAGGTCTGAGCAAGACACAAAGCCAACCTCAACATTGTTGGCACCACTTCAGAGTTAAAGTGGTTTCTGATATCTGCTTTTCAAAGAAAACCTGTTTTCATTTCATTCCATGTCAAAATTATTTTCTAAAATTTGGAAGAAACAAATTTTGTTTTTTTATTCCTAAAATATCACAAGATATATATCCCCCAGGCCCCTGCAAAACTATACATGGCAACAAGGAACAAGCCACATTTTGCACGCATATTTCACATCTGCATTGCAATCTGAGACTAAGTTCAAACTGTTTTTACCAATTTGGAAAAAAGCTGAATTTTTAAAATTTTGACGATATCAAAAGGCACATCCTCTGAGTATGGGTGATATGCGTGTGCCAGGTTTCAAGAAAAACACTCCCACCCTCCTCTGAGACAAAGTTCAATTTTTTTAAACTAAAATCATCATCATCAAGAAAAAAGAGGATCATCACGAATAATTTTGTTCATAAAATGTAACAACCCAATGATCATGCGCTAACTCATAATGTATTCAGTGCTACTGTCAGCTGTTGGAGGATACATTCGTATTTCAGAATGTCTTTCTTACCTCGTTGAGGAACATGACAGGAAAGACTGTCTCATTCAGGTCTTTACTTTCCCTGTTATGGATACAACCAACATTACAGTACAGTACAATGTGAAGCAATCATATACAGCATGGATATATATACACACACACACATACATTATAGAATAATGGTGTGTTTGGATGCTGATACTCACGGGAATCCAAAGATTCTGCTGAGCAAGACGTTTACTTGTGCTCTCTTGCTTGCCCGCACAATCACACCAGTGGTCTCCATGCGGAAAATAAAAAAAACAATTATAGCATTAACGATGCTTGTAAAGCATTGTAGCATCAGAAAATCAGAGTGAAACTTTTTCACTGTTTTAGGAGGACAATGCCACCAATGCAGGTTAACAACATACACATATACGTATCATACATATACATGTACATATCATTGTCACAGTCATAACCCACCAAACATACACTGCACTGTAATGTTTGCATATATTTCTACCTCTGTACATAATTTCATAGTGCTTGTATACTTATTTATACGTATTTATTGCAACTTTAACATGTCACTTTAACCTGTTATGTCTTTACCCGCCTATACTCTGTTCTTTGCTGCTTTTTACAAACCAGTGTGTATTGATGTTTTGTTCTATGCTGCTGTAACAAGAGAATTTCAAGTATCTGCTTATCTCATCTTATCTTAAAGTTCTGTACTACTGCTTATGTATCACTAGGTGGCGGAGCAGTACTTGTACTGTCCTTTCACCGCAGTTCTATAAAGGTAGCCTGGGAACCAGACAAATCTGTGTGCTCATGTTTCATTTACTTAGGCAGATACGTCAGACCACCCTCCCATTCAGACAGACTTCCCTTCATACTGGTTTGCTATGGGCCAATCACCAATACGATGCCTGACAGAGAAGTGTTTCCAGTCCAGATTTGAGCACTCACACGCCACATGTTTGGCTGCTCTGATTGGCTGCAGTTCTGTCCAATTGTGTCAGGTCTGCAAACCTCAGATCAAACTCTCAAATTTAGGCAGTACTTTTATGTTACTGCATTGCTTATTTGCCATCTCATAAGTTTTCAGAAACACAATTTATTGTAATGTTTAGCCATCATTTTAATTAAGTAATGAATTTATTCTATTCTTTAGCCAGGAAGGTCCCGTTGAGATAGAAGATCTCTTCTTCCAGGGAGTCCCGGTCAAGATGGCAGCAAAGTTACAAAGAGTAAAAAATACAAAACGGACAATTTAACATCATGAAACACATACAATATACAATAAATAAATTATACAAAGGAAGAAATAAAAGCTGAGCATTTCCAAACTAATATTTAAGTGTTATTTAGTTCATGCCAGGCTTAGTGAAACAAGCTGCTCCAACATATTTCAATAGTGGATTGCAATTTGTAAAGTGTCCAACAAAGATGAGTCACAGCTTTAAAGTTACTATCATACATGCAGAGTAAAAGGTGCATTTGAAACTGATGGTGGCTTACCGGGTTTAAGTCCAGGAACGTTTGGTGATGGTGACTTTGAGGGGCCATTCCTTCAATGGCAGCCACATATTTATCATCAGCCAGGTGAAAATGAGGAAATGAGGCAACGATGGGGGCACCTGTGTGAAAAGAAGAGAGGAGGTGTGAGGATTCAGGTGATAAACAACATTAAAATGAGCAGATGCATGACACATATCTCTAATGCAAATAAAGGAGTCTAATTCCCCATTACTCACTTTATTAAGTGGAGCCAGCTATAGCTATAATAAACTGTGTGCCTTATCTTCTGTGAGTGTTGGCCCATCTATAATTAGCCTCCATAACCTAGCATGATGCTTTAATTTGGCTGATTAAGACACTGATTAGCAAGTATTCTCATGTCAACATCAATATCATCACAAAACACACAGTAATATAATCTAATGGTGATCTTAATAGTGTATCTTAAAAGGTTGTAATATTTTCAGTGTCAGACTTTCCTAATGATGCTAAATAAAACAGTGAGGACACCCAAAGTCACAAAATCTGTGCTGTAAGGGGACAAGTATAATAATTGTTATTATAAAGTCCCTATTATTATATTATGACTTGTCCCTATATATATATATATATAAATACTATAATAAATACACACAGACAGACAATACCATGATGGTGGACATAAAAACATCTCACTATTCAAGAGTTTGAGACGGTAATAAATGCAGCAACAAAGAAACTATTTTCATCCAAACACCACATTTCCTGCTGTTATGTCGTTTGATCTAATCAGAACATTTGGAACGCGTCCTCAGCAAAGGTGATGAGATATAATCTGACCTTCACGACAGGACATGAAGCACTTAAAGAGATGAACAATAGACACAAATGGACAAAAGCCCACTTGTTAAACAAATCAGGGCCTGTATTTGATATCCAGATAAAGAATCCTGTTACTCTTGCTAAGTTCCTTCCTCACATTTGGAAGAGGAGACATTACACTTCAACAATACGGCTTTTGTTAATTTAAGGAACTGCGTAATAGTTCCACCTGTGCAATATTGGACTAAATCATTCTGGATGTCTGTTAAGTGCAAACAAAAAATAGTCCAGCTTGGCCGGAGCTACATGTGTCTCAGCGGCAACAACAAAAGTCAAATGGTGGCACAGACAGAGGGGCTGATGAAGTGGGGCAGAGGTGACAGTTTTCCTGCTCTTGTGTTTGGCAACAGATCTTTAGCAAAAACACTGGAGACCTGCAGTCACCTGAGAGGCTGTTCCCGTGACAACCCGCAAGGTCACTGTAGTGCAAACACACATATTTGTATTAGTATGCTTACGAGTGACATTAATCACGGCGTTATTCCTCAACACCTCACCTGAACTTCACCCTCTGCAAGCTAAATTTGTACCATGACCTCAAAAGACTTGATACAATATTACCATGTATACATTTACAACAAGATATGCATGATTATCATTTATGGGGCCATTAGTTCCTAATTAATTTTCATCGTGTTACAGCACAGAGGAAATAAGAAACAAAATAAATTGGGTATTAAAAACAGGCATCAAGGTCACATTCATGTCTGGTTTTATTAAAGACAGAATCAGGTGACAGGGCTTACCGCCCCCCTCAGCCACTGGGCCAGTCATGGTCAGATGGTGCCTGAGGTGTAGAGAAGGCTGGTGAGCTGTGTCACATGGGTCATTTTGAGGACATTAGAGCTGGTGATAGTGGGAGGGAAAGTAAAGGAAGTGCTTGAACGATATAAGTGGGAAGTCAGGGGCCTTAAAATCTAAAGTGGGTTGAGTAGAAAGCAGAAAGAACAGCAGTGAAAATCAAATTGGATCAAATTAAATGTAGAGGTGTAGGATCACAGGGTTTGCACTGTATATGATGCACTGCTAAGTAAAGAAACGGAAGAAAGAAGAATATGAAAATGTTGAATTCACGGCAGACACTATGTGGGTGCAGAACTGAATATTTTGAGATTGGCACGAGAGAGCGTGGGTGAGAAAATACGCTGCATAAGTTGACATTTACCTCTCCGACAGGGACTGACTTTGAGAAGGCCGGTTCCCAGGCACTCTTTTGGCTTGACGCAGAAACCCTCATTAGCCGGGTTCTCCTCCTTGCTGGCCAAAACGGAACGTGGTGGTGTGTAGCGGTAGGCTGGGATTCCTTTTACCTCCACATCTTTCTCAAACTCCATGTAGATTGACCTGGAGAGTAAAGCAAGAGAAACCACGACAAAATGATGTTTTCTTATCATTTATTATATATTACACCCTCTTTATCTCAATTTACCACAGTGCTATTTTAATATTGCTGTGCAATGGCCTGTTTACAGCCTGAACATTGGATTTCTAATTTGAGACAAGAGGGGAGTAAAACCAAACAAAAAATATCACGATCAATGGGTACAAGATCCTCATCTGTTGTTGTTGACCATTAATCAAGTTGAGGCAAATAGTCATAAAAACAAAAACATTATTAGATATCATTATTTAAGGATTGTCGTAAGAAGTAAGAAGTAATAAGAACTGTACACAAGGAGCTGTATGGCTCAGTGGTAAAGTCGGTACCCTTGAAACAGATGGTTGGCAGCTCGATACCCGCTCAACTCCCCATAAGTGAGAGAAACTATGAGTGAACTATGGATGAGAAAGAAAGAAGTGATGACACAATCAAAACGCCTCTGTGCATCACAAAGAGATCCAACAAAGAGTCTCAGACATGCAAAACTGGGCACCATGATCCACGTGGCTGAAGAAGCTAACAACCCTCCATGATCACACAAATGACAAAAGGCTCACAAACACAGGGCGATCTGGATCATGAAGGATCCGAACAGAAAACAGCAACCTGAAGCTGAGAACCTGCCTCCCAAAAACATGGAAACTCATCTCAGGCGTCAAAGCAGCGAAGTTAAGTAGTAGAATAAAACTGAACGCTGAATCCAAAAACATAGAAGCTCCTCTGAGCGAAGCTAGCAGTGAATTTGAATAGGATTGACTACAACTCAACGACTTAATGCCCAACACATGGACACTGAAGTCCCTGGCACTAAAAAAGAAGTCATGAAGAAGTCAACATGGCTGTGGAGGCAAACTCCAAGACCATTGCAAAGTCACCATCAGGTGCGGCCCATACCGGTGGCGATGCACCATCGCCACCACAACCAGACCAAAACAAAGAGTGGATACAGATATATTCTTCAAGGATATAGATATGGATACAGATATACACTTGCTTACTGTAGCTAAGTGCAGCTTAGCTAAGTCTGAAGTCACCAAAAGTGCAAATAAAGTGCTCATTCTGTTGGTATTGGCTCTTGGTCCTCATCGCTTGTCAACCAATCAGCTGCACCTGCCTGTTGGGAGCTGAGACATCTGTTCACAAGCACCACAGGCTAAAACTAACCTCTCTTCCATTTTTATTATGTCCCTGATGAAACATAAAATGACCACACAAATTCAAGAGGTGAGATTACAAGGTTGAGCCCATAAGGAAGTGCAGAATGAGGACAAGCGAGGAGTCATTCAGTCCATTATGCTGCAATCCAGTTAGGACCTCTTTCATTCTAAACACATCATGGAGAAACTGCCCCACTGTGCTGTTGACGGTCATAATTCTTTAATTATATTTTAATGTTTGTTGTGTTTTTACAGCTTCCAACAGAATTAGGCTATTGTGAGCAGGTCCTCCTCGCTCTAAGTATCTGCACTTCTGCTGTGTTGAGGGAATCCCAACGATCCCGAGCGCGAACAAAGGAGTCTATACATTGTCTGCCAAAGTGTCCGGGAGGTCACAACTCTTTGCTACGCAGCCCACCAATCAAGCAACAATACTGTACAGACCTTTCCCTCGACCTTCGTGAGAGAAGCCAAGTAAAAATGCGTGTCTTCACTAGAACAGGAAAGACTCTCCTTTGTACTACTGGGCATGAGAGGCTGTTAAGTGTGTGAATTAATTTCAGATCAACTGAGGTAAGATGCAGTTCTTTTGGATCTAAAATCTTTAATTGTGTGATGATCAGAATATGAAACACTTGATGAGATGATGTGAGATACTTTAAAGGGAATAGAAAGAAGAGAAATGGGGGAAATGTGCTTTAATTTAAAAAAGTACAATTTCTTTTATAAGTAATTTACAATTTACTATAATTAAATGTGCATGTTATAACTTTAACTTGCATTTATAGTGTTGACTTAGCAAACTTTGCTGTTATCAGGGTTTGGGGTGGAAATGACATTATGATACATGAACTGTATTTATATAGTGGTTTTCTAATCCCAGAGTCTGCAGGAGCTTTGACAGCCACTTAAACACATTCATAGCCTTTCTGTGTGGTACCTGTGCTGAAGCTGCGCTAGCAGGACAGAGAGGATGAGAGGCTCTCCAGTGTGTGTGTGTGTCTGTAAAGGGGGTGTCAGTACATAGCCATGGCCCTGATGAATATCATTTGTTCATTATCATGGGAAAGAATGCAATACAAACCATTGTGGGTACAAAAAAATGCTAAAAAACTCAAAATACTACATGGGCAAATACTAGAGAGGATGAGTGACTGTGTAAGATAAGCGTTAAGCAGCATATATTGGAAAATGAGTTTCACACACTTGCACTCAAGGGTTGTGTGTTGGGACACAGAACCAGAACCCTCTTCTGATTGGATGGTGTTAATATTATTTTTTTCAATATATAAATGTCATGCTGTAGATAAATCCCAAACAGTTCATTCCATTACAACACTGGCCTTGCACAGTTCAGGATGGATCGAAACAGTACATGACATATTGAGCCATTTACGACACGTAAAATGCAGATTTTTAAGAAAGTTGGAAAGATATGTCAAATACTAACAATAGCACAGGTGTGTTTCATCAAAGTACAGTTATTAATTTAGCTTAAAAGTTTTTAAAAAAAACACATTAAAAAATGTATTTAAGTGTGCATTTAAGTTTTGCTCGTTTATGACAGAATTTATTTGATATATGAATCAAAAATGGCTTTTTGAATTTTAAATTACGGCACATGGCTAGAAGAAAGATTATCATACGTCAAAAGTAAGTTAGTATGAACAATTTGAACAGCGACACCTGTCTGCAGTTCATCAAAATCATAAGGGTTTGTGGCTCAGCTGTTGTTCAGCTACTGGAACAAATGTTCACTCCCCTCTCAGGTCACAGATGGGAATTCTACCACTGTTTTGTCCTACAGATCAATCCCAGATGTCGTTTAACTAAACACACGTGTGAACAAAACCTGGCGTTGTGCTACTCTTACAGGGGCTCAAGGCTGAAATAAGCCAAGCAGTCTATGTGAACGGTTAACACATATGGTTTAAGGGAACATTTCCTCTTCAAGCTATGTTAAAAAGTACAGGAAACAGGGAGGGAGCCTTCCTTTTAGTCACAATAACACTGAAAGCCACGATGAAACCACCAGCCAATGAATAAGTGGGTGAAAGTGTAAACATTTGGGAGTCAAATCAGGGTGACAGATAATATAGCCATGACACTCTAACAGACTATTTCCACGCTCAACAAAAAGGGGAAGATATCTATAGCAGCTTGTCTTTTATGAGGCTATTTTTAAGGCTCATCATTAGCAAAGTGACGCGCAAAATTAAACTCCGATCTATTCCTCAGTTAGTCATGGTGTCAGAGGCAGCTCTCTTAAACGTTCTTCAAGCTTTCCGTGAAGACATCCTGATTCTAAAACCTTCCAGAGGATCGTCCAGAAACCGCAATATCCTTGTGATCATTAGTAGTGAACATGTCTGACAGAGACCTTCTGAGAAGTGCCAAATGCATACAGCCCATCTCACATGGCAACCATAATGAAACGTGTTAATTCCAGTTGGTCAGGAACAGAAACCTAATACGTGCTCAGCACAAATCAATATAATGCTTTAAGGGCTTTTTTCTCACATCCGAGGAAGTCTCACCCATCTTTCATCTCCATTACTTTCCTCTTAAGGTAAGCCTTCCATAAAGTGTTTCCTGGAAGCTGGCATGTTAGTGTTTCAGAAGGGCTGCACAGTATGGGGCTGTACAGCCTTGGTGAGAAAACAGACATCACCTGAGATGCTGTTTGTAACTCATCAGGGTGTTATGATAAGAATCCATGGGATACAAGGCCTGTGAACATATTTCCATTCCTGATATGAAAGGCCCCGTCCTCCTGCGAGGGGAGTTGTGTCCAACGTTTTCAGGCCAAGTCATGTACTAGAAATAGACAATGCTTCATTGCCACACCATCCTACAGTAAAATATCATAAATGGGACACTATGTAACGGTGGGAAAAATGGGAGGATGCAAATTCCAGTTGAAGACAGATTACGTGTCAGTGATGGCACATTATATAACCATCTGTGCATGAGTCAGATAAATTGTGCCGTCCTATGTAACTACAACAGGACTAAGAGTTCATATCCATGCTGACAGGTCTGTGAGAATGTACTTAAAGCTGCAGTAGTATTTTCTAAAACTGTCACTTTTTGTCCTCATTGTAGTAAATGAGACACGAGTGAAAAAATCTGACTCCTGTAGCCACATCTAGGGCTCCTAATGCCATCTGCAAGAATCCATCGTGCCTGAATCTAAACCACCAATCAGAGCCAGGAGGAGTGTCTGACGGAGTGTCAATCACTCTTGTGTGCATGCCCCCCTCATCCCCCACATGCTCTCACTCTCAAGCATAGCAGCCTCCTCTGTGGGGAGGAGCTTTGGAAGCTTTGGTCTCCATCAGACACTCCCCCTGGCTCTGATTGGTGGTTTAGATTCAGGTGAGTTGAATTCTTGCAAATTCTGCAAAATCTGATATTTACAACCACTTCTCATTTCGGACAACACTTCATACTTCTGTTATGTTCCGCCATAACTAGAACCTTAGGTGGTGCTGAATGCTAGCAGTAGGTATCATGTTTTCTATGCTCACCTCTTGTTCATCATAATATTTGCTACTTCGCCCTAAACAAAAAGTACAGCTAAGGCTAATGGGAATGTTACTAATTTTAGAGATATTTGGTCATAAACTGAAGTTTTGACTTCCTGGTGGCTCTCGAGGGAAAGATCTTGAGAAGTCATTAGGATTTATCCTCTGGGGAGCCTGAGTATTTGTACCAAATTTCATGGCAATTCATTCAACAGTTATGGAAAGAGTTCAGCCTGGATCAAAGTGGTGGATGGAGCAACAGATGACACCGCCATTCATGGAGACATATTACTACAAGGATATTTATGTTAGAGAATATATAATAGCAAGTTTAAAAGTGTGGTGATTTAGATATCTTAGAGTGATGCCACATGGAGGACCTGTGGTACCTGCAGAGGTCTGGAGTGAAGATGTAAATGCGTTCATCCTTGGTCAGAAAAGGATGGAAAGCACTTCCATCTGATCCATTGATGCTATTGCTTTGGTTAGATGTCCAGAAGGTCAGCTGGCTGCAAAACAACAAGAACAGTTAAAGTCTTTTTGAAATTCTATTAAGATAATGTTGCATTCATTTTGAAAAAGGCAGAATGTTAATACAGATGGAATCTCTTTGAGCACAAATTCAAGGTTTCTTAGAAATTCACGATGCCTTTAAAACAACCAAAGAATGTTTACAGACATTCTGCGTGCTTTTATGAAGTCTCTTTTTCAGATTTGATTATATTCGGTCAAAAACCAAATAAAACCAACATTTTAGTTGTTTTTAAGCTAGATAAGCTTTTCAAAGCCATCTCTTTTCAATGTCAACACCATTATCATCTCCATCTTAATAACAGTTGATTAAAATGGTTTGATGATCAAACACATTTTTCAACTGAAAGTCACGGTTGAAAAAAGTGGTTTCCCAAGAGAAGATGGATAATTAGACTGGATGGGAAGTGAGGGAATAAACTGGATAAGAAGTGACACTAAGGACAAGGGGATCAGAAAAATCTAAAGGTTTTATACCCCCGGAAAAGGCATTCTGAGCATCAGGATGTCCTGCCCTATCCTGTTCTCTCTACTGTGGGCAACAGCCACTTCAATAGACAAACAAAGTGCCCCATTTTATTGGTAAAGAGCTGAAGATTTGGGAAACTTTTTAAATCCAAAGGTTGCCACATGAAATTTCATTACAGCAGGTTTAAACAGAGAGGGAGGGTGTGTTTGCATGAGACTGCAACAGTGATACCTTTGGCCATTCCATGTTTCAACACGGCCATAATCCATGTAGTTCTGCTGCCCAGTGTGGTAGACAAAGTCTCCATTGTTGCTTCCATTTTTCTGCATGGATCAAAACATTAAAGCGATAAAAATTGGTTCAAGAATGAATAAAAAACAATTCATAAATCTTCTAAAAACAACATCCAACCGAGGTTCATCAGCATTCGTGATTTGTAGAGTTGTACCTGCCTTGTACATGAGGCCAAAGACCGTTTCGATCACATCACGACTGGAGGACGAGACGCGGACCAGCAAGGGATCCTCGTAGCCCCACAACAATTCGTCCACAGTGCGAGTTGTGAAGAGACCACTACGGACAGAGGTCATCCACACGGACACCAGCTTGGACCTCCAGAAACTCCCTTTCACGTTGGTCATCACGGCCTGGAGACAGAATGTGGAGCAGATGGGGAAGAATGCAGGGTGAGGTTGAGGGTGGTGGTGGGCAATGAGGTGCATGGGATTGAGGAAGCAATAAACAAAATGCAAAAGGATGTTACAGAAGAACTCACACTCCACTTTACCCTACTTGGATTTCCACTTTCCTCTACTTGTTTTCAGTTCATGACTCACCCACGCGGGGATGTTGACAGTGGTGATGTTATCCACAGCTGGGTCACCCACAGACTTCTCTCTCAGAAACACAAAGCTTTTGGTGGTGTAAGCGGACACCTTTTTGCCATTTTCCACCATGCTCACATTTTCCTTATACCTGTACTCCCTGTGAAAACATGATTACAAGGTCAGGTTATATTTCAAAAATGTAATTAAGCTTTCTGGCATCGTTTCTGTTAAACACGAGAAACATTATGAATGAGTCGAAATGAGTTGTAGCTTCACACAGCGGCTTCCTTTCAACATGTAACACAACATCCGTTTGAGATTGGGTAATCGAAAGGGTTCGTTTTGCAGCACAGTTCCTTCTGAAACATTTATAGTGCTACAGCCTTGAACCTTGATATTTATCTAAGTGTTTCAATGGATGCATTGGAATGACTAATTTACACAACGTTTCTTGTTAGCACTCACGTGACAGATTACACCGGATATGAACAACATTCTGTATCTTACAAAGAACATCTAAAATTAACCCATGTGGAAAGATTTGAGCTTCCCAAAGTAACTTTACAGACCTCAACAGAGGAAGCAGACAAGTAGGAGCTGATGTCCCTTGTTCAGTTGACACAGGTGCTGAGCAAATAACGGGCATATTTCAACAGCACTGCAGGAAGAAGCCGTAAAAAAAAAAACATCAACTCCTATAAAAGAAAAGGGTAATTTTTCAAAACCACTCTGCTAAACCTAATTTTGCAGTGTGAGGTGTAGCTGATAGAGAGGAAACTCCTATAGCCAATAATATGCAGAGCGTTTCGAATTAGTTTCCTGACAGTAGCGGCGGTTCATTTTTAAGTTTTTCCGTTTATTTTTTCAGCTTTTTTTGGTTAATGGCGATGGTAGCCTGCTGTCCTGTAATTGGTCTGAAAGCCCGAACCATCCAAAAAAAAGTGCTTTCACACTGTAAAGGAACTGAACCATGGGTCACTTTGATGCAGACCGAGACCACCTCTTTTTGTCAGACAAAAGATCGGGTGTTTGATCCAGAAACCCATTTTCACACCTGCAATTTTGGTCTGGATCAAACCGAAACGTTCCACAGTCCGGACCAAACGAGGTTGGTGTGAAACCACCCTAAAATCACACATTGCAGCTGCCGCTGCCTATATATATATATATAAAGAAAGTGAGATTGTTCTTCGCTGCAGTGCTATTGCCCGATGTCTGTGTAAAAAAGGGCTTCAGTGTTTTGTGCCATTGCTTCAGCAAAAAGTCTCTGCCTCCCAGTCAGCCGCTCTACAAGAGAACAACAGTCTTCATAGATCCAGCCTCTTAATTTTGCTCTCACAGTGGACCATATGGTTGCATTTAATTTTAATTTTTTAAATCCACCAACCACTCTCTAACAAAATGTTGTGGAAACACGTTTGACTTCTTCATTTTATCTTTTTAGTGATTTCCCTCCATGCTTCTTTATTAGCTTTTACAGTCAACACAACACCAGTAAATTCAAATAAAGTTCAGCAATATCTGATGGCTGACCTATATATTCCAAGTCTGCAACCACACCTCCTACTTATACAGCAACATCAGATTGTTTGACACTCCAGATTTTGAGGTTTCACGTGGGACACACATGTGGCTTTCTTTTTTCTTGCACTTGGAGCCTACCTGTATGTGTAGGGTCCAATCTGGTTGACCTCTGCCTTGGCCCCTTTGAGAAACTCATTCACATTGGTCACATTGAAGAAGAAAAACTCCATGTAGACAGGAGGGGGAGGGGTTTTCCATGACTCAAACACACGGCTGCCCTCCACCAAAACAAGCTCCTGTTGAGATATAAAGTAAATATCAGTTTAGATGTAAATATAATTCAATCAGACACATACATGTTGTTGTAGAAAGCCAAATTCCAGCATAAACGCTTACTACACATATAATATGGTAAAATAAAACAAACTCCTGCCAGATATACTGTATCTTATTTTGAAATGTCTTCCTGTTGATGATAAGCTTGTTGCAAAGGGAGCAAAAAGCGTGCAACAACAGACACCTTATGAATCTGGAGTTACCACAATCTGTTCCTGGTAAAAAAAACAACCCACAGAACAAAAACAACCTCAGGGGGTTGAGGAGGGGAGCTGCCGTCTGAGCATCAGACAAGAGCATTGACTGCACACATGAATGGTATTAGAGGAGACTCTTCCACAGTTTCATTGTCAGCGGTTGCCAATGACAACGGCAACTCAGGGCAAGACGGTGACATGTCATGTGATGCAGAGGGCTGGATGCCCACTGGTTGTACAGGACTGTGACCTTAATGATCAGAGGCACATTCCTCCGGACTGAGCCTTATGAGGCCCTGGAGGTGCAGCACAGACACAAACCTGTAACCCCCTGTTTCATGACACAGTATGGTAGAAAATCGTGATAGCACTGCCTCTGGATAACTTTGTTCACCACAGGAATCTTTTGAGGAACTAGAAAACACAGGGAGTGAGAGACGGGGGCACGGGGATTAGTATTTCTTTTGACAACACATCAAGCAGAAATCTCTCTCTGGCCTAATTGTGTCGGATTTGTGTTAAACTTAAAGGCACTACTTCAGTATGATATAAGCCCACGAGAGTTGAACACGCCAACAAGCCCCATTATTTCATGGGACTACAGGCCCCCCTCTTCTGGGGTCCTTCTATTTGTCCAGAGACAAAAGTTTAGTTGAGTAGCCAAGGACAATAAAGCTGTCACATTAAATCGAGGAAAGTAAAGCGCGGTTTTTCTCTGTCTTCCTTTAATGCTTCGAACAATCAATATAGTAACCCTCCCAGCATGCGACCTGAAATAACTCATGGAAAACAGGAACACAGAAGCCCTCTTATCTCAGTGGCTAGTCATACACCGCTCCCTATTTGAAAACACATGTAGCAGGTGAATACACAAATACACTTACTGCTAGAGCTTTGATGTCGAGACGGGCAAAAATACAGACGTGAATAACACTGGGCACAGCGAGAGGCTGTTCATTAAATGCTCCCGTCATGATGCAAAGGCTTTGCATACTCTAAATGGGTTTGCCTCAGCAGCGGCCAAAAACTTGACAAAGCTCTTGCAGTCCAGCCATGTTGTTTCTGAACCCATCAAAGTCATATTAAGGTCGATTCCATTTTGCATTGAACAAGCTGTAATGGCAGATCCAAGGTCTCAATTCACACGAACAAAACATCTGTAATTACACCAATTAACAGCTTATTATTTAAGTGTGGTTCTAAGGATGGCAGTGGCGGTTCATCCACTGCTTTGGTCTACAGTATAACTCTTCAATGAGGGTGGAATTTGACATAAAAGTTCATGGAAATGAGGATGACTCCTACTGCCTTTGGTGATTCCATGACTTTTCCTCTAGCAACACTATCAGGATGACAATTTTTTTTTTTTTTTTTTTTACTTTTAGAGAAATGTCTCCACAACTATTGCATCAATCTATTAGTACACATAATCCACGTTGCCCAGACAATGAATAATGAAGAGCTATTATTTCCTCTGCCAACAACTGTTGTATGATCAGTGTTGTTTATTTGTCTGTGTGTTCATTTGTCGGTAGGATAACTCAAAAGGTATCTAGTAGATTTCAGTGAAATTTTGTGGAAAGGGAACAGGTGATTAGATTTTGAGGCTTATCCGGAGGATGGTAGATCCAAGGAAGCAACTTTATAAATCCTTCTATGGCGACACCACGACCCGCCCTACTCTGCCTCTGATTGACTTGGCAGGACGAAGACGTTTCCCAAGCAGCCCCTCACTGAAAGAACTTTGACTAACAGAGTAGGTCATGGTGTCGCCATACTAAGAGTCATCAATTTGGCTGGTGGAGGAATGCCCTCTTGCTCTTATGGTAACTACTGGCAATGACTCTCATTAATTTCGGTAAGACTGTCCCGATAGCACGAATACAAATTATTTGGAAGACCCTTTGACCTCTTGTTTAGGGCACTCATGCCAAAGGTTTTCTTGAACAATCCTCCATGATGAGGACCACAGCAAAGAAATTTAGTGTGAATGTTTACTCTTACAGGAGGATGAAACTGTTCGATATTTTTTTATGACCCTCATTCCTTAAGTGTCTCTGTCAAGATAAATTACATTTTATTTTCACTACAAATAAAGTTCTGGGAATATAGCCAAGGAATCCACAGCATGTGTGGAACACGTCACCTTCTGGAGGAGGCTTTCCTGGCTTAACACTTTTAAAATTTAGAATTAAAGTTCTATATTTTCAACAACAAAAAAAGTTTGTGTCAAAAGCTGAAACTCATTTCAAGTCTAGTCTAATCTTTGTAAAATTACCACATTCCTCATCAAGGACAAGTCATTTTTCACCATCACCTCATCAGCAGGTCGTTGTGTTATGACCCGTCTTGAATCATATGCAAGCTGAGGCTCTGCCAACCCAGTCAGTTTCCCAATAAACTTAGCAGTGTGAAAGAGGCTTAGCATACAAAGAGCGTCTACTGCTGGGAGGGTATCCATGGAATAAGATCAGTCATGCTGGTGGAACTGGGGTGAGGGAGTAACTTGATATGGATGAGATAAATCATACTGCCAGGCTAGTAGTTAACCATGTGTGTCACACCCAGACATACATTTAACTGAGATTTTACCAGAATGGTTTTGATCATATTCTTTTGCATACATATATCTGCCTGTTCATGTAATTTATAGGCTTGAGTGGCAGAAACTATCATTGCTTGGGTAATATATCCTTTTTCACTGTCTCTGCATGTATGAAACTATGTATGAATATAGTAAGACTACTAATGAGACCAAACGATTGGTCAAGAGAAGAAATTAAATAAAAATAAATTGCACACCTTGCACACACTGTATTGCGTTTGCTTTTCTGTGGCTTTGTGATGTCAAATGTTGCCCTTATGGACTAAAGCCAGCATGTTCTGTCTCCTGTGCAATATACCCTCATTCAAAAACTCTAAACTTACTCTGGACAAACATTATAAACACTAAAGCTCCTCTATAATCTTTTAAAACACTATAAACTGCTACAGCATAAGACATTTGAACGATGTCATTTAGAACACCATGAGGTCATGCGCCCAGTAGCATTTAGTAGTCAACTTCCCTCCTACAATTGCAGTATATGTACTCATTTGCATCTGCTGAAATATTTTCTCAATGAAACCATCAAGTTCAGGTGAAAACAAAACCCAGACTAGCCCATTAACTAGCCCTGGACAATATTATCCATAGCAGATGATTAACTCATTGTATTTATGATCATTTGATGGCTTCTCAATGTCCTGCAGCCAATTTTCTTAGAGGCCTCGACAAAAGTTGAAAAAAAATATATTTAAATGTTATAATTTTCAACATTAGGCCCAATTCCCAGAACTAGAAAGTCTTGTGAATTTGTAACTCACCGCTAAAGTCAATACTGAGTCTCTCTGATAAAAGACACCTGATGCATATTATGGAGAAGCAAGTTTTATATGAAAATAAGGAAGAAGTTGTGCCATTGTATAACATTTAATGTGGACCAACAGTGCTTTCAGGCCTGCGCTGTTGTCGACTTTAAAGTGTACCCTCTAGGAAGGCTTTGAACTTCACTAAAACTATCATAATTACCGGAAATCCAGGAAATCTGTGGACTCCTGAGGAGTGGAGCTCATTACTATAAATGTGGTACAACAACAATAAATTGAAGGGTCTGAATCATGTTCACTGATGCTGAGCAAGTGCTTTGACTGACGCAACCAAACCAAGCAAAAACTTGAACATAAGAATTCTATCAAATAAAGAATCAAACAGGTTTAAAAATCCATTTCCCGTCAACTTTATACAAGTATATCAGTAAAGCTGCATCCATCACCCTCACTCCCACAAACCAACCAACGTGATGCATCTACTTTAACCTCAGCATCTATAAACAGTCTACTCAGGTACCAAACTTTTCATCATCAGTCACTGCGTTTCAGTTTGCTTATGTTCTGCCCATTTGTTTGTGTGCTCTAAAGGTAATTATGTTCACAACAGAGTTCAAAAGTAGAGCTTATCACTGTCCAAATGGGAGCAAAAAAAGTGAATGAAATACATCAGGCCAGCCACTGGCAGGCTGCTGAAATACACCTACAAACACATAAGTTGATTGATTGCATTTTGTTTTGCACCACCTCTGCACACCAGTAGCAGCATGCAACACATGACCATCAATAAATATAATGCAATTCTTTGACTGACTGTTGCTGTCCACTGTCATTATGGTACGCTTAATTTATCTGGGTAGCTACTTGGCTAAATAACTGGTAGCACTGGTACTGGTAATTGAGTTTGAAACCACATGGAAAATTTTTGCACAAACCGGAATGAAACTTTGTAAATATCTTGCGGCAAATTACTGTATTTGATTAACCTCAAAGGAACAATGAAGAGCTGAGAACAAGTATTGGTGTTAAAAAAATTACAATGAAGTTGCATTTAAGAGATAAGGGGGTGGGGCAAAATTCACGGAATATTTTGTGCTTTTGAACAGCTGCACAAATCCAGACGTTTACAGACATGGCCTAGACTCAAAGATAGTGTAACAGGCCCTTTTTCACATTTTTTGGACACTTTATATTTCCAAACATTTCTTTTCCCTCTAAGCAGATGCGCAAAATCATTAGCATCTTTCTCACATCTATTTTGCACGCTACTCTTTGGAGCTCAGCTCATGTCACTCAACTCTAATTACCACATTAATAGATGTTAGGCATGTCTCAGAGCGATGCTTTGCAAATCAAGTAACCTGAGTGGGGCAATTCAAAAGCTGCAAATCTATGTTTCAGTGGTGTGGACGAATCTCCCCACTGAGTTGAGAAACACAATTTTTTTCTTGCTATGGGCTGATTCTTTTTTTCTCAGGAATGGACTCAGCTTTTTTGTCATGTGTTGAAAAACAAATATGAACCAATGCCAAGTACAACCAATACCGACCCAACCCTCACTTATTCTTAGCTGTGGAATTTGTCTAGGAACCACATAGTCACATAATAACAAGTGGTGAAGACATAAACACACATTAATGGATCATTAGGAATTTCATTGGATACCTGATAAAGTCTCTCAAAACAATGAATGCTACTAGAAAGGAACTGTGGCACTGACTACACAGTACAGGCTGCTTAACCCATAGCAACCCATCCTCCTTCATCCCAAGGAGTTTGAGCTGCTTAGAGCCACTCCTTGAGGGAGACAACATAGCACAGCCCAACACTGCCAACAAATCACAAATCATAGACACTTGACTCCACTGATATGGATAATATGGCATCTCATGATACAGTTTGTACGGACTATTAAAAACAGTAGCTACAACAAAGTTTGGTCTGTTGCTAGATTTTAATCAAAGTCTGTTGTTTCTTATTAGTTGTGGAGTTGGCAAATTTTAAATCACAAAACAATTCAATTTTCTTAGTGTGATCTCTTTGATATGTAATAAAATGACTGGTAATGGTCTGAACTAAAGGCAGGGAGGGAGAACAGCAGGGATGTAGACAGATCCATTTTATTGGGGTAGCAGGCTTAGCCAAAAATGAAAGCTCTGAGGCGTAAAACAAGAACTAAGATTGAGGAATTATAATACGACAGGACTAATGTAAGCTTTAAATAATACTGAATCTCTTATTTTGGTGGTAGAAGAAGCTAGCTGGTGTAGAAAATTGATTTTCAGGTCTGCAGAATGTAAAAGCCTGAGAGATTATAATAATTTGGGACAACCCAGCATCGGCCTTGTGGCTTTACACCCTACTGACAACTAACATTAGTAAACATTTGCTAGGGTTAGGGTTAGTATTTAATAATCATGTTAAAAGTTGATACAAGTTGATTAAAGTTGATTAAAAGAAAGTTGATTAAATGATGATATATGATGATACAAAGTTTTATTTCTAACAAATATTTCATCAACGACTTGAGAATATTGATAGTATAGAAATAGAAATATATCTATAAAGATTAATATCTCTATATTTGTCTTTGCCAGTAATTGTCAGTCACAGTGGACAATGGTACTTCATACTGTGTATTGTATAGCACATTTCATATCCACAGTAGGGATTTAATTTAAAAAAAATAATAATAATAAGTGATTTGAGTAATGGGGGGGGCAGTGCCCTACTAGAGCTTTATGTCTAGCAACGGCCCTGGAGTGCAGCCAAATAATAACTTTCTATTTAATCCCAAAGAGTTTGAAAGCGGGTTAATCAGGATACAGTATAATGCCACCATTATAACAACTGACAACTTTTCTCTAATTTACTCAAACACAGTCGTGCAGTCAAGGAAAACGCATGACATTAGTCATTCATTCAATCTGCTCTACATAATCACGTGCTTCATGAGAAGTTCAGATTGAAAGTGGTGTTTTTACCTTTTTGAGTCGGTTGTGCATTACTGTGCGGAAAACTTGAGACACAACTAAACCAATCCCGACGACCAGCAGGAGAGCGGCGATGATCCCCGTCGCAGAAATCGCGCACGATCGTCGCGCCATCTTTGCAGGTGCGAAAAGCGCACAAAAGTCACACGTGAGAGTCCTTGAGGATGAAATGAGACGTTTACTTCCGGACGTCACTCTAGATTTACAATAAAACTCTTCTCTCTCACGCTGCTCCGAACTCCCCCCGCACGCTGCTTTCTCTTTGTTCTGTGTAGAAGTTACAAGTTTCTTCAGGGTAGCGGTGGGGTGCGTTCGGTTTGTGCTCCCGGGTTTCCCAGTTGCGATGAGCTGCGAGGAGTCTGTGGACTAGTGGTTACTAACTTTGGATGTCCCGACAGAAGTGGCGACCTACATGCGCACACAATGCAAAAATAAAGTGCCACGGAGTATTTGTAGCGGGCCATAAAGTCTCTCCCTCCCTCTGAAAAAGAAGAGCGCTGATTGGTCGTAGTCGTTTGTGCCCCCTCAGGCGATGACTGTGAGCGTCTGCAGCAGCAGTGCAGCGCTGAGGACACTCAACTGTAGGCCACTGAGGGCGAGTAAAACTTAATAGCTGTGTGAACACATGCTGTTACACTTTTTTTACAAGATAGCAGCTCAGACAGGTGTCATGTAATGTAACCAGAACTTCAACAGTTGAGCACTCACATGAATGAAAGCCAATGAAGGGTAATTATGGTATAATGATTTGGTTTACTGGAGGTCTACTTACTCTAGGTGTTTGCCATACAAACACATGGCCCTTTCACACAGCCTGCTTAAGAAGCTGAGATTCCATCTCAACGTGCAAGAGGAAGTCCCACGAACCTTGGGTGTATCTTCATAAAACAAGTGGTCCAGTTTGCTGTACATACAGTATATGCTCTCTCTGAGTGTTTTCTAGTTTGTCAAAGTTTACACTATCCTGTCGGTCATGTTATGAGGCACAAAGTCTACTTACTGTATGTATTGATCCTATAAACACAGCACCCACCAGTCTTCATCAACAATCCCCAACAAGTCGCGCGCCATCCAGTATAGAACTGCTCACCAACACCACGAACGATAGGACTAGGAACTTACGGATCCGTTGCTAAAGCACCTGTTACACTTCGACTGCTGCCCCTCAGCAGAAGCTTTTCACCACCAAACTACTACGGGACAGTCGGCAGATTATGACCCGAATGGTGTTGGGAAGAATCTCAGGAGGAATTAGCCACAGTGAACATACTGTACATGATAGGGGGGCATGTGTGAGATGCTTTATGCACTTCTAACCTCAAACAATATGTCATGGAAAATAAGTGACCATATATGATCTCAAGTAAAACTGTAAAAATGCTGTGACATAAAATGCATAAAAGACATTTAAAATGCAGAAATACAATTTAGTGTCAAAATATACTGAAACTGCCAAAAATGCTGAAGTTCATTTAAGGATAATAGATATGATCTCACTGGATAATTGCCGGAGCTTTAATGTGTTCATCTCTTTCATATTGCGGTAGTTACATAGGTGGAGCTCGTTTCACTGAATTGCAGGCTACATAGTTCTATGTTTATTTTTACCTAACTTTGTTCAGCTTTGTTGTCCATGTACTTCTATCATCCTGTATATTGTTCTTGGAGCGGTGTGTAAGTTTAGCTCAAAGCTGATGCGGAAGTCTTTCTATGGGCACACATACTTTTTCCAAGAAAGCTGTGGATTCTGTGTATTTCTGCTGCTTTATACTTATACTCCTCTGCCTTTCATTTCTTCACTCACCTAACAACTAAAGTCACAAGACGCTGTGAAGAATAAGATTTAGGCTTGCAAAACATAAGCAATTTATGAGGCATTTTTATTGATTAGATGACTAAAGTGTAAATTAGCTCTACCTCAGCCTGGTCTACTTTGTTGTTATATTTGTCCTTACCTTCTCCACCACTGAATATAACTCAAAGCAAAGAGGTTGCCTAATTAGCCGCTGTGCAGCAGTGAGTTAGGTCCAAGTATTTTGTGTAGGAAGATGAAGAAGGAAGAAGTAGAGGAAGATTTTTTTAAATGAGGAGGAGGAAGACAAATGAGAAGCCTGGCTGAGTCCATCAGCAGAACTGCCTGGAACATCATTAAATCTTTGAGTCATGTATCTAATTCACACAGCAGGATGCCGGAGTAGATATAAAATCATCACTCTGCATCAGCTTGAATTCACAACCTGTGCAATCAATGGCACATTGTGACCATGTTGAGCTACTCAGAGAAGGGATTTGAGCTGACACCAGTTTTTAGGCGGCTTCACACTCGGTTATGGCAACTATTTCAGGGCCTGACAGCAGAACAGCCAAAACCACAATCATTTAAATCTTAAATTAAAAATATACTTGAAATCAAACACAGCCCTGATTCAAATGAATAGGCCATTATCAAGCATCTGCAGAGCTTAATGCCACACTGACAATTTCTCTCACTGTTACTCCTGGCCAATGACACTCAGAAAAGCAGAAGCCTCTGAAGTTGCTTTCATGCAAAAAGTGTGAAGTTCACCAGGCAAGTAAACACAAATGCCCTTATATGACCTCTTATGTGAAAGAGTCGGTTCAGAGTTGACCAAGCCAAGTGATAACATGAATTGCAGTCATCCTGGTCTTTAAAAAAAGAGAAGAGTGTGTGGCTTACTCAAACATTGATACAGATCTTAATGAGGCTGATTCTCAGTTTCAAGAGGCAGCTATCACATGACATGGGAAAAAAACACTCCTCTGCAGGCTTATCATGGCTGACTCATCTAGATGCTTTTAAACTTCTGCATTTCTGTTAGTGAACAGAAAGTATAAAGGCTATAGACACTGCTTTGAGTTCACAGTTTTTCAAGTCTGCCTTCAAACAATATTTGCTCGTCCATATGTCCACCATAACAGTTCTTGGCACCTGTAATCATTCCCCCTCTCCACATTGGCAGCGAGTAGATCCCTTTTCTAAGTCCTTGGTCTGTGTAAAAAAGAAGCTAATGAGAGAATTCAGCAGTCTGCGCGAAACAAATCAGGTGGATGTCCTCCAAACGTTTAGACATTTTAGTGTATCTCCCTGTTTTTGTTACCATTCCTTTGGCACAGCTCAAAAATGAAACACTGTTACACACCAAGGAGATTTAACCTGCTACATAGAGTGTAACCTTGGAAAATATCATCTTGACTCTTAAAGCCTCATATTAGCTTTAACCTAAACTTGCAATAACAACACAAAACTGACACATCATCAGCTTTTAAGTTGACATGCCAAACTTGTTAGGGCACAGTTTCTTATTTACACATCCAGCAATTATGGAGACATTTCTATTTGGAGTCATGCTTCTGGCCACCCAGTGAATCTAAGTCCAGTAATCACACTCTATTTTCGTTCTCTTCCAACTCCATCTGCTTATCGGAAAAATATTAAGCTTTTAAATGCTCAACTAGTTGTTAACTGCATCTGCATGTTGTTTGGTACTGGGCAGGTAGTGTGCAGTGGGTTTTCAGATAATTTTTGCACAAAACAGCTGCCTGCAGAGGTAAAAAAAACGATGCTATGAGTGCGGTTAGAGTAAGAGGGTCCAATGGCTAGACGATGAGCTGAAACTGAAACTGAAGCAACAATTTCAGACGATAATTCTGTGTCAGTTCATCACTTCGAGTGCCCCCTTTCACATTGTCATCTATCACACTGTTATAATAAAAATATTATAGAGAGATTATAATAGAGAGTATTACATTAAAAAAAAGTGTTAAAACTTATCCTAATTAGGTAATAGTAAAGTATGTACTTGTAGGAAACATTAGCATTAGTGATCACAGGAAAACAAAACATTAAATCATTCTGGCTTTCTTCATATATAGTACAAAAACTGAAAAATAGAGACTAACGTTGCAGTGAAGTTGAAACAGACGCCATGTTTGATGTGGCCTCGATTGATCTGATAGAAATATTTGCAGAGCACCCTCTCACCTCCCTGTCCCACATTCATACACCTGAGAAGTGTGACTATTAGTTAGTTTCGTCATTGAGTCGTTTGAAAAGAACAATTGGATCACCTTGAAGTGTTTACTCATTCACTGTGCAGTCTATAAGGTCACATGCATATGTCACCAGCCATTATAAACCTGCAGGTTTCCTGTGCGAACCCAGAGTGTATTTTGATCTAGAACCGCAGAGGCTTTGAGAATGCAAATATTGCAGCTGGCAAACAGGTGCAAATGCAAACAAAAACAAAATACACTCCATCTTCAAAGAACAACCTCACCGAAGAACGAAATCAAGAGCCTTTTTCATCTGCTGTCCTAATTCTATAAATAGGTTAGAGGAAATATATCCATTGTCTCATGTTGTCCCCCTGTAGTTTGCACTGAATAGGCTACGGTAGCCCCGAAGTTCTATGAACATCAAGCATAATAACATAACAGGAAAATGCAATCATTAGTGCACTCAGTTTCAATAGGACGTTGCTACTTTCATTTGCAATTGTGTGAGAAACTATATTAGACATAACAGGACTTAGACTTAAACACTTAAAGTCAAACAGAAGTCAAAACAGGCCTTTGTTTGACTGAAGGTGTCTGGTCACAGTCAGACAAAACGTTCACTGTTCACATAAAAGCAACTGATCTTCAAAAGGCTACACAGCGAAGATTAGCTGTAGTGCTGTTTGTCGTATGTTTGTGCTGAAGCTTAGATGGTGAAATGTGAAGTCATTATTCAAATTCGGATACGTTTTTGTTTATATTCTAGCCTGTCATTTTGCTAAAGGTTGAGGGCACTGAATGGGTTGGCCGTTAGTATTCCTGAACTCCTCTGCTCCTATTTTGCCTCCTGGGTCACACTCAGGTCATCTAACCAGATGGTTTTGGTTGTCACACGTGTTCAGTAGAAAAGCAAAACAAAGATCACGGCCTTGCTTGCATCCTCCAGATGTATGGAATAACTGACCCCCTGCACAGTAGCTTTCAGGCTCTAATGACATTTAATAATCCTGTTTCTTTTGCAGAGAACTGTCTGCTATGAATGTTGTGAATGTGTTGGTAAAGCCATTCCCAAGCCCTTTTTGTTGGTTGAATAATATTGTGAAAGCATCTGTTGTTTTATCCTCCAATGGTATCACATGCCAAATGTGTTTTTCATGTTGGACAACTAGTCTCATGAAAATGAAACATTTTAACTGTTGGCTCACACCTACAAAGAGATTCAAAGGGAAGTATTCAGTGCAACGTGATGGTCTCTAATCTGAGGCTGTTAAAATGAAAAGTGATAAATGTAAAATATGGCTTCCATATGAGTCAACTTCTCCTCGCTCTATAACAGAGCAGGTCTGCTACTTTAACATGCTTGGCAAACAAAACACTGATAGCATCATCTGCCCTATGAGAGAGCACCACAACCACAGGAGAGCTGAAAGACAAGGCTTCTTTTACTTATAATTAAACCGATCTAATTAATGCAAAAAAAGAGGGAATCAGGTTGAGTTGTGTTCACTCAGAGGTAAACCTGTTCATTTGAGCCCACAGGACACTTTAGCATCAGGGCGGTCAGCCAATGTAAGAATAGTCCAGTCCCTATGAGGGAGAGTATAGGGAGAGGATGTTTGTTTATGTACACATCTGCTGCCATCAGTTCCATCACTGTTACACACCCTGTATACTGATAACATGTTCCCAGTAGCATTTATGATAGTACACTCTGAAGCACACTTCTGTTTTTGTAATTTGTTACTTTATTCCTTATTGACTGTTGCTTGATTTTTAAATTGTCAACCGGTCATAATTAGCATACTTAGCATACTGCCATAGAGATCATTTTATTTGTTTGTTTGTTTGTAAGTTGGTTCATTAGTAGAATAAGCCCCTGGAAGTCTACAAGTCCTTGAGCAAGATACTGAACCCCAATTTGCTCCCGGGGCACTGCGATGTAGTGGTAGCCCACTACTCCTCAGGGATGGGTCAAATGCAGAGAAAGAATTTCCCCCTCTGGGATTAATAAAGTATCTAAAAAAAGAAAAAAAGAAAAACAAAATTGGGCCTTGCGCCATCGTTGGCCTCACGACTGCACAACTGGATAAATGCAAGTCTCTGTATTTGCATGCATTTTGGACACTGACGGACGGATTGTGATGTACCTTATTTTGTCCACTATGTGGCGCTAGACACCACCTAATAATTTTGACATATCTTTGATTATCTCATGTGAAGGCCACACCATGAAAATGTAATCAAAATCAAACAAAAATTGTCACGAGACATTTTTGCATTTGCCCGCGGGTGGTGCTATGACTGTTACTCAATATGGTTTTGTAGAAGTCTTCAGGGTGGGACTTTAAACATGTCTACCAAATTTAATATATGTAGGTTAAACACAGACTCGGATATGCTTATTTGAAGTTTTCCAGGGGGCGCTGTGGAGCCAATTTGCCACAACCGATCCTGTAAACCATATGAGATAGTAAATAGTACCACCTTTGACGAGTTTGTCAATTTTGGTGAGAATCTGAGCTTCATTGGCCTCTCAACACCAACTTCCTGTTAAATGAACATCAAACGTCACGCCGCTGCCATGTGACCCAAACTCACAATATTTACAATAATACTTCATCAAGGCCTTATGGCTTTACTGATCAAATTTGAGATCATTGCGGTGAATGGCCTGATAGTAGCATGCCAAATTCTGAAATATATAACTTCCTGTTGCCACTAGGTGGCGCTATGACTATTATCAAATTTAACTACAATATGTAGATGTGTTCGGGGCGGGACTCTTATCAAACGTGTGAAGTTTGGGGCAGATTGGACCATTGAAAGCAGAGTTATAATAACATCCTGCTTCACGGTTATGGTGTTGCCACTAGATGGCGCTATGACTAATGCTAAAGTTTTTCATGTGGCTGTCTTAAGGGTGGGACTGTTAACCAGCATGTGAAGTTTTGTACTGATTGCACCTTAGACAATGAAGTTATGACAATTTTCAGTTTCATTTTCAACATCAAAATTTGACGAAATGTGAGGCCTGGCCACACCCACACCGTTCAATGAAAATTCAGGATTTGAGCAACCTTTGATCCTCGTGGGGTTTAGATAGTACTGACCAAATTTGAAGTCGATCGGGTAAAATCTCTAGGAGTTCGTTCAAATACAAAGTGTATGATTTTCAAAAAATGGCAAGAAAAATGGCTTCAAAAATCAAAATGGCCGACTTCCTGTTTGTTTGAAAGCATTGCTCCAACAGACTTTTTTGTCGGTCTCGGTCAGTTAGGTATGTATACCGAGTTTCATACATGTACGTTAAACTGGAGGTGGGGGTTGCACTTTAGGGGGCGCTAACGAGCCATTTTGCCACGCCCATTTCCAATTACCATGTCACATGTAAATTTTCACCACGACTGGTGTTTCTGCCAACTTTCATGAGTTTTTGAGTATGGGCAAGTCTCCAAAAAGGCGAATCGTTTCGGATAACTATAATGATAATTCCTTGCAGAACAGCAGGGTCCTCGCACGCTTAGTGCTCGGGCCCTAAAAAACCTTGGCCTGCTGGATGGATGGAGCAAGAGTCAGAAAAAACTCCAGGAATTTTTTTCCCCCAACTTTCTTTAACATTGTGTGACGGTGGATTTTTCAACATTTTCCTCTATTTACTCAACTGATTTCCGCAAAGCTTCGGGAAAGGTCGGGAATGGGCCTACTCCTCCACAGAGACATGTGCCCAGACATGTGTGGGACTGTTTAGCCTTGGCGAGAGAGTGCAATTTTTGTCTCTGTAAAGCTTACCCAGTTCTTTTAGTGGTAATTACAGTGTATATGATACAGGGAGAATCAGTTTTCAAATAAGAGGACACTGATTTTCAAATAGGAGGAAATTATAGGCTACCTCATGCAGGTATTTGACCTGATGATTATCATACATGAATAGTCAGAGGACCACCAAAGTTGTTATGATTCATCTTGAGGGAAACCTCAATGTGTGCACGTGTTTCATGGCAATCCATCCTATAGTTGTTGTGACATTACAAACCAAAACCTCATGGTGGGAAAAGGGGGAACGTCACAGGATGTTTGACCTGCTCTTTCTGCTAAACTTTCAGTTAATCTCCTATTCTTTGATCGTGCCAGGCTTGTATCTGTTGATATCCATGCAGCAGGTTGGTCTCAGTTTCACTTAAGAGAAGAAGAAAAAAAGCGAGAAGAGAAAATCACTCTGTCTCTGTAACCCTCTGTTTGGTTGTTGTCCCCAAAACACAGCTATGTGCCTCCCTCTTCATAGTTCCTCCTGTTTTTCCTTTCATTTCACTCAGGCTTCTCTGTTCTGGACCGCCCTCCTTCTATCTCCCTATTTCTGTGTGTGTTTCTTTTCTTTTCACCCATCTGTGTTAATGGTGTGCTTGAGCTTTGCCTTTCATGTCTGTCCTTTCTCCAGGGCTCCGTGGTAAAGAATAGGTGTGTGGCTCATGTCTGTTTGGCAACACCTGAAGTAGCTCGACGTCATTCTAGATCCACATTCCTCTACAATCTATGTATCATTTTGTTACCCTGGCTGTCTGTACTGTAAATTTACTATATTGATTTATTGTTTGCACAACATCATGTCTGTTCCCTTTGGCATGAATATGATGGCATCATCATTGCTGACAGAGCGGCAATGTTGCTGGTGTGATGTGATATGAAAGTTGGAATCATATCACTGCATGCACACATCACTGCAAGCTTAGAACAGGGGTTCACAAAATTTCCACCCTCCTGACACCCAAAATATTTAGTTTTAATTTAATGTATCTTTTTGTAACAATTATGGCTGAAATAGACCCTTTGTAATCATTTTTTAATTTCAATTGATTTCTGGATATCATCTCTGGAGACCCCTGTCTTAGAACACACCGTGAAGGCATCATCATTCTGATACTATGTCTTCTCTATTTGATTGAACGCATTTGGTCCCTCTCACACATCGTCATGATCACCTCCCCTTCTGTTTAGACAATGGGAAAACATTTGCAGTGTGACAGTCTTAACATCTTGATTTAGCCTTTATCGGCCTTCGAAAAGAACTTTGTGATCGCATTCTGCTATCAGTCATGTGGGGACACAGCCATCCAGCTCCTGTCATTATCAGCCCCGAACACATTTCCCAAGGAAGATGTGAACCATTAAGTCGGTTGAATGAGGCTGTGTCCGCTCAAAGTTTATTTCAACATTTTTTATCTTTGATACACAGACTGCATGACTGTAATTTCCAAGGTACTGTCCAAGAATGTGACAGGTGGATTGACATGATACAAATGAACCGACAAGAAGCTGTAGATAGAAACTTTAAAGATAAAAAAAAATATATTCAACATTAATATAGCAGCAAATAATTTTCTATTTCTAATATAATAGCATCCTGAACAGAGAATGATGTCACACAGCCACTTCGTTGTTTTGGTAGCACAGACGGCCACATGCATATTAGTGCATGTGAGTCCAACTCTGTCCTCATTCCTGTTTGGTGGCCTGGTAAGAAACATTAACTTGTAAGAACCTCCAATAATAGCTAAAATATGTATACTAAAATAAGTTTCTGGAAATATTTTAATGAAGAAATAGGATTTGTAGTAAAAAAAACTAAACAGTAACAGTAAATGTCGTATATTGAACTTTTAAGGGAATAGAAGAGTTATTTAATCTGTAAAATGATCTGTAATCTATAACTGTATTCACTATGTTCCACCCCCTTGTTTGTATTTGATAACAAATATGTATTCCACTTGTATGACCCACAGTAATCAATTTAATACTAAAAACTACAATTCCCAAGAGGTGGAGCTTCTACCTGCACCATACGCAGGCGTGTTACATTAGGCTAATGATTGGCGCGAGACTGGTTTTGTCTGCCTTCTTGTACATTGTTGAGTTATGTCTGCTCTGATGAAGGTCGTATACATGGAAAACTCTTTTTAATAAAGTAAAATATTACATAGATCTCAGTATGCAGGAATCTATAGGTTCTATATCAACAAATGACTACAATCACAGGGGTATTGGAATTTACAAATACAAAATCTCTATGGTATATTGTCACAGCGATCTTTTTCCTACAAATGAAACCACATTCCCTGGTTGCTTCTCATACCATGAGATTTAAAACATCATTTTAGTCAGTGCAATGCAGGAATGGGCTTCTCTGTTTGACTTTGAGACGCCGATCGTTCACTCTACAGGATGTACCACGTCCTTGGCTACAGCACGTATATGTTTATCTCACTTCCCAATGTTTTTACACACGGTCTGAGGATACAGCATGGGAAACACCAGAGGGGGGGACTAGAAAACACCACACCCACAAAGGAGATAGTTGTTCCAACAGGTTGACAGTGACACCACCGCCTACTATTTGACCATTTAATGGAGATTTATTTGTTTTTATAAAATAGGGGAAATATGTAAATAACAATGATATCCATTAATATTTATCCTTGTTTATATTTGAAATTAAACTCTTTGCAGGTGAATGTTTGGTTCTTTAGTACCGTATTCAATAAGGGGATATTTTCTCTAGATGACCTTTGCTCCAACTTGGCTGAGAGGATATTGAAATGCTCCAAACAGCTGGCCTCATTGTTAAAGGCTCTCTGTATATCTTATTAAAATGTTCCATGGGCCTGTCCTTTATTTATGCATGACCTATTGTTTTCTGTTTACACCAAACAATAAGCTGACTGTATCAAAGTTGTTATCTGTTGATGTAATAGTGTTACTAATAATAACAATAGTGGCAAAATTAATAATGGTACAGGTCATTTGAAAATTCCCTATAGAAAAATGTACTATAATAATAATAATAATAATAATAATAATAATAATAATAATAATTATTATTATTATTATTATTATCACTATTATTATTATTATTATTATTATTTTAATAAAGACATTGTGGATGAAAAGTTTTTTTAAATGTGATTCTGCAGATATTTGCACACAAACTGTCTGAATATCTGAAAAGATATAGGGAAACATTTAATTTGACCACCACCAAGCAGGTTATGTTTTCATCGTTTCGCTTGTTTGTTTCTCTTCTTTTTTTTTGCAGAATAGCTCTGAAAGTACCTGATGTATTTCAACTAAATTTTGTAGCGGTAGCCCTATAAGGGGGAAAGGGGTGATTCGATTTCAGAGCGGATCCGAATCGAGATGCAGATCCAGGAATTTTTTTTCACTTTCTTTGATGCAATATAGGGCATGTCCAGACACATGCATCAGTTTTTCAACAAATGATAATAACAATACAGACTGTTTGACGTTTTAGTAACATTTGTGCATTTAAACTTTAACGAGGACTCACAGTATATTAACATTTTATTGTACCCCTGCATGTAAAATGTTTTAAAAGTAAAAGTTATGCAGTGGTTTCCCATCTACAGTGTGCCAAAATAGTGTCCAAGGCATGTGATTCTGTTCTATTACTGTTATATCTTAGCTCATCATTTGTCATCTAAATGCTCGTCTGTTTAATGTTTTAGCCTAAATTATTGTGATAGCAGACAGCAGCACAAACCCCCACCAAGGTAGTTTCCCCATTATGTTATTGCACCTAAAACCAATAGTCTATTGATTTATTGACTTTCACAAAATGACTCCTTGGTTATTTGAGAAAAACAATATTTCACAAATGATGGTTTTCTTCAGGATCTAGATCAGTAAATTTTGAGGACACATCAAATTTGACACCTAACAGAATCAGCACAGCTACAGCTACAATGTGATCTTAAATGTAAGTCTGTAGTATTATTATTTGTCATCTCACTGTAGCAAATTTTCCGTGAGCCCTATAAATTGAAACATCCTGGATCACCAGATCTGGAATATTACTTGGATCCAGATCAGACTTTGGTGTGTGGAAGATGCTATGGGAAAGCATTGTAGGCATTAATCTTGAAGTTAGAAGCAAAACTGTTGTTATATAGTGCGATCATGGATGCAGGTACCGTGAGGGACAGTAGAGGAGTGGCTGCAGGTTGGTGAAGTAAAAATAAATATACACCTACTGCAGCACTGTAAACATTGACAACCTTTGTTTAACAAACCTTAAACAAATATTAGCGGTGTAATTTCCTGGACTGTCACTTATTAACATATGGACAGTGTCTGTCAATATTGGTTGGTAAAATAGCAAATAACATGAAGCAAGATATTATAAGATTGTTCATTTTAATAGAATGTACCTGATAAAATGCATTGAGATCTCTTTCCTGTCACAGGTATGTTGCCAGTGGCTGCAGGCAGGACTTTTCTTCTTCCTTTACACTCCTACATCAAAAGAATGTTTATAACAAAAGTTATAACCAACAAAAACTTTATACATTTTAACCTTTTATGTTGGATTTTATTGTAGCACAGAACAAGAGGTGGCCGCGCCATTTATCAAGTCCGTGATGACATCACAGCAGCAGTAATTGCAGTTGTATATTTGCACAATGATTTTGTTGTGATGTTGAACACACACAAAAGATCAAGAGGGGTCAGCAAAGTTACTGTGATTCATCCTTTGGAAGCTGTAAGAAATTTCCCCCAATCCAGTCAATGCTAGGACCACTGGGTATGTAGAAGACATCCTAACCCTATCTTAATGAGGTTCAAAAATGTGTCCATATTGTAAATGAAAGATAGTGGGCGCTATTGCTCTATTTATAAAGGCTTGTCTGGCTGAGCATCATTTACTCTTGACACTTGATTCCAACACATTTGTAAAATAAGTTACAGTTGTGACAAGAACACAGTTGTTATGTCTCAATGTTTTCTGTTTGACAACATATGACCAGACATGTCTGTTGGTTGCCTGTATGTTATTGTTGTCCTGTTTCATTTATCTAAATCTGTAGTTAGGGAGGGGAAAAAAACATTTTCTGCTTGGCAGTTTGAAACAAACCTTTATAAAGTTATTTTTATGAAGAAGAGAAAAGTATATGACATAACTCTGTATTTAAAAGGGATGGAGTGTTTGGGATCTTTGTTTAACAACCTAATAAAAACATTTACATGTATAACCCAGTTTTTACAATTAATGAAGTCGACACAAAATTATCCTGTAAGAGAAATTAACAACAGCTTACTCTTAAATAGTTTTAACAAAATAAAAAATGTATTCCTGGAAACTTAATCAAGGTCTGAACCAGAACACATTTATATCATCTATGAAGAATGTTAAATATCTATTTCCACTACATCCTGTTACATCCAAGATATGTGGGATTTACCTCTCCTTGACTCCCTGGTCCAAAGTCCATGTTGACAGGTATCATTACTGCAACTGTGTATGTTAACACAGTGATTAAACATCCTCACCTGGAGCAGCTGTTGTCCAGTAACATTTACAAATCCCTGTTAACTGTATGATGTAGTGTCAAACACTTTTAAATCCAATGAAATCTTCTTTCCACAGAGTGAAAATGAGTGGATACGAGTGCTTGTGCACTACATCATTTCAATGCTTGAAACCTAATGGTAGAATAAAATTAAAAACATTAACTAGACTAAGATGAAATTAAGTGTTTGAACCTGTGTGTAGGTGACGACATAGCTTTTTACGTGTTTAACTCTGGAAGCAGCTGGATGATATACTTAGTATACTCAGTAATCAGGAGACAAAAAAAAAATCAAAGAACAGCTCTTCTCTACAAAACCCAGACATAGTAATAACTAAGTCAGCATGCTAACATGTAAGAACCATAGAAAGTGTGGATCTCTGCCAAACTAACAAAAACCTGAACAATCTAAAAAAAAAAGATTACACAAAAATGTCAAAACAAAATCCTGTAACAATCCTCAGGGTCTTACAAAATATATCAGCAGATAATCAAATGTGTAATAATGTAATAATGATCACTTTTCTGACAGTGGTTTCAGAGACATATTAAAAAACTTCATTTCCCAGAAATGTTGCCACCGCCGTGCTGAGGTCACCAGGAAGTAGAGGGGAAAAGGTGCGCTTACATTAACCACAGCGCCGAAATCTGGCTGGACGGGGTCAGCACTCATAACAAAACAATTAATTCAGCGATTGCACTGTTATTATTAATACCAAACAATGTGTACTGGTACCTTAACCATTCCTTAATACAAGCAGATAACAGCTAAATAAGTGAGGACAAAGACGGTCCCAATGGGACAACATTACAAACCAGTAAACAAGCTTCTGTCGCTTCGGCTAGTCAGTGATTGACAAAACGACTGGAGCGCCCCGGTGTGTGAACGAGTGTAGCTTTACAAACCAGCAGCTGTGTGTCTTGTGTCTGTGTCTGACCTGGAGGCTAAGGTAAACTGAAGTGGTTATAAGCTACTTTTAAACGTATACATATATATAAAGATACATTTTCTATTCTGTTGAGGCGTATTTTTTCACGGCCATTTCAGTCATTTTTTATAAAATAGCTTTTAGCTAGCTAGCTTGTTTTTGCTCAGACTGTCAGTGACTCGTAGAGTGAAACATTCTAATATTAATATCTGACAATGTAACAGGTCTGTTTACTTTACGTATTTGATTGTTACACAAACTTATCTAATACTTGTTGACATAAATGCTCTCATTTAGTTTGTATGCAAGCTTACTTTGCTGGCACTGCTTCCTCATACAGCACTTTGGACCTTGAAACTGAGTCAAAGTACAAATTAGTTACTTTATAGCACTCTGCTTTCAATAATATACGTAAGTGAAAGCTTATAGTTTAGCATCACAATAGCAAAAGCACCACAAGTACACATTACGACCGAATAGTGTTCATATTGTGTCAAAGTAACGTGTTCATAATCACTTTAATGTTGCACCTGATATGGGTGGAGCCAATTTTAATGTCTTTATACTTAGTATCTTGGGAATCTCTTTATCTCATCTAATTATTAATAACCATTGATACTACAAAATATTTTACATTTAAGGGATTTTAAAATGCACCACTGTGTTTCTTTGCAAATTTGCTGGGTAGTTTGTGTCGTATGAAAATAACAACCCATGTTTGTTAAAAGGTTTTTCTGTGGAGAACATTAACAATTGGTTGAGAAATCACAGAATCTGATGTGACCCCCTCCTCCCTTCTTCTGTTGCATGCTGCATTCAATGTCATACTTCATACTACCTTAATAGTTCTTTCATCATGGCACTGGCTGGAGTGAGAGTTATTGAGCTGGCAGGCCTGGCTCCAGCACCATTCTGTGGCATGATCCTGGCAGACTTTGGAGCTAAGGTGATCCGTGTGGACCGGACCAAGGTTACCATGTCTATGGACACACAAGCACGAGGGAAAAAGTCTATCGCCATCAATCTGAAGACATCAGAGGGCGTAGCCGTGCTCAGGAAACTCTGTGTCCAGTCTGATGTGCTCCTTGAGCCCTACCGTAAAGGTTAGATCACCAGCATATTAGAGAGCCAACAACCTGATGAACAGTGCTCCATAAGTATTCAGATCCTTTACTCAAAGATCCAATATGTAGGATTCAGGGACAGAAATGGAAAAAATACATTTATTCATATGTTTTCTGGCATTTTCTTTATGAAAAAAATAATTTGCAGATTCATTGATAGCGAAAATGATAGTTTCTTCCAGAAAACACTCGTCACATAGATTTCTGAAGTGTGACAAAAGGTCCGAAAAAAGCCCTTTTCCAAGTTTTATTACTTTCAACCACTGGTCAGAGAATAGGTGCGTAATTTGTTTTAGTCACATCTTCCTCATTATGGGTCATTACAATTATTTGTAATGTATATACAGTATGTTAGAATATAGAAGTCCATGTAAACAATCTCATTGAAATATTCTGTTTTGTTTGGATAGGAAAAAAAATGTAATCAATGTTTTGATGCATGATGATTATGGATCATATTATAGAGAGTTTTTCTTCTGACCACCCAGGTGTGATGGAGAAGCTGGGCCTTGGTCCACAAGAGCTGTTAAAGGAAAACCCTAGTCTGATCTACGCCCGCTTGACCGGGTATGGACAGAGTGGATCTTATGCCAGTGCAGCCGGGCATGACATCAACTACCTCGCCATGTCAGGTAATTGCATACACAACTGTACTGAATGTTTATTCACCTTACATTGCAGAGTGTCTGGCAATGAGTGTTGGTAAAGATGACCTTGGAAGATAATTACCTTCTCTTTGTGTTGTTTTTCTGTCTGTACATGAATTTGTTTCGAACCAAGCTCAATATTGTGACGTTTGACACGTGAACTGAGTTTCAGTCTTTAATAAATTCATCAGGGAAACAAACTAAAACTTGTTTGCAACCTGCAGGACATGTATTAACACATCTTTAGACCTTGACTACAATACTCAAACTATATATAACTATATAATATCAATTATTCCAACACAATGGAAAGTCCACAGCAAGAAATCACATGCAATGATTCAATACCAACCCTAGATAAATAAATTACTCAGACCTGACTGCCAAATCACAATACAAGATCTTGTTTGTATGTGTACCACCCTGCTTATACCACTGGATGATGATAATAATTATCATAATTGGACATTTGGTATTTTTAAAATTTTATTTTTCTCTTGTTGGGGAAAAATATATCAGCTTTATTTTGAGTGTGGAGGGTTTGTCTGGAGCCTAACTTTGAAAATGAACATTTATGAGTTCTGGTGAAGAGACACTAAGACTGTTAATACTACATTGCAATCTTGATCACATCCAGTGTGTTTTACCTCCAGGCTTCAATAAATATATCCAAGATCTGAAGTGATAATTCAGAATTAATGCACGCTAATGTACTATAGAGCACATACAGACCAGAGTTGGGGGGTAAAATGAGAACATTTGTGGAGATATGTTTACCTTCTCAGTTGACACCTCTTAGGAATTGTGGGAAAAAGAAAATGTGTAAACGTAACTTTGAGAAATTGACTGTAACTCGTTTACAAGAAGAAAGAATCCCTTTGCAAAAGTAATTTGTTGATTTCACAGAGTAAGCATTTATTTGTCAGGTAATATAACCTGACAAATTCTGATATGCTATCAGAACTGAATGCATTGAAAGAAAAACATTTCTTTCTTTGCAGGGTCTGTAAACCTTTCCTTTTGATTTTTTTTTATTAGGTGTCATCGCTCCATGATTTTTTTTAGTTGCAGAGATAATTAATTGGCTTCCACTTTCAGGGCTGGGGACTCTATTGTTCCTCTCTTGTTCTCCGCGGTAGTGAAGCTGTCATTCCATGTTTTGCCACAGGCCTTTTGTCCCGGCTGGGTCGCAGTGGAGAGAAGCCCTACGCTCCACTGAATCTGTTAGCAGACTTCGCAGGCGGTGGTCTTACCTGTGCTCTGGGGATAGTCCTCGCGCTGCTGGAGAGGACAAAGTCAGGGAGAGGACAGGTCATTGATGCTAGCATGGTAAGTATATTGTCAGACCACCTGCTCCAAAGAACGTTTTGTTCTGAAATATCAGAAAATCAGAATCAGAAAACGTTTTTTTTGCCAAGTACAGTGTCTGCATAAAAGGAATATGACTTGGTATTCTAATACTTACATAAAAGTCAACATAGATATAAACATTATATAAAATATAAACTAAAGTGGAAACAGCTTCTATATACGGAACAATTTTGTGCAAACATGAGATTAACATATTTGCTCATTTTCATAAATAATGCATGTTTTAGCTCTAGTGTGAACAAAAACTGAGCTAAGGCAAATGAAAATGGAGATCATGCTTTGCACAAACTGCAGGGCCAGGAAACAATCAGACTAACATCATCCTTCCAGAAAATATAAATACATGCAATGATTGTATGCAAATGTGTATTTAAGGCATAATAATCAGTGTGAAAGTGTTGCCTTTTATTGGAATACGTAATGATTCCTGTGCCTTACACCCACTGCTGGTTATCATGCAGAGTTGCTCTAATGAACTCCTTAAGGAGGTAAACCTTTTGAATTTGGCAACTCCATGAACCTCCATGAAAAGCATGAATTTTAAACATACAGCTGGATATACTGCATATAACAAGTGAAATATATTTGATTGTGAATCCAGCATTTTTCCAAACAGTTTTTAAGGTCACTGAAATGTTTGACTCATTGTGCTAAAATGCTGGATACTTCAATGATTTAGTGGATTAACATGTCTTTATTCATCTTACAGCTGCAGTGACATGTATCCAGCGAGGGTTGGGGTCTTTATCTCATGAAAATTCCCACACTTTTTGAACTCAGCTGTTTCATGAATGGGGATTTGGTTTGAACCACCTCATATGTGATTCACTCAAAGACAGCCTAAAGTAGGATTTGTCACAAACAAACAAAATTTGACCTTTCCCTTGAAGCTTTATAAATAAAATATGTTTTAATAGATATTTAACTTTTTATTTTTTTCAAATGCAGTTCATAGGTTATGATAAATGTTATTCAGTCCAGTGCACCTGCAGAGCAGCCAGCGTCTACATTAAACTCCTCATAACAGCCCGTAGAAATCCTGTGTTTCAACTCTTAAGACTCACACTTAAATTAGCATGGAAAAATAAAAAGTATGTGCCATGGTCAGAATTCAATGTTGAAAGTGTAGCACACCATGGAGCCTGTGTGGCTGGCTCTCAAAACAGAAATGAGTCACACTGCTCTGCCACGTGCTGCAGTTTGTTCCCATCACAGTTGACAATGAAACGAGAGCACTTCCAGTCACAGCTTGAGTTGCACAGACCGTTTTGTGCAGAGAATACAGATTAAAGTAGTAATAGATAGTATTAGCTCTGTCTTCCAGTGCTCACATGGCTTCATATTTATTTGAAATAGTCAAATATTTCATTTCAGTCAGTAATAGGTTGTGCACATATGAAGATATTGAAAAGATAGGCAGCTGGTTGTTGATACAGTAAATGTCACCAGAACACCATTTGTGCAGGTTTTTTGACAAGCTCTGCTGAAATGCTTTGTATTCAACAAGTAATTTCCACATTTGAATGCTATTACAATAACACAGTGCTCAGCCTGGACTGTGTTTATTCTTCTGGGTAAAGGTTTTTGCTGGATTGTTACTCAGAAACAGGCTGTGGATTTCTACTCAAACGTGTCGGCTTCTGCTCTGTAATGTGTGACTTTTCACAGGAGGTAGTTTGCAATTTTTGTTTGATCTGAATAAATCCTTTTCTTTTCCTCTCTCACCATCCTCAGGTAGAGGGAGCAGCGTACGTCGGCTCATTCGTATGGAAATCTCGTAGCATTGGTATGTGGGACCGTTCAAGAGGACAGAACATGCTGGACAGCGGAGCGCCCTTCTACGATACCTACCAGACTTCAGATGGAAAGTACATGGCTGTGGGCGCCCTAGAACCGCAGTTCTATAGAGAGCTACTAAAAGGTTCGTAGTATGAAAATACAGATTGGAGATGTTTTTTTTTTTTGGTTTTTTTATGAATCAAACCTCTAAGGCGACGGTCATTTCTGTCACGCATGTTCCTCTGCCAAACCCCAGGGAAACTAAGAGCACAGCATAAAATCAAACACCCTTTTTTCCAGGGACCCTAACATGTGAGCAACATGTGAAAGACTCACATGATAACAATTATGTGACACACATGTATTATTCCATAGAATAATTCCCTTTGAGAAACATGCGGTCCTCATTTAGAGACTGCATACAGATGGACTGATGGAGAGCTTTGACTCATGGTGCAACAACAGTCATTCAGCAAAACCTATGAGTTTGTGCTGCATGTCTACTAATGTGTGAGTTCAATTCAACCAATTCTGAACACATAGAAGCTACAAATTCTAAAACACAGTTGCTTCACGCACATCTTCAACCTGGCAGTAAATAAGATCTATATCATCTCCCAACGTTAGTGTCGACAATTCAGTATCCGACCAATTGTAAAATATGGTCACAATCTCATTTTCTGTTCCTGAGTTACAACCAGAAAGTGTTTCTGCAGAGTCTCGTGATGCCACAGGGTGGTTGGCCCTTGAATGTTTGGATATAAAATGGCATCACTTCATCATTATATCCTATTAGACATCTTATTTGACCTATTATTATTATTATTATTATTATAGATAAATATACACACATTATTATTGAGTTATGACCAGAAAAATGTTTTTTTTAGGAAACCTTTGTCCACAAAATTCTTAATGCATCAACTATGATGATGAAAATGAACAAAATTCCTTTCAAGTAAAACACTTGAAGGACCACAAAAATCGACAAAGTGACCACTGCTCTGAGATCATTTTGCTGTGAACCACATTTGTTTATTGGGTAACATTCGTCTTTTTTCTGAAGGCTTGGATTTGGACGTTGGAAAGTTGCCTCCTCAGATGAGCTTCGATGATTGGCCGGAGCTGAAACGGATCTTCACAGAGCGTTTTGCTTCAAAAACCCAGGACGAATGGTCAAAGATTTTTGACGGGACGGACGCCTGTGTTACTCCGGTGCTGTCATTCGATCAAGTGAGCTCACACCCACATAACCAGGAGAGGGCTTCTTTCATTAAGGACTCCAGCGGAGAAGAAAGCCCCCGACCGGCACCGGTTCTCTCTCAGACACCTGCAGAGCCTTGTCTTGCCCCAGACACTGTTATCGGACAAAACACAGTGGAGATCCTAAAGGAGTATGGATTTACAGCAGCAGAGATAGAACAGATGCAAGCAGCAGGGGTCATAGAGTGTAATTCTGTCAGAGCAAAACTGTAGAGGACCTCAATTCAAAGAAATTCCACTTTAAAATACAAGTTTCAAAATTTGGGGAAAAATCATACACAATATGATGGATCTTACCTAATTTTACTTTTGACTTTATAGTAATTATAAGCACAAAAATGTTTTTCTGTGTACTTCTCAAATGAAATGCATCATTCAGTCTATTTTAAATTCAATTTCCAATGAATACAGACATTCTTACATATTCACAAGTTAAGACCCAGACAGTGTGTAGTCAGATTCAGTGACATCTTGCTACACAAGGAGGGAATTTAAAACATGAATCACCAGGCTAGTTATTTATCCTAGACGTATCAAACTAATAAATGATAGGGAATGTAAAACATAAATCACTACATTACAGTCTAAAGTAATAAATTACTGCATAGACTGAATATTGCAGCCTTATTCGTGACATGCGGTAGCAGTAATCATTTAGTACTTTTAAATGTATTCATTTTGCATCATCTGTGTAGTTATTCCATTGCTTCACTGCAGCTTAGAGGTGCTGTGTTGTTTTAATCAACGGTTCTAAATGATTTAAATGCTCAGGCCCTCTGTGGCAAGACCACTGTTATTAATCCGGGAATGTGATTCGTGTAAATCTATTCAGTTTGTTTATATTTCAAAGATATTTATGGTGTCAGAAGAGCTGATGGCTCCTTGGAAATGCCATTGCTGCAGGTGATTCATGTACATTTAAACCTTGGCAGTATGCAATTATTAAAAGAATCACAATGAAATGCAGGCATGTGCCCTCGTATGAAATGTGATAATATCATACTGTATGTCATCCCACATGATATGAGGGAGAGCCAAGAGTAAAGGACTGTTTAAATGACTTCAGACTGGCTGTAAACCTGTGGATTTTAGGTAATAGGATTGGAGTGCAGCTTATAGCTTTGTTCCATTGTACATATTCTCATGAGCCAATTTGTTTAAAAGTTATATAAGGTCAGCATCAAGAATGTCATGTCTTACAAGGAGCTTCCTCATGCGGAAACTCAAATGTGGCCCTGAAATGAGCTCAACTTGCAAAAAAAAAAGTAAATTTTTTTATTGTCAGCTTTTGGAATAACACATATTGAACTCTAAACAAATAAAAGAGTGAACACGTTAACTAGATTTTAATTTTGAAGCTTCAGATAGCTGAAATGTCAGCACAAAAAAAATGAACTTTTCTCATTCATCCCTGGTAAGCCACAGAGGTGTTTGGTTGCTCAGGTCTTTGAGATGTGTGTCTCTGAGATGAAATTAAATGAATTTGTGGTGTTCAGATCTGTGAAAAATGAAATCATTCAATGCCTTTAGCACAAAACAAACTTCTACTCACCTTGACTGTCTGTATTGGGTTTAATGGAGGAGACATGAATCTCAGATGAAAGCTATTTTATGTATGATACCTTCAGAGCTGCGGGGAAAAAAATGGTTACATTTTGTTTCTCGGCAGCACCCAAAAGCAGACACAAGATCTGGATCTGGGTACCGATGTAGATTCTGGATAATGTTTTCACTTTTTTTTTACATTTTGCCAATATCATAAAAAAACAATAATAATAAGCCAATCAAAATAAAAGAAATGCTCAGGCATGGACGACTCATGACGTTCCTCCACTATGCACAGTTGGATCCAGATCATAATCCTGATCTTGGAGATTTGAATAAATATTTGTAGGGGTGGGCCCTGTCCTGTCATGACAAAGTATTTCTTCCCTATTTTTAGAAAGTAGACTCCTCGCTATAGTTTCATATTCAACCTACAGACATCAGAGACATGGTTTCAGTATTCTCATGGCTAAAAAGCAAATATATCAAACTATTCGTGTCAGGTTAACCCGTGTTTAGTTGACTAGATTTGTCATATCTCCAACACGTTGCTCTTTACTGTAGTTTGCTGTTTTACAAGCATGTTTTCTCTAAATAGACATGATTTACACATCATTGTCCCCACGTGGAAATGTGTCATGGACTAAAATGCTGCACATATAGCTGCTTTTGTGAAGGTTCATTTGGTAGAATTTTGGGGGGTTCAAAAAGCTAATGAATAAAAGTGACCAGTTTTCAAAGTCCCTACTGGGATGTACGAACTTTAGGATTGTTTATTTTCCATGCACATACAGTACGTATTCTATAACAATCTAAACGTAGGAGTCACATTTCTATCTACACTCTAAGAACAGGAAATTTGCAGCTTGATCGTTGGTCATCTGTCACAAAGCAACCTTCTGATGCCTGTAATTATTATCTATAATTACCTTTTACTGATGACCACCTTTCTTGCAGTATGCGTCATGTCAGTGCTGTCAGAAAGAGCTTATATAATTGTTCTTAGGCCTTCATAGCAGAGCTTCTCCCTCCATGTAACATTAGCACAGTGGGCAGCTTTGTTCACCCAGGCAACCTTCACTTGTTCAAGAATGTACAACTGCAAGCACCGTTGTAAAACCTCAAGGCATGCATCTATGTGAGGAATGTCTGTGGCGTGACTCCAAACATCTGACCGTGTCAGGTCAACTACTGGCCACCTGATTGTAACTATGAAATAAGTGCAGGCTACAAACACAACGTAACATACTGATAATGTACACTGCACTGCACAGAGTGGTTTTGGATGATTTCATCTCCACTGAGAGCCAACATGCTGAGGAGACGTGAAAAATATCTGAAGGTCTTAAGCTCTCAATTAGCAACATGGAGAAGCTTCTCCGAATACGATTATGGAAATGGCTTTAAATAGACATTTTGACAAGGAGCTTATTATCATTGTAAGCTTTCTTGCAGAAACCCATTTGTCATTTTATCTGCTGCTTTTAAACTGAAAGCAAGCTAAATAGGGAGTTATTTTAAATGAGGAGCGATTAGCTGCAAATTGTTTCACCAATGACATTTATTCTTTCCTGAAAGTCTCATTTTTATCTTTATTTCAGTTTAAAACAAAGGTGTTCAACTCCGTCCTCATTATTTTCATTATCTGATTATTATTTTCTGTTGACAAGTGAATAATTATTTCTATAAAACGTCCCAAAAATAATTTTAAAAAAAACAAAACTGCAGAGATAGCAGAGCCTTAAAATTCCTATTCATATCAGAACATCAGACCAAAACGTAAAGATATTCAGTTTAAAATGAATCTTCATATTCTAAAGACTGAAATCAGCCAATTTTGCTGATTAATTTTCTATATTTATAGACTAATCAAGTAATTCCATGCTCTTATAATATTCTTTATTCCATGACTACTTTGCAAAAGTTCAGCAATGATGACAAGAGGATCATAAACATACTTGAATTTGCTATCCGTTGGTGCACATGGTCATGCGTATAGACTGTATATGGATATGCCCACACACTTGTGTGCATATTTATACCAGTGTGTTTACTCTGAGTGAGAGGTCAGAGTCAGAAGCAGTATTTGATCATGCCTGTGTTTTCTTTCATGGGAATATTTTTGGCCTGCATTCAGAAATATGACCTTTTCCATCTGCTGCCTCCTTCCCGGCTGCTCCCACCTTTCTGCTGATCAGTATCCCTCAGGGATCACATGCACCATCACTTGATTAGCTTAATGTGCTGCTGTAAGGGTTAACATAACAAAGATGTTCATCAGTAGAATGAAAGATCACAGAGGTTGTATGTCTTTTATTGATCACGCAGTACATTTCTTTGTGCTGCTCTTGTGATTGAGTCTCAGGACTGGTCTGCTGATTTTAAGAGGAACAGAACATTTGATTTTGGCCTTACCTTTCAAGGAAAGTACAGTTTCTCTAATGAATGACGTTCACAGCGTCTCTGTCATCATCTCTTTGTGGTTTCACCTCAGATAGTTACAGAAGAGAATACCAGCTTTGAGATGAATAGCGAATACAAGCCCAGCAAGAATAGGAAAAAAAAAGTGTTTTCTTACCTTTTGTGGTAAATTTTATGGATGTTCTCGCTGTCAATTAAAGAAATGTGAACCTAATATTTGAATAATTGCACACTGTCTATCCCACCTCTCTGATTTCTCAGACGAAAAAAAAACATTGTTTTTTTAAAGGGCACATGATGATCTGATGATGCATCCAAAAGAGACTTCATTGATGTGGTTTGGCTTTTTCTCCTAAAGCCTTGGAGATTCAGATCAATGCACGGATTGGGTTTGTTTTTCAAACACCGAGCAGACAGAAAAGCACTCAATGTCACATACACACATTTTTATTATCATTATTACCATTGCTATACCATTCAATATCATGTGCAGTATTACTGTCAATATTATGTTTAAATAGTATGTACACTACTACTCTCATTATCGGGTGCATCATTTCCATTTTACTTTATTCTTTTAGTTTATTTTTTAACTTATCTTTATATCTATTGTTATTCTGTTAGACACTGGTTCTTGCACATTCACTCCTGATACACATTATATTTTTATTTTCACTTACAGTACCAGTCAAAAGTTTGGACACAGTTTCCCATTCAAGTGGATGGGAAAGTGTGTCCAAACTTTTGACTGGTAGTGTATATTTAATACTGTTTTTTTTTTCATCCTATATTGTTTAATTGTTACGATAATTTGGAGCAATCTCTGGCACAAGAATTTCCTTTGGGATTAATAAAGTTCTGTCTTATCTTATCTTATCTTATCTTATTATAATTTCTTTCCAACTGTTTCAAATATAATTTTTAGTCTTTAATTTTGCCTTTCTATCACATTTTACAAGCAGCTCTTTAATTATGAAGTTATAGAATCTGGTGTCACTGCAAAATATTTAGTTTTTCAATTTCTGAATTGTGTTAAATGTTCATCTTTATCAGTTCCAACACTGTTGGGGAAGCTACTTTGAAAGCTTAGCTTTGCAAGCTACCAATCACTTCACACTGGAAGAATAACAGCTAAGCCACACAGGAGAGAAATCAGCGATATCAAATATCAAATTGACAAAGTGATGGAGAATTATGACAAAATATAATGCAAAAAGGTTGCATGCACACAAAAATACCACTCAACTGAGTTTGTTGCAGAAAGTTCCCACTTGTTCACAGGTCAAACACAAAAAAGAAAGGAAAAATAATAAATAAAATACCTCACTATTCACGGGAAAGTGCAAGGAATGCCAACTTTGGTTTTGTATACTATGTCCATTAGTCAGACAGTTCTAAAGAGAAACCAGCACCTGCAGCTCTTGTCTGTGGAGCTAATTAGTCATATTTTTAAAAACCCTTTAAGTGTATCAATACATGAATTAAGTGTGGTGGTACCTGCTCCCCTCCTAAAAGCATTAGTAACCATGGAAACAATGGAATAAATGACCCTGTTTATCACATATGCTCACAAGCCTGTAATTCTTTACATTCTGTCCTTAGCTGGCCTTTACTACAGAACTCTGAAGACTGGAGAATAGGATAGAAACATTCACTCTTCCCTTAAATACTCCCACTTCCCTCTCTCCTCCCCGCTTTCTTTCTTCTACTCTGAGTCCGACTCAGACCTGCAGACCTTCACTTGTAAAGTAAAGCTGTGTGGATCATTGCTCAGCTATGCAGTAGAAAGGAGGATTAGCGCGAGCTGAGCACCAATGCAGGGACTGGGCATTTGGCCATTTATCCATCACCAGGCAGACTGAGAGACATTGTCATAATCTTTGTCTTTTTTCTCTTCTTTTTTTTTTACCTAAATCTCCTCTTCATTTCTGTTACCACTCTCCCTCTCCTTCCTTTTTCCTTCCTTCTTTCTTCCACCTCTTTCAACCATGACCGTTCTATCAGAGGATCAGTCTCTACGGCCCCAACCATGCAGGTTCCCGGAGCCTGGCAAACACAACGGCACTTCTTTGCACCAGTACTCCACAGACTACACTGGCTCCAAAGAGGACTACATGGACATTGAGGAGAGTGCTGTGTTTGGAACTGTGGAGCCCCCCAGGCTCTCCCGGGGCCGTCTCATCCTCCACGGCCTGGTCATGTTTGGAAGGGAATTCTGCTACGCCGTGGAGGCAGCGTTCGTCACACCAGTGCTCCTGAGCGTGGGCCTTCCCCGCAGCCTATACAGCTTGGTGTGGCTGATCAGCCCCATCCTGGGATTCCTGCTCCAACCTGTCATCGGCTCGGCCAGCGACTACTGCCGCTCATCGTGGGGCCGGCGGAGGCCTTACATCCTGGTCCTTGGCATCCTAATGCTGTTTGGTATCACCTTGTTCCTGAACGGAGATGCTGTCATATCAGGTGAGGAAGGGACAGGGCCTTGTTATCCCTCCAAGAACATCAGCTTTTACCCGCCTTTAATGCTCATAATCAGTTTGAATTATCGTCACACTAATGTTGTGATTACGCAAAGAAAGGCTGCTTTATTTGTATAGCATTTCTATACAAATAACACAACAGGACAAATGGGTTTCGCTTTACAGGATAGCGCAATACAACAAAGGTGAAAAGGTCATCATTTAAAAGAGTAAGTGAGACACGAAATTCAAAAGTAGCTGAAAGAAACAGAGGTAATTCTCCCCTATTAGATGGACAATTCATTTTAATGAAAACAATTTTAAAACAAAGCTTAGGTAAGAGGATTAGTTTCCCAAGCATTCATGGGTAAAATAGGCTGTGCAAGATAGGAATGTTTTAAATTTTGATTTAAAAATCATCAGAGTTTGGGTTCTTCTACTTAAGATGGGAGTTTATTCCAGGTCTGAGTTGCATTATAAGAAAAAGCCGCTCCAGACTGCTACATTTTGATTCTAAGGATAACTTTTATTTTTTGCTGTCAATCTTTTTCTCACCTCTTGGACTTTTGCAGACTCTGAACTCTATCAGCGTCTGCTCACTTGCAGATTGTAGGGGGAAAAAAAGGTGACACAGCCATCAAGACAAAAATGACTTGTTAAATGTGTGGGCGTACAGCAAGGTACTGAGAGGCTCACACTCTTAGCTTGTGACTGAATGTCTGACATGTTTGGGTGTTCCTGAGCCAATGCCCACTGGCACAGACAGATGACAAGGGAGGGGTGCTAAAAATCTCATTGTGCATTTCGTTTGAGGCAGGAACAACATTCAAACTGTCTTACAAGAATCCACGGAGCTCCAGGCAGCATCATGAGAGGACAGAAGAATCTGTGACCTTTATAAATGAGCAGTTTACTCACAGACTAACCAGGCAGCGGATTCACTTCTAAGAATCACGATGCAGCTGAACTGCTGAGGGTGTTGTGTTGTGTTCCTGAATCTTTTGGTTGGAGGATGATCAAACTGTAAAGTTAGAGAGAACGTTTGGTGCACAAAGATCAGACATCTATTTCATAATGAAACCATACAATTATATGAGAGATGCAGCCACACAAATGTTGGAAAATATCAAAAAAGCTTCAATCTTAGCAATAATCGTCATACTTAGTATGAAGTATTTATTGCTTCTGGCGTACGCTGATAAGCTGATTACCTCTCCATGTTTCTCAGGGTCGTAGTGATGGCCACAGTAATCCTGTGACATAATGTTTGCATTGTTTTAACTGGCCTCAGTAAGAATTGCCCTTTTCATTGCAAATGTTGTTTTTTTTCCTTCTCAAATAAGCAGAGAAAGGTTCAAATGTGATTGAGTGCATTGCAACAGAGGTGAAATGTTCTATCTAACTAACTCCATTAGACTTTTATATTGCTGTTGCACTTCTTAACACAATTACAGTAAATATCTCTATTAAAGCATAAAATCCACCTCATTATGCTCCATATACTCGTGTCTCTCTGGAGGTATGTGCTTTTAGCGTCCCTCATTCCTCTTGAAGATAACACATAACAATACTGGACATTGATGGAAGTGCTGCTAAATAATATATACTGGTTACCTGTCAGACATCATTGATTTGCCTGAGGGGGAAAAACTTTTCTTATTACCTTCTGACAAGCTTTCAGTGTTTCCTTTTTCTGTCATGTGTATTTTTACCTGCCAAAAACTCTATGTGTTCACTAAAAGTAATATGGAGGTATGAGAAGGCTGTTACGATCATTTTGCTGCAGTGTTTGATGAGAGATGGGATGTTTTGTTCTGCTTTGCAGCTATAGTCACTGACAGGTCGATGAGGAGTATATGGGCCATAGTGGTGGTGATGTTCGGAGTCGTGCTGTTCGACTTCTCTGCCGATTTCATCGACGGGCCCATCAAGGCCTACTTGTTTGATGTGTGTTCCCATCAAGACAAGGAGAGAGGTCTGCACTACCATGCTCTGCTCACAGGTAAGCTTTTATTACAACCAACTTAAATACTATTACTTCTACCTAACAGCTTTAATATCAACCAACTAATGATCAACTATCAATGTTGGTAGGCGACAGGGATTAGAGAATGATTTTGATGAACATATTGTAGCACTAAGCTGAAAAAGAGTTGGTCGAGACCAGAATCTGAGCTTAAAGAGGGTGAATACTGGACTTGGATCTGGCAGGTGGCCGCAAACATGATTCCAAGTAAATGCTAATGTTGCTCCGCATCAGCGAGATGTGCAAATATGCAACAGCTGCTTCACAAAGCTGACAAGATGTGATAATATATCAATGATTTTTCTATGCTTGTTGCCACTGCTCGCATTGCACTACTGTGAAAATACTCCGTTAATAAGATTTTTTAAATTTTCACACAAATGTTGAAATTCTAATGGTGTTTGTTCCGGGATTCTGCTAGATTGCCTTTATTGAATGTTTTAATTGGATGTACTGCAAGTATTGTTGTTCCTCAATTCAATGTCAATAAGTTAAGAATGTTAACAAGGTGTTACGGTCCATAATGGAATGGATGTGTGTGTTACCTTTTTCAATTTAGTTCCTATTGATTCCTATTTGCAGGGAATTCTACAGTATGGAGAAAAAGATGGCAAACCATCTATGCGGCATCAATTAGACACAGCAAAAAAGCTCAAAAGTGAAAGGTCGGTTTATTAAAAGAAATGTGGTGTTCCCAGCCTATATAATGGACACGCACTGATGCACTGGAGTTGTAGATTTCCATCCAAACTGCATTTATTTGATGTTTTCTGAGAGGAGACCCAAGAGTGCTCGACGTAGCTGAGGTGAACAAGGCTGCATTTGTGTCATCCTGGATAATGTATTTTGCTCTTGATCTTTGGGAGGATGGTCACAGACAGACATATACAGAAGTGAGTCCCTTCCATTGGAGCAGATCCTCCTAAACCTTACGTTCTATTCAAAACACAAAGGGAATTCTTTTCAGGTGCTAAATTGTAAATACAACCCAGTGGTACAAGAAAACCTTTCTAATATGGTTATTTCGTACAAAACCCTTCTATAAACCACCATAACCTCACAAAATATGTTCCAAATTAGCCTGTAAAGAAATCTCTAAAGATAAACATAATCAAACTTGTATAAACTACTGTATACTTTCCATGAAAGTATACAGTAGGGGCCATACTGCCTGGGGCCAAAATATTTTTCCGGTGTGGGCGTCAGCGGTGCGCTCACTTGTCAGCAGGCACGGGGTTGTGTGAGCATGCATGTCAGAAAGTAATCCAGCCCTGGGCTAGTCATGTGCTGCAGTCATGGGTCTGGGCTGAGCGAGACAGATGCTAAGCACATGACTCCGTAGACGCCCCTGCCACCGCTGGTATGTGGGGTCTGAGGAGGACGGAGCGCAAACTGTTGCATGTTTCCATGTGATTCATGCACCTCTTGAATGGACTATTGTGATCACACACTCAGCACCTGTGCATGTCAGTCGTAAAATGCTATGATCAATTCTCTGTGTTTCACATTTTCTACTTGTGTGAAGGTGTGGACGACCCTTCACACCTCAACAAAACTTTTATTTGTAACAATTTTCAAGTAAACCTTTGCCATGTTAGCTGTGGTGGCATTGCTGTTCTGTCGATCGGCCCATCATTTGCTCAAACAATTTGGTCTCGATGAAAATACTCAGCAGTTATTCAATGCTGTTGAGAGCTCACAAGTTGCATTTGAGAAGGTTTTTAATTTTACTTTTTTTTTTTTAATGAAGCATTTACTGAGAATCACAGCCGAGCTGTCGACATTGCCATCAGTCACCAGGAGTGAAGCTCATGTTCTAAAGCTACTGCTTTTTCATGTACCCCCATCTGCATAAAATGTTCAATGTCCTTCCCACATTATTTTCCTGCAAATCCATGAATAACTTTGCGTCAGTTCAGCTAGATTTAGAGCTCACTGCTAAACGAACATGGTGAACATGATCAACAAACGTCAGCATATTAGAATTGTCATTATGTTACCATGCTGATGTTAGCATGTAGCTGATTTACCTTCATCGCAGCCTTGTTTGACATAACTACCTTTGGAAGTTTGTTATTTATGCTATTTCCATGTATATGAACTACTTGATCCTCCCTCACAACCTTGTTCAGACTTGCAGAAAACAATTTTTCTGGTGAAATGTAAACCTGCTTTAATTTAATTGATACCTGAGAGCCGTACGCCAAATCACTGTCTCTCTGGCTATATTTTTGAGACCATCCTTTGTCACCCACACTTACAGTATATATTGTATCTGCATTGCTACAGTGCTGCAATAAAAGGTTCAGAGTATTTTCAGGAACAGAGACTGGAGCTGCCATGAAGGGCACGGAAAGAAAAGGGAGAAGGATTTTAAATCAGAGGGGAGTGCTTGATGCAGTCAGATTCATTTTGTTTTTTAATTTTGTTTTGCTTGTTTTTTGTACTCTATGCTCAATTCAATGTTTACATAATGTACAGGGAAGTGATCACATTTTCAGGAAACAACAAACCTGCATCGCTTTTATTCTCCAGTGTATGAATGTCTCCTTTAAGGGCAATATTAATGCATCTGCATCTCATCAAAACAAAAGATGACAACTTGTAAGGCAGGTTCTCTGGCCATCTAGCCATATTCAAGCAAATGTGCGGCTTGATAATGACAAGGCAAGCTGTGTTCTTTTATCCCCCACCATCTGAAATGCTACTTTAATTAACATGCAGTCACACACCATTCTTGAAGCTGTCAAGCCTCAACATTTAACTTTGCTTTTAAGGAATCCAGGTAATAATTTTTCACACACAGAGTTGTCTAATGAAAGTTGAAGCACATGTACATTGGTACACATACTTAAAACTTAAAACAAGAATAAGAAAACAGTTTGCAGAGACGTTTGCATATAAACAGGAATGTCAGTTTTTTAATCACATCATGTTTCAGCTGCCCCCAGGTGACCAAAAAATTATTCCAATGGTCCTTCCAAAAAGACACGTACATACACACACCAGTAAAGCCTAAAGCAACAACTCAGGTACCAACACAGCCATTTGCTCAAATAGGCATAAATTTACTTCTAGTAAATGCATCATTGTTTCCCTCCTTTGCCTCATGCATACATTTGTTTTTTTAAATATGGTACGTTTTTAGCATCATTTGAGGATGCACACTCTAAAACAGTTGCACTTTTCCTTCTACAGCATTTTAACCTTTGCCACTGTGTGCTCCAGGTCTGGGCGGTGCATGTGGCTACTTGGTGGGAGCTATGGACTGGGGTCATTCAACAATCGGTCAGCTGCTGGGCTCAGAGTACCAAGTCATCTACTTCTTCTCAGCGTTGACCTGGGGCATCTTCCTCACCGTGCACCTCTTCAGTATTCCAGAGCAACCTCTGGGCAAGGACCCATCTGCCTCCGACTCCTCACCTCCCAGTTCCCTCCGGCTACTGGGCTCCCACAGCAATGATTACGGAGCACTGGCAAAAGATGCATCAGTCCCTGACCTCCGGCCGAGGTCTTTCTCTGCTCTGGGAGAGGCCAACTCAGTGACCTCCAGTGCAAAACAACCAAACAAGGAGGTATGCAATGTTAAGGATGAATAGGCTCTGGGCATGGAATTATTATATTTCATGTGTATTTACTTACAAACCCTGACACATTAATTAGACTATTTTTTTAAACCACTTGCACAATTGAGAGGAGAAAACGGACGTATTAAATAGACTTAATGTCGGTTTTGTTGAGAGCTTCCTAAGTGGTGGTGGAATGGCTTCATGAATAAACTGTAAGTTCAGCCTTTATTGTGACTGTATGAACAATATGGTGTGTGTGTGTGTGTGTATTCTTTCATAAATTATCCAAGGCAAGCATAAGCTTTAAGTGGTATTGCAGGCTTGCTTCAGGACTTGGAACATTAATCTTCAGAGAGATGATGATGACAACCTTTGATATGTTCCCTGCTGAATTATTGAGAAATATGTAAGAAGGCCGGAGGTGTGGAATATTTTCTTATGATCTCATGGTACATCTATAAAAGTGCTGTGTGACAAACAGCACTTCAGAGAAAGCAGGTACTGAATATTGTACACACTACAAGATACTATACATAAACAGAAAAGGTATAAGGTCCAAATTTCCCCAGGGACATGAGATACACGCTGACCGACCCTCATTCAGTTTATTTCCATCCATATATTCCATCTGTGAGTGGATGCAAAACCTGCAAGAATAGGAATTTAAAATTTTACAAATTGAATCCTGAAATATGTTAGGTGCAATTGTAGGAAATCATAGATTTTGGTGCCATTTAAGAGAAAAATCTGCAACAGAATAACTCTCACAAATAGTACGTTGTCAAAATGTTCAACTTGCATCCTTTCATATTGCCTCTGTGGCTTGCTCCTTTTATACAGACTTCGATTTGATGCTGTTACCACCTCCGCTAATGGCCCAGAGGTGGAACAAAAATGACCCACCATTACACTTTTACAATGTTTATACAGAACGGTGAGGCGCATTGAACGGTCTGTACAAAAGGGAGTCCTGTAAGTTGTATTTTTTCTGTATTTCACCTACCGTATTTCGTTGTTGTTATTGTTCAAATGGTAATGTTGTCGTCATTGTTATTGTTCAAATGGTAATGTTGTCGTCATTGTTATTGTTCAAATGGGAATGTTGTTGTCATTGTTGTTATTCAAATGGCAATGTCATCGTCGTTGTTATTGTTCAAATGAGAATGTTTTCGTCATTGTTATTGTTCAAATGGGAATGCTGTTGTCATTATTGTCCTCTCTTTATCTTGAATCCCTTTTATCATTGTGATTATGGTGCTGACATGTTTTTTCGTTTTATCATTGGAGCTTTTGATCTGTCTTCATTGCTGGGCTAAATCGAGCCTAACTGGAGAAGATAAGAGCGTGAGAGGAAAATCCTCTGTATCTATTTTGTCATTGTTGGGGCTGTTGGAACTGATGTATGATGTCTGTGTGCATCTGCAGGTCCAGAAGAGGATGACGTTCAGATCGCTGATGAAAACCATCATCAACATGCCAAACCACCTCCGCTGCCTGTGTGTCAGTCACCTGCTGGGTTGGACAGCTTTCCTTTGCAATATGCTCTTCTTCACTGATTTTATGGGACAGGTATTGATTCATGTGTGTCTGCGTGTCGATGATGCATGTGAGCTTGACTCCATGTATTCAAAAAGAAAATGCTATAGCATAAAAAATGTAGCACAAACCTAAATTCTCGGGGTAGAGTTTCATGGTAATTGAGTCATATTACGAGCACTCTTTGAGTGCTGTCTAGTTTTTAATATTCTTAATGTCGAAACCATTAGTTGATTAAATGATCAACGGTGATTTTATCTGCCATAACAAAAAGGCCTCACATTCTTTGCCAACCTCTCAAGTGTGAGGAGTTTCATTCATAAAGTTTGCTTTATATCATTGTAAAATGAACATCTACCAGCTTGACAATAGAAAACTGGGGTATTTTTTTTAACAATAACATTTTATTGACTAAACAAATGCTTTTAAAAAAAAAAGATCAACTGATAAATCAATGATGAAAAGTAGCAGCCTTAAATGAGACAAGGCGAAACAAGCTGCACATCAACAAGGTCAACAAGCTGCAATATGTTTTTGTATTCAAGCCCCATTAATCCTCATTTATGGGGCCAAATGGACAATGAATGTGGGGGAGTAGTCGGTTGTGTGTAATAATGATAAATGTTTTACACTTTTGTGGTCTGCATGCTGATTAAAGGAGACACTTCACCGTATGATGCAGTACTCACCGCCACTGTTTTTACATATAATCTAAAATTGCAGGTGTTGTTATCAGGTAAGACAAATATCTGGTCTGAGGCTCCCTGCTGAATTTAAATGAGAAAGATAAGATACAAACATGTATTAAAGAAGGAGGCCAACGTTGTATAGATATCCGTGAGGCTGTTTGCTTGGATCTCTTCAGGTTTTATGATTCTTTTCTTGCAGATTGTTTACAAAGGAAACCCTTATGCAGATCATAACTCTACAGCCTATATCACTTATGAGAGAGGAGTTGAAGTGGGCTGCTGGGGACTGTGCATCAATGCTGTGTCCTCAGCTCTCTACTCCTGTAAGTACCTGTTCTATCCATTATGGCTGTCTGAGTGCAAGGAACTGGAGTATTTGTGTCTTTATTTCCACATTCATCATCGCAGCCGGCATTCATTAACATCATCATCGCAGCCAGCACCCATTAAAATCACCATCACTGCTCTTACATTATTCGCATTTCTGTGAATGACAAGCCTGATACAATCGCACAGGGAAACGAATAGCGGTGAGCAACAATTACTGCTTCTGTCTCTTTTGCACTGGCATTGCAGGCTGCAGTGGCCTGCAGCCATTCATTAGATGGATCCTATAGGCATGCTGAGCAGTGCTATCATGCTTATTTTGCAGTAGGAGATATGTAACATAACAATTGTGAGACGGAGGGTGTGCAAAAGCAAAGAAGTCTGAGCATTAAATTTGCTATATTTGTTGTCTGCTGTGAGAAGATAGACAGCATTTTGTACCAACTGTAGCAGATCTAGAAATCTAATAGAGTTGCAATACCATATAAGACAAAGTTGTGTTCCACGTTTGTGTTTTCAGATGTGCAGCATTTCCTTCTCCCATACATCGGCCTGAAGGGATTGTATTTTATGGGCTACTTCATGTTCGGCCTGGGTACCAGCCTGATTGGCCTCTTTCCCAACATCACCGCCACCCTCATCCTTTGCAGCGTGTTTGGCTTCATGTCCAGCACGCTCTACACCATCCCATTCAACCTGATTGCAGAGTACCAGCGTGACGAAGAGGTACTGGGAAGCACAGATGTTTGACTCAAAAAACAGTTTGGATGTTTCTTGTATTCTCTTTTTATTTTTATAATATTTCAGATCTGCAGTGTATAATACTTTCAGTTTCATGGTGGAGTTCTTTCAATGTTTCACCAACAATGACAATCAATCAACTTATTATTAACTGGTGTTCTAATTGGCTACCTGTAGTCCATGTTTGTAGTATTGAAGCTATTTCCATTAGCTTTGTAACAATTAGTTGAATAAACGGTTAGAAAATTAATCAGAGAGAATAATAATCAGAGAATTTTTTGGTCATACATGATAGTAACCTGAATATTATTATTATATTAAACCTGAGTTTGACAATTTTATGAACAAAATGAATACTCAAGAAAATAACGTGGATTAAATAATCATGAGATAATTGTGATTTGTAGCCGTCATTTCTGCTAAATTTGATATTGAACACTGAAAATAAATTCTAATGTGATTTGGATGAGCAAACTCTATTTTATTTAGCTTTGAGACCCATGATATTATCTGAATGACATGAATGAAAGATACAGTTAAAGGAGGAACTCCAGGAATTTACGATTTTAATTCCATTAAACTGGAGGAATCTGAAAGAAATAAAAAGCAGAAATAAAAAGAGACTATTTTAGTCACCACTAAATAATAAGCAAACAGTAAAACTGGACTCCATCTATCATTAGACCCACCTTGTGAAATCCCAGTGTGATCCCAGTTTGCGTCATTATCGCCGTTATCGTCGTTATACATATGAAGTCTCGAACATAAGCTGAGATAACCCTGGAAAACACCCCCAGAGCTACAAAAGACATCATTCATCTGTTTGAACAGGCTGAGTAGGACTCATTATGAAGACTGCAATGACCTGTAAAACTGATTTACAGTCCCTCTAATTAAATCTACTTTATTACACCACGACAATCCACTTACAGTATCAGTGCTGTTTTCCAGGAAGTTCTGGATGCTTATAGTACAATATATTAAAAATAAGCAATAAATCTGGAAAACAATTAAAATGCATCAAATAATAGCAACAGTCTGTCAATCAGTTACACATTCATAGACAAGTTTGTTCCCTATAGTTGCAGATATTGGCACCATAATGGTGGAGGCTCCTCTTGAACCCAGAATTTTGATTACAGAGATTTCCGGGAAATGTGGATCCCACCTGGTGAATAATTTGTGCTGCTTCCATTTATATTATACTCTCTACCATTTAGGAAAAGTGTCTTTTAATATTATGGGGGACCACACTTTGATCTAAATTATTCCAATTCGGAACATCAGATCTAGCCATATTCCTGCAAACTTTATAATACAAACAGGTTAATACTCTATCTAAGTGGTTCCCAAACTTTTTCATATCAAGGACCCCTAATATGACATAAATTAAACCTCCATTTAATAAGATTGTCCCAGATTTCTACCCAAATGAAACAATTGCTTTTTTATGTTTTATTACAAAAAAGTGTATGAAAGCTATGACTGAAATTGTCACACATTCTGTGACTGTGTTATGGATTTAATTATAGTGGATATAAATAATTGCCTGGAACCCCCTCAGGGACCCCTTCAAGGTCCACGGACTCCACTTTGAGAACGACTTCTCTCTCTTACTATAAATAAAATATAATCCTTCCTTAGGTGAAGGTTGAAAAATCAATTCTTGGTTTAAAAACACTTTTTTTCAATAAATGTTTTGATGTGCCCTGACATGCCCAATCAATACCTCATTAAGCTGTATCAAGTGAGCAGGTGGTGAAATTTGACATCAAGTGACCGACGAGAGATTTGTGAAAAAAACACAGATACTAAAAACCAAACGAGATGGTCACTGGATATTTTCCAGAGCGCCATCTGTTTCTCCTACTGTTGATTGTTTCCTGCCAAAGACATTTCTGGTAATCCAGGCAAGGATGACATCAAACATTGCTCTCCTTTTCCCTCTCCTCTTCCTCATCCTCCTCCTCTTCCTCCTCCCTTAAACCCACTGTGAATCCAGGAACAACTGAAGCTGGCTGGAAGCAATGAAACCCGACGAGGCACCGGGGTGGACTGTGCCGCGCTCACCTGCATGGTCCAGTTGGCTCAGATTATTGTGGGTGCAGGGCTCGGCGCTCTGGTCAACATGGCAGGAAGTGTCATCGTGGTGGTCCTCTCGGCCTCGACCGTGTCCCTACTGGGCTGCATCTTCATCGCCCTCTTTATCAGAAACGTGGAATCATAATATATATATAAGTGTTGTCATGGTATTGTTTTAATAAATAAAGAGTCTTTATTATATCCTTAAAGCATCTTTGATTCTCGTGGCTCCTTTCATTGGACATATGGCCTATAGATGGTCACTCATTACTTTTAATCAGTGTTTGCTGTGTGGTGTGGTGAACGGCAAAGAAGCACTTTAACGTTTTGGGACATTTTGACGTTTATTTGCTGTCTTGAAGATGAATATCCCTCTCATATCTGGTGTTGGATGAAACATTTAGTTCTTTTACTTCAGTTAAACTACCACTAAATTAATATTTAAGTCCTGCTTGAATAAAAGTACATCAGTATTATTAGCAAATGTACCCCTTCTGGAGATGAAATATAAAAAATGGTTATACATGACATTCAGTTACAGTGTAAGATTTATTTTTAGTGTTGTATCTGGATTAAGTGGGGGCAAGTTTAGTTTAGTCCAGTGGTTCCCAGTTAGGGATCGGCCAAATCTGAGGGGTCGTCAGGTGATTATTGAGGTAAAACGTAAAGTTCTGTTGCAAAAACAAAAATTGGATGAATTTGTTTGACTTTTCTATAAGCTTTACTTTTTGTTACATATTGGATATATTTGCCTATATGGACCTAAAACAAGCATTAAAATGAAACCATCTGTCATTTTAATGTGAGTATTCACAGCGGACGTGAGAAAAATGCTGCTGGGAGGGAATAAGAGCAAAGCTGCTGGCTCTGACAACAGTTCTGACCAAAAAACATGCCAATCAGATAGCTGATGGTATTACTGTGATTTTTAACACATCCCCGTCACAGGAGACGACTCCCACCGGCTTGTAGAGATCCATTACCATCCCTGTACCTAAAGAGTCCACGGTGTCCAGTCTGAATGGCTGCCAACCTGTGGCACTCGCCCCGATCTGATGCATCTTAGCCAGCCTGGACCCTCACCAGTTTGCATTCAGAACCAACAGCTCCACTGATGATGTCATCTCCTCCTAGGCATTTAAACCCCATCAAAGGATCCTCTTCAGCGCCCATCAGATCTATGAGGATATTTCCTCGTCTCTTGGGGGACACACACTGTTACTTTTCTAATTACTCGTCGTTATTTTCTCTCAAGTCATCTTTCTTTCCCCAAAAGTGATGAAAGGCTGTGTGCTGAGTGTGTGTGTGCGTCTGTGTCTGGGTGTGTGCACACGTACTGTGGCCAGATTCAGCATCCACATAACAGATCACTCTGATTTAGCCTCCAAAGTCCTGGAGCAATTACATATTTTATTTTAAATAAATTTGCCTGTTGATATGTGAATATAATCAGTCCCTTTGTTTGGATAATGTAATTCGACATGATATATATCCCAGGATGTTGTGTTCTCAGTTTTCCTCTGGCACTATTTTGTTGGATCATTTTTTTTTAAAACAATTAAAACAGCATTTAATCTATTATTTAGACAAGTCCTCCATATCTAATGATCCATTAATGTGTGAGCATACATCACTGATGTTGCAGCTTGTAAACTTGGGGCTAACTTTAAATCATTTTAAATTCTGACAGGTAGTTTAATCTAAAGAAAAAAAATTTGCTGATTTAAACTTTGTGTTAATAAAATGAGTCAAGACAAGACATTATGTTGCCAAATAAATGCAGTGGCTTCAATATTGGGTCTCAAGATATAGTGGAGTAAAAGTAAATAGTAGCATAGAATGTAGATACTCAAACAAAATTGTACTTAAGTGCAGTTGTGTAATGTGTTACACAATGCAGTATTTTGTATGTGTCAATGTGCTTAACTCTACTTATATCAGAGTACATAAAAAAAACAATCTGTCTGCTCAGGAGAACATCTACCTCCACATAAATACAGTGCATTTATATATATATATATATAAACCATCTAACTGAGTTCAGCTCAACCAGTGGCTCCATCCATCTCTGACATTTACTGCTGTTAAATTTATCAGATCATCTTGAATAAATGAACCACATGGTTACCTGTGAGATAAGCACCATGACTTCCTGTTAAATGCTATTGAATTTCTACACTGAATCAATATGAATGGAGAGTCTATATGTGTTCCTGCAGCGCCGTTGATGGGATCATGCAAACACTGTGATAAAAAAAGTTTTTCTTTTTATTCTTTTGTGATTTATTGATATGTGAAATTACATTTATCCAAAGTGCACTCGCTGAATATCTGAAGTTGTGTTTGACATTTAAGTGTTTGTATTGCACTTCTTGTGCAAATATCATTGAGAAACAAAGGATTTGATATTAAGACGAGAAAAGTCTTCTGACATTTTCATTAGGTTAACTGAAAATGAGCAGATAAAAAATGAATGGCTGTGAGGCGGTGCAGTGATTACCACTGTTGCCTCATAGCAGGAAGGTTCTGGGTTTGAATTCAGACCTGGGGCCTTAAATGTGAGGAGTTTGCATGTTCTTCCTGTTAATGCTAGATTCCCTCTGGGTTCCTCCCACAGTCCCAAAACATACAATATTGATGAATTGGTAACTCTAAATTGCCCACAAGTGTGAATGTGTGTGTGAATGGTTGTTTGTCTCTCTGTGTGTCAGCCCTGTGATGAACTAGCAACCTGTCCAGGGTGTAATAAACTGATAACAGGCTCTTACTTCCCCTAATTGAAAACCTATAGCTTTCATTATCATCTAATGCGCCATGAGGCACTAAATACCTGAATGAATACACGGATCAATATTTGTAGTGTTTTGTGCACTTGAACAAAGACAAGCATCTCACATACTGCAGATGAACTTTACTTTCACATTGAAATACTTTTGACAATTTGAACAAACATTCAAAAACACAGTTTTATTTTCTTTCTTTAGGCACAAGTATGGCAGCTATGGCTACCACAGCACAAAAAGAAAAACGGATCAGTATCACGTTATGGCCTGGAAATTTGTATTATTATAACGTGATATTTTTCCTGTTATCACAATATATATTCATGTTATAACAATATATGTTAATATTATTACTACATACGAATGTATAACCTTATAATAAGAAACGTTTTATGGTTTTTACCTCCGCCAAGGAGGTTTTCAGGTGTATGGCCCAAAGAACAATCCATTATGGTGGTGATCCGGATCATCATCTGGATCCAGGTAACCTGTCTAATGTATCTTGTTTTAACATTTCACGCTATAATGTCTTATCAGCAGAATCCCAAGAAAAGTCTGTTGCATTGATTTGATGCGTTTGTATTTTGTAATAAGATAAAAACATGGAAAAATATCATGTCATAGGCCTGATAATAAACTTTTCAGGTTATAATGTGATATTGATCAGTTTTTCTTTCTCTGATGTGGCAGCAATAAGCGCCCATACACAAGAGAAGCGTCTTCTTTTATTATAAAGAGCAAAAAAACTAAACACAGATGTATCTGAATTGGCTGATGTCTTGTGTCTGAACAGTGAGTCAGGTATCAGTGTGATGAACTGATATCTGATATTCCTGGTATTGTCTCACCAATCAGCTCAACTCAAATCAGCTTTTTTTCAATTTGAACAATTGTAACCAATGAGAAAATAATGGACTATACTTATATGGCGCCGTTTGACTGACACTGAAAGCGCTTTACAACACAAACCAGCATTCACCCACACAAACATCGGTAACCATTCACACGACACAATAACTCGCGCTTCTATGGAACAGCCATGGAGGAACAAATTATGGTTCAGTATCTTGCCCAAGGTCGATATGTAGGGGGGGCTGGGGATCGAACCACCGACCTTCTGATAGCCTCAGTGTGCAACCGTCCATGTCTGAGGCACAGCCGCCCAGCCAACTACACATGAATAACAATCCCAGAGTATAAAAACTGAGTTGTGGCACTTTAACCTAGGTGGTTTGAGGCAGATCCCGCTTGTCATTGTACATAACAACCCCCGGAGGATAAAACAACACAGAGGGCTCATCGGGCGCGCTCACTGGGACCAGGACGTGGCCCCGCTCGTTCATCTCTCTCTTCGTGATGGCTTCGATCGGCCTTATGGTCCGCAAAGTCATCCGCCAGAAAAGTTTTTTGAGCGCTTTCCTGAACTCTCGCCTCATCAGGCAGTACAGGATGGGGTTCAGGCAACTGTTGGAGTGCGCCAGGCACACGGACACGGGGAAGACGTACACCTGCATGGTGTAGTACTCATAACTGAAATCAACCACGTTGAATTTGATGAAGATTCCCCAGACTGTCAGCGCCTGGTTGGGCAGCCAGCAGAGGAAAAAGGATAACACCACGATGGTGACGGACTTGGTCACTTTGGCGCGTCGTTTGGCGCACGATGTGTTTATGTTTCTGGTAGTGATGAAGCGCAGCAGGAGCAGGTAGCTGGCTGAGATGATGGCCAGAGGCACCACAAAGCCCAGCAGCACTTTCTGGGAGTGATAGAGTCCCAGCCAAAACTGCGCAGTTCTGTTGGTTTCCGGGAATTTGACGAGACATAAGTCCTCATCTTTGGAAACTGTCACTGTTGTGGAGAAAACTGCGGGCGGCAGAGCTGCGGTTACAGCGGTGAACCAGATGAAGACGGTGATGCACCGCGCGGTGCAGCAGTGTGGCCGTCGCCGTCTGCCCTTGAGCGCATGGGCGAGCGACCAGTACCTCGCCACGCTCATAGCAGTCAGGAAAAACACACTGGCGTACATGTTCACAGCTGTCACATAAGAAACTATTTTGCACATTGCATTGCCGAAAAGCCACGTGAAGTCCAGCGCGTTTTCCACCGCCCAGAACGGCAGAGTCAGAACGAACTGGAAGTCAGTCACAGCCAAACTAGTGACGAAAAGATTGATGGAGGATTTTTTCCACACTTGCTTGGACTTCATTAGGTACAGGACCAATACGTTCCCAACAAGACCCAGCGCGCAAACCAACGAGTAAATTACAGAGATGGTAATCCTCACAACAGCGGCTCCATCTCCCACAAAACCAGTTTGGTCCCAGTCTGAGAGCAGAGGGTCCTCGTCCCTGGAGCGGTTGGTGGTGTTGAAAATACAGCTGAAGTTGAAGGTTGCGGCATTGACTATCCCCGCTGCGCCGGCGTCGGTAAATTCTAAAGACATTTTAAATTTAACCCCAGAGGATGTTTAACCTAAAGTCATGCCTGAAAATCCAGATGATTCACCTCTTGGAGAAAAAAACCCCTGGGATTTAGCCGAAATAAAATGTACATTAAAATAGGTCTAAGTTTTCTGTGAATCCATACAAACATTAAAATAATTGGAATGTTGCTGTGTATCCCTGATAGGAGACAGAGCTCCTCATGAGGTTGCCGCGTTCATCTGAGATTTTCTCTGTGCGTCTCAGCTCTCCAACCTTTGACAAAGCGTCCTGACGCAGCACTGAGAGCAATCTGGCGCTGTTCTCGGTTCCGATTAGATAACCATGTGATTAAAAAAAATATAAAAATCAATTTCACGCAATCAGCATATGGTGTGGCTACTGCATATTAAGTATTTAAAAAATGATCACCCTACTTATCATCATTAATCACAACACCCGTTTGATTGATAGGGCAATTAAAAAGATTAACTAGAGGTTTTATTGATTTCATGTGCGACTTTTGTACTTAGCATGCCTATAGTCCTATTTTTATTCTTTTTATACCTCAAGGACATTATACACTGCTTGATTTATGATGTCAGACTCTTGGCTATATTTATGTAAATTTTTACATAATGTGTTTTTATTGAACTTTATAGCTACACCAAGGATATTATAGAATGCATTTTATTAAGCTGCTGTCTCCATGAATTAAACATTTTCCTACTTTATTACATTCCTATTTCTTTACCATTATATATTTTAATGTTATTTGGTTGTTTTTAAAAAAAAATCTGTAATCATGTCACACCTTTAATAATAAGTCAACCTCTGTGTAAATTCCTGATTAAATAAAATGCTAAAAGCTTGCATGCATACACTTACAGTCTCTCCATAGGGGAGATTACTTCTTGTTTACTTCCAGATGATACAACTTCACCTTGAGGGTCTGCTTCATCAGCGTTTGCTGGGGTCAACCATGGCACAGGTGAAACTGGGTGCATGGAGGATGAGCAGAAGGATGGCAGATAAAATGAGGAGGAACGGAATGTATAGAGGGAGACATCATGACTGGGAAAACGGAGAGTTGTGCCATATTTTGCTTAATGTGAGAAAATTTTTCTCTATTTTGAAATTGGTTGTGCTCCGAGGCCGGCTTTGTGATATCGACATACAAGATTTGGTCATGCTTATTGAAAACACAATTTTTAGAGAAATAGTCATGGGACGACCTCATCGGACCCGTATGTGTGTCCATTTTCTGGAAGAGAAGGACATCACAGTTCTGGACTGGCCAGCGATGAGCCCCAAACTAAATCCCACTGAAAACCTGTGGGGTCGGTTGAGTGAATAAGTGTAAAAATGTGAACATCCTCCTCAGACTCAGCAGCAGCTCTTGGCAGCTCTGACTGAAGAGTGGGCCGCCGATGACATCAGGATGACATCAGGAGGCTCTGCCAGTCCATGAGGAGGATTACTGCTGTAATCAAAGCTCACTAATTGCTGATTGTGTAAAATGTTTTATTGTGTCACCTGAGAAATTTACGTTGTTTACATTTTTGATGTTGTTTTGGTTTTGTCTCTTTGTTTTTGTTCCTGATCAAATGAAGACAATCATTAAAAGATGATAAGGAAGAAAAGACAGGTTTCTACTTTCATATGGCACAAACAAGCAATTTTGCAATTTGCAGATAAACACAGTGGTTGATCTTTAAATCCCTTGATTAGATTGTTCTAAAATTAGAGGGTTCTAGCAGAAACTATTAGAGTTATTTCAGGCTGCATGCATGGAAAGATGTGACAGACAAGAAAGGACTATTGATTTCTATTGATATCACACACACATATCTTACATATGCACATATTTTATAGGTGACATTGAAACTTCTCATTTATATTAGCAACAACCAAGTCAGAGAGCGTAATTAGCATAAAACTTTGAAACGTGGGTATAAGCAGCCAGAAAAGCACTTTCCAAAAGTAGCACAATCCATCTGCACCTTTACAGCTTGACAAACTCTTGACCTGCAAGGCAACGGTCATGTGACAGACAGACAGGCAAAGTAGGCTTATTTGCGACAGCCATGCTAACTTTACTACTTAATACTTTACATAAAGGAAACAGTAAAAATGACAAATTAACAAAAATGCATTAAAGTTTGTTTATCCTTATTTCTTTAAATCTTCATCACTATTTTTCTGACAAATCATTACACAAATGGTGCAGTTCAATGAGTATGATTGGAAACAAATTAAACACATTTAGCAAACAAACTTTTTTGACGTACACAGTCTGCATGAACAAGGCACAATTTCAAAATATGCCTAATTATGTGTGTCTTTTCCTAAAGCTATAGCCAATGGCAAACAAGGAATGAAATGTATACATCTCACTGAATAAGGAAATGTGTATGGATGTTGGACATATACTTGGCCCCTCTTTGTCAAATGTGGCCCCTGAGTTAGAAAATCCTCGATCCGCCCCTGCAACATTGCAGGAGATCCTACTGTTTTGTGCTGGCAGCAGCTAATGTAGCCTGGAAACGCAGGTTGCAGAGCTCCCAAACTAAAGCACAGGGCAAACTAAGATTTTGACCTGATGGAGCTACAGTAGATGGAATGTTAAGAGACCACCAAAGAGTTCTGTTTTTCATTCTGAGGTCAACGTGCATTTTATGGCAATCCATCCAAAACTTTATATTCCAGTCTAGACCACAGCGGTGACAACAAACATGGCTTCACTATCCACAGAGCAATAACCCTAACAAAACATGAATGCATAACACAGTATTACAAGCAATTTTGCAGATGTGGATGTAAATCTACATTATGCAATTTACACCACCAGGGGGCAGACAGAAAACATCAAGATTATTATAGGCCACTATAAACTTATGAAGTATTTATTGCGTGCATGTTAGAAAAGACTTTACTCATCCAATAGAAAAAAAAACCCAGTGTCTCTGCCCCTGAGGAATGTGAGTCCTAACAGATTGGCAACATCTAATTAAAGAATCAATCTTATCTTGGTTTATTAGAAATGTGCTGATAAGCTGCCTCAGTAGCTTTTTCTCACGACAACATTTGTGTATGCAGGCACCAATCGACTGACTCTTGTGATTTTGAGAGATTAAAGTGGTTTCCAATGGTGGTAGCCAATAAAAACAAACACTGTTTGTGAGATAAGTGATTAGACAAAGCTGCACAAAACTACAGACAGGACTGTTGACTCTAGATTAGCAATTTATTCACATCAGGCAGTGATTAAATTAAATCAAGAATTCTGTTTTTAATGTAATAAATATTGCGTAATGCAACTATGGCAACAAAATTAAAATGATATTAATACAGATATGTATATTATTATACATATTTATCATAGTTTTAGTTTAGCAAATCAAAGCCACTGGTGAAAAAATAAACTATAAATTTTACAAATAGAGATTCTTAGAGTAATTTTAACACGTAAAGGTTTATTTTCTAGATGCAATTTTTCTATATTCTTCATGTTGTTTAATTTTATCTGACAAAACCCAGCATCAAGTGGCAACATTGTCACCAGTAGTGATGATAATGTAAAGGAAACCAAATCTTATATTATCCTGGATCTCAGTAGGGAATTATCTCCATCCATATTGATGTGTTTGATCCCTGATCTATTTTCTATTTTGGGCATCAAGATGAAATCAAATCAAATCATCAGTTGAATGGTCTTTTGTCATTTGCCATTTTCTTCAAGGTTTTATGTCACATATTTTCGGAAATCATCACGTCAGATGCCCTGTGAATTTCTGTATCACTGAGGGAGAAAAGTAGACGTATGTGACTGGAATGTAATTGGACAATGTCTCTTCCAGTCACAACTATCTGCCATCCCAGTAATGGTTTTCTGATCGTCCTGGACTGAAATGTCCCTTTGCCAGAAATGGATTTTATTCAGATCACCAAGATATTTTTTTTTCCTGTGCTACTCTACTTCTTGCACAGAAATGTTTTATCGAAATAATAGAGGTCAGATCATTGTACTGGCCAGGCTTTTTTTCTTAGCTTTTAATTAAATCCACCAACAAGTAAGATCGTCCACGTTTGTTTATTTATTTGTCTGATTGCCTGCAAGGTATCTTGAAAAGGTGTCAACAGATTTGGATAAAATTTTGTGCAGGAATGGATCTTAGGAGGAGTTGATTAGATTCAAACCCGTGTGCAGATGTGAATTCTGGATAACTTTTTCCCTTTTGTCAACAAAACGGTACTTTCAAACTTTACTAAGTAAATATACTATGTTGCGTTCCATCACTGATTGAGTCCATAATGCTGTTTTAGACGTCTTTAGTGATAGATTTGATGCTGACCTCCAGTGGTTTTCATGCAAACTACAAAAACTGCTAACAGATTGATTTGAACTGGATACAAAACACGTGCAACACTGTGACATATCTTCCATTCAAACTGTTGTAGTCATCGCACAGCTGTTGGAGCCAACTGTCTGCACACATACCAGAGAACAGATGGATCCATTAGAAATGAAGTCACATCTACCCCTCATCACAGCTCTGATATCCAGTCCACTGAAGCATGCAGTCGTTTATAATGACAGTACGGATTTGTGAAAGAGAGTTTATTGTGTCCCCGTTCCAAATCAAACATCTACTACAGTATCTGTCTTTCTTATCAGCTTTATTTCTCAGCCTTGCGGACACACCCTTCATATAGAAACTCCAGCATTCCACAGCTGTCACTCTTTTGAAGACAGCCGGATATAAAGGCCACCTGAAATCAGGTCAAAGATCCTCACGCCTTCATTAATGACAGAGCAGAGAATAGATGTCCTTGGATATTATAGGCTGTTGACAAATGAATCACTTCAATGCTATGAGTGTATTGCATTGTTTTTTTCATTTGTCCTCTATTGAAACTGGCTGACCTTTTCAGGTATTGCGAGGGAAGAAAATCAAATAACAGAAGTCAAGAAAAAGTCTGTAATGTCTTTGCCTCTGTTTAATTAATGGTGCTTTTTTTTTAAAATGCAGCAAAGTATTCAATTCGAAGCAGATCATGACCAAAATAACTATGAATGAGATTTTTAAAGGAGAGCCAAAAAACTGGCGACAAAACACAGTGAAAGGGAAGAAAACTAGACAACAGGTTGCAAGTAGATTAACGTGAAGAGCAACATGTTTCCAGTCTCTCTCTCTCCCTCTCTCTCTGTGGTTTATGTGGGTGTGGCCATCATCTTGCTCCTCACCTGCTCCACTCAACTCCGCCTCTGACTGCATCAGCCTGCTCACCTGTACCTCCTCAACTCATCACACAGATAGGAACATAACATATGATTACTTTCCGATGCAGAGTTATCGATCTCATACGTTTAACTCTTCTTACATTGGAGAATTTTAGTGAACTGCCCGGCACATTTTAAATAATGACAACGATGTTAGAATCAGGGTAAAGTCTGGTACAAAATACTTACCTTGTTCAAACCGAATTACGTCACATTATGTCAGAGGGGGAAGGGTCCATTTTTGGTGAAAATTTCATGCAAATCCGTCCATTAGTTTTTGCATAATCCTGCTAACAACAAACAAACAAACAAACCAATCACATAACATCCTTGGCGGATAGTAAAATACCTGCAAGTGAGCATAAATATTACCAAATCTGAATCTGTTTTGCACATTGTGTGCAATAATGTTGAGAAGATTGCATGTATTTGATTAAAAGCTTCAAATTGAAACGGATCGTCTCTAACAAGCACGGGAATAGCTCATGGAGCATTCTGATGAGGCTGGCACATTTATGTGAGTGATGTTGTAAGCTTGAACTCATTGGTCTACGATGACATCAGAGCAGCCTGCAGACTGAGGGCATATTGGGCAACATTTCCATGAAAAGAATTTATAGCCGTTCTTAAGAAACACTTCATGATGTGGGTCTCATTGCAATAGATTTTTATTTATAGCATTTGTGCTGAATTTCTAGAAAAATAACTTAAACAATGAGTACATATACAATAGACGTATTTATTGATAGGTTACATATGAACAGATTTCACTGGCTCTGCCCTAACTCTCTTCATTCTACTTTTAGATGCAGAGTCAAAATACAGACACACAAGTGAAAGGCTGGCAGTTTCGAAACTGTCTCATACTGTGGAACATTTTCACCTCAGTCTAGCCTCCGCACACAGAACCGGCTGTTCTGCCTCCGTAGCTCAGACGCTGCTCGGCTCCAAATATACCTTTCTAAAATCCTCCAGCACAAGTTCTCCTTGTGCTCCTCCAGCCTGGGAGTCCAGAACAGCAACTCCTCATATATAGAAGGCTCCTCTTGCATTGCTGATGCTGACGAGTAACAATATTCGGTTTGACTTTATGTGGAGAAATAGTTGTGGATAGAGGAATTGACGATGAAAACTATTGATTTTGTTGTGATGTAGATTGTGAAATATCAATACTGTGCATTTGTGAAATGACACCAGAAGAAAGAAGAAGCAATATCACACAAAGATACTGGAAATGCAATATTGCTTGTTTCTTTACATTTAAGTTTAGGCTAATTATGACAAGAGTTCTCCAAAGAGAAGATGGAGTCCCTCTACTCTCATTTTTCAGTGCCTCCCATGCAGACCTGTAGTCTGATCAACTATTATTGGCTGCCGGTTGCCATCACAGCCTTTTCCAACATAGCAACAATTTATTTAGCAATGTGCAGCCAGCACTGCTAAGTGAAAAGGCCACGAGTCGATGTGGCTCTGTGCCATTTGGAAACAATGTCCATGTAAACACACAACCAGCCGCACACCCATATCTAACTAGTGTTTATTATAAAACCAGGATGGCATCTTCTTTGTCCTGAAGCTCCAGCTTCAGAAAAGGCTGCCTTTTAAAGAGAGGGACGCTCCTGTGCTCCTGCACGATCTAACAAGGTCTGTATCCAAAAATGTCTCGGAACGGAGGGACGCTACTGTCACCGTGAGACAAAAGGCCGCAGCTGTCACACGAAGGACAAAATTCCTCATTGGGTAAACAGTCCCTGGACTTGTGGTTGCAGATGTCCGCACTCTTCTCATACGGCGTTGGTGTGTGGTGCCTCTGTTGAGTCTGTTGAGTCTGTTGTTAATGGTGTTTGTGTTGCGCTGGTGTCCATCATGCTCAGCTTCTCCGTCCCGTTCCTTGGTTCTTCCCTCCGTCCCCTCCTCCGTGCTTCCAGTCTGGATCTACGGCTGACGGAGACGTAAAACACATTATAAACAGGCCCAAGTAAATATGATATATAATCAATAATCAAGTTTCATTTTCATTTTCAAATTAACACGAAAATATTACATTGATACCATGGTACATCTCTATCATATAACGATAGTTTTCATTTAAAGGTCAGTTTCTAGGATTTTGGAGGATCTTTTGACAGAAATTGACTATAATGATCATGTTTTCATGATGTATAATCACCTGAAAATAAGGATTGTGGTATTTTTCTTAGAATAAGCTTTTTAATCTCTATATAGGGCTCTATTTCCCAGAGTCTGCCATGTTGCAATGTCATGTTTCTACAGTAGCTCAGAATGGACAAACCAAACACTGGCTCTTTCTCTTATTTAGTGATTTTTTCACAGCCACCATAGATTCTCGAGTAGAGGGGATTCAGCTGGTTGCAGTCTGCATCTGCCCCACTAGATTCCACTAAATCCTAGACACTGGATCTTTAAGTTGGCACACACCAGCAGACTGAGGAGGGTTTTTTTCCCCAGGCTGTAAGACTACAGAACAAATAACTCATATTCATATTCTCTCTCACACAAATGCAATTAACCCCTGTGCAATAATAAAATACTGAGTATTTTTATTTTGTTATCTCTAATATTGCAAATACACTTTTTATTATGCATATTTATCCTATTTGTCTTATTGTTATCATTGTGTGTCTTATCTTACTCTTTTCTCATGGAGCTTCCCAGCAAACGTTTTTCACATGATTGTACTTGTATGAACCGTTGTGACAACAAACATCTTGAATCTCGAATCTTGACTACATTTTATAAATTGTGAAATTTCATCTTTTCCATATCACGAGAACAAAAACTTACTGGGAACAAATGCAGATGAAGACAATTAGAAAAATGAGGAAAACAAGTCCTGCTATGACACAGGCAATTATGATTTGTCGTTTCTCTCCTATCCGCCAGTCCACGTCCAGATATTCACACCTGGCACCAATGTAACCTTGCTGACACCTGAGACAAAGGAGGAAAAGGCTTTCATATCTTTCATTTTCAAACCATGTCCCATCCAAATTTATTAGGACTTTACTTTTTAAACATATTGTTGGACAGGGAAAGATAATTAATTAATTAATTAATATTTTTTTACAGCTACATCTCGTTTTATTTTCTCATTTGTCATTACCTCCATCTTTTCTCACCTGCAAGATGGCGCCTCCTGTTCTTTAATGTAACGGCAGTCCCCATGGACACAATAGTTTGTTAGTTCCTCAGGACATTTTGAGAAGTGGCCGCCCCACTGTCCTGTATCTATTGAGTCTGCTGGAGAAATAAAATGACAACATTTAAAACTGTGTCTCAAAAATACAGAAACATACTGAAACTTGTAACCTCAGTCAAAATTATATTACCAAAGAAGATGTATAGGGGACCTCAGGGAATTAATTATCATGTGACCCTGCAAGCCAATTGCCTGCTAGTTACCTCCACCAAGGCGTTTGTTGGTTGGTTTGTTAGTTTGTTAACAAGATAACATAAAAAGTTATTGACGGATTTTGATGAAATTTTCAGGAGAGTTTGGAAGTGCCCAAAGGAACAATTGATTAGATTTTGGTGGTGATCCGGATCTGATTAGGGCCACTAAGCCAAAACATTAGCATGTTTGTTGACTTGGCTGGAATAAAAGTGGTCAAATTGAGATTTGCCAATTTATCCTGAAGTGTGTGCTACCTTTTTACCTGTGGGTATTTAGATTGGAACATTAAAAACCGGTTTGTACTTCCTGTTCACACTGGGCTTGTTCAAATACTTTGCTGCATACAAACGGAATGAGCCAAAAAAAATTCAAAAGTCCCATTCTTTTATTTTATTTGAACATTTAAAAAGGTTGTGCTCATATAATTGCAGACACACTTGTAATTGCTTCTCTAAAATGTAACAATGTGTGTGTGTCTGTTTATTATCTGTGTGTGTGTCCATGTTTAAACTGTTTGTTTTGTACACCTCTATCTTAGAAAAGAGATCCTCATCTCATTGAAATTACCTGTTTAAATAAAGGGTTAAATAAATAATAACGACAAATCGGTATAACAGCATTTTGTCATCTGTAAAACTTCACAGTATATAAATTAATGAATAACCAAAAGAACAAATATCTCATTAGATGTATCGTGTTCAAAGGAGTATTAAGATACTTGGTTCTACTGTCATGTCTGTCATTTCAAAAAGACCACAGCCAGCAGCTAGTTAGCTAGCTAGCATGAAGGTTGCAAACGGCTCGCCATAACTCTGACTGAGTGTAACACAATCCACCTACCAGCACCTCACTAATTAGGATAACACATTATAGGCTTGCTGTTTTTATGTTAACCAAACCATGTCCTGGCTTTAGATTCGTTTATGTATTTACAATAAAGACATTAGGGTGGAATCATTCATCACATCTAAGTGAAAAAAAAAAATCAGCTGCAGAACGTCTGACTATTTCTGTTACTGTGTCATGTTCTGTCATTTTGCTTCTTTGACTTACACGCTCACCTTCCGTCATGGCCTGATGTATAAATAGACTGTTTGTAATACAACCCAGTGCGGAGTCCTGATGATTCAGTGCCAAGAAATGTTAAATGTCATCAAGTTCTCATTAGCCACGTGTCTTAATAATTACAATTCTCTTAACTGAAAAACATGCTAAGGTAGTGATGATACATTTCTCCCCGGCGTCCTCTCCTCTCTCCGGGCCACAATAACACAAAAACAGCTCCTATAACACAGATGCCAGTGGGTCATCATGCTGAACTTTTGACCTCCCATTAGACATAGTGATTTTTATATTACAGGCTACCGCTATCTTTACCATGAGGTTATCTCTGAGCCCGTAAAAGAATACTGCGGTTCAGGTGACATCAATGAGAGTGCCGCAGTCGTTAGCTGACATATGAGATCCACCTTGCTGCCATGACCACATTGTTGAGAAGAAAAACATCCAGTTACAAGGTTCAAATGAATAATTTGCCAGATATATTTATTTGCTTCCTTGACGAGAACCTAGCTGAGAATGAGAATACCACGGTTCTGCTGATGATAAACTCATGATTCCAAATGCTTTAAGTAGGTTTCCAGGGTCACGGAATGTTACTTAATTTGGCATGAAGCAACGTCATCATAGTGATGTCACAATAGTGTGCACTATGTACCGGGTGCAATGATACAACAACTGTTTCTCTTGTTTGTCTGACACTACCAGTAGTGGTGCTGAGACAGTGGATGGTGAGCTGTAGTTTGATACGCATGTGTAGTTTCCTGGTCAACACACTGATTTTCAGAATAAGATCAGAAACGGTGGTTAAAAACTCCTCCTGGCTCCTGATCCCTTACTTTCATTACTCCTCTGCTCTCACAGCAACCTGGAGTATGACTCCTCCACAGTTCACTGCCTGCATTTCTGTCTTCTTTCTTTTTTTTTTCTTCCTTGTTAGCCGTTTCTATGCGTAGGTGAGATCGCATATTCACATCCAAATCTGTGCTTTGCCCAATTCTTCCATTACCCCTCCACCTCAAAACCTCATTTATGACACTGTGACAAAACCACCCCTCGCCCCCTGCCCGTACCTACCTGTGCAATTGTCTCTGTTGCCATGGTGATGACAGTAGGACACAGTCCGATTGGCAGGCTCATCTGTGGAATTCCCTTCTGCCAGGGTGTATTTGCATAAGGCCAGAGCTGCAGCCAGGAACACAAACAACAAGACAGTCACACACTCACAACAAACAAATAAAGGCATTCGAGCAATGCAAAAACATGTGTGACCGCATTCTGTTTACAATTTCGGATCTACATGAGGAATTAGAGGAAAAATCACATGATCGCTATTTCAGGTACTGAATAGCTGCTGAGTCATGATGCCAGTTTGTCTTATATGGCAGAGAAGGGTGACAATTTCTCTTGGAAACGCCCACTCTTGTCTCTCGCTCTCTCACACACACACACAGACACACACACTTTAACTGCTCTAAGCAAAAACTATAATAGCTGCACTGGTCAGTGTTGGAGCCCTTTGAGGTCACCACAGGCTATTTAAACCTATAGATATATGAGACTAGTACAATTAATTCTCAATGGGTCATGTATTTCATTCCACATAGGAAACCCTGTTTTGACAATGGGATAAATGGCTGATTTATTGAATCCTCATTCAATTATTAACCAACACTGTAGTCTACTGTACAAATACAGGATTACATGTAAACATCATTCTGACTCTCACGTTATATTAAAAACAGCCTTGTATTTATAGTAGGGGAGATAAACATTGATTCTAAAACAAGAGTAAATCTTACCCGTTACCAGTCCTACATAGAGTCTGTACACCTTGGCCATCGCCTCACTTGAGAAAAGTGTTCATCCGATTCATGAAAGTCCAGAGTCATTGACAAATAGGAGTCCAACTGGATCAACACTTTCTCAGAGAGAGAAAGAAAAAGGTGTGGACAGGCCGTGCAAGTTCCCCAGCATTGTGTTGAATTGTAGTCCTTCATTGATGGCGGTTGTGATCATAGTCATCCAGGACAGCGTGGAACTAAAACCTCAGCAGACATACAGCCCAAAGTGCCTCCCTGGACTGTGACTGGACTACACTACAGTGTGTGTGTGTGTGAGAATTGCAAAGGGGGTGGCACTGAAACCAAACTCTGCTCCCCGCCCATACCTTTAAAGGAGAATACGACTCCATTCAAGCTGTTCAGGTTACTTCCTTGTTAAAGAGCGGCTGTACTTTAAACTAGACTTTCCGTTTCTTAAGAATGAGCTGGAGAATTCATTGACAGAAAACTGCAGCCAGTTTAACACCAAAGCTCTTCTTAATCCTTCTATATTTGTGTTGCCTTTGGGAGGAGATGCCGGTACCTGAGCTGAGTTTTGCAAAACCACAACTAACACTAAAACACACTGTTGCAACATCTGGAATTATTATTTATTATTATTTTAATGTCAAGGGAGGGATAGATTTCCCTATACTGTGGTAAGGGGTCAAGGTCTTAACCAGTGACAGGCTATAATAGGCTGCCGGTTTTTGTCAAGCACTGCCCCTGTCATGAACACATGCTGCCTGTGGGCCACAGATGCTTTTAAAGCGGAGGAGAGTGAAACATTCTGTGTCTTCATTGTGGGTGAAAATAAACACATGGTTGGTCTGCACTTCACCTCTTCTTCAAGCCTCTTGCTGTGAAGTACAGATGCTGCAAGGCCATCCTAACAATGTAAATGTTTAAATACCCAAAATTAATATTTGTACTTTAATTGAATATTTCCATTTTATATTTAGAGGGAAGTAGGTATTGTACTTTTTGCTATACTACATTTATCTGACAGCTACGTTGATATTTTCATTCTCTAGACATGACCAGCAGATGGCATAGATTGACATGTTCTCTTAATAATCCAATATTTTCAACATGTCCTGGGACACCTAATATTATCGTGTATATGATTGGTTTATGATGATTATAGACCTCTCTGCTTCTCTCATACCTATCAATTAATCTACATATGAGAAACAGGCCAGCCATTTGGGAAAGGAGAAAAGAAAAACATTAACAATAAACATCAACCTGTGGAAGAATGTGTAAAATCAGCTCTTTGAGACAATAGTGAAAGAGAACTGCACACAAAACTTAACTTAATCTATCTGGATATGAATCAATCTTTACAGCATATTACATAAAATACCTCATACAACCATCAGATTAGGAGTTGTAATGATTTGATGCACCAGTCCTATTTAATTTAGTTCCCTTAGGTGAATACATATACTCAAAGTATATGTTATTATATTATACATTATTTTAACACTATATTGCTGTTCTATATATTATATACTTCATAATATTATATAAATAAAGCATTAAGTAATCAGTGGACAAACAGTTTTCCATCATTTAGAGGACTCTGTTAGAGTTTAAAAACAAAGTTTATCACTCTATTTAAAGTATAGAATATAATGCAGCCTGTAACTTAATAGTAAAGTTGCATAGAAAGCCTTCTTCTGTCAAACCTCATGCATTTTGAAAGATATTTGGGGTTTAAAAATGTAAAATTGTTCACAAACATACACATACAGATAATAGTATTTTTTCTGCATCGGATTCTGTTTCTGCTCATTCTCATGCAAATAGTTTCAAAAGGAGAAACATCTGATGTCGTCAGAGTGATACTCGTTTGAACCAAGGCTGTTAGGAAAGCAGGCATCATAATAGGAAAACTATTGAGACTTGTCCAAGAAGAGTGTGCTGGTGTGCTGTGAGGAAAAGGAAGTCACTAAGTAGGGAGCTCATGACTGGCTGAACCTGTTTTAGGCTGATCTAGGCTGTGTGGGATTGTCTATAACTTCGATTATATAAGATCCATTTTAGACAGATTTTACACACTAAAAATAAATTGATAAATAAACACTAACTGAAATGACTAAACACACTTAAGCAAAACATGATTCATAACATTCCACATGATGGTGATTCGTGCTTTTTTTCTAATCTAGCATAGCCTTGAGTTTGTGAATGAGTTGCAAAATCTTTAAAAGCTCAGAGTCGGAGTGAAGTGTGACTCCCTGTTCAGAGTTTTTGCAGTTTTGAACAGGAAGACCCAATTTCCTCTCTCTGTCTGAGCTCCAAACTTAGACTGAACATCAGGAAGCTCTGATGCTGTGAGATTCCAAGGCATAATATAGTGCCGGCTCTAAACATCCGCTTTGTGTAAATCAGAGATGATCACTATATGACTATGCCGCTGTCCACTGTGTAAAACATAGATTACACTTGTAGTATTAGCATTTAAAATGTATTTAAAACAGACAAAAATGAAATGGGTTCAGATTAAGCCCTTTAATATGTTTTAAAAAAAACACTGAATGATTATACTGTACAGTAATGTAGTACAATATGAAATTATTATAATCTTAAAATGAATTTTAAAAAATGGGATTCTTCTGTGAGTGAGGTGCCATAGTTGGGTCCTCTTCATTTCCCTCTGCAAAAAGGGCAAATATTTTAATTTCTCGTTTCAAATAGGTGTTATAAATACAGGCTGTACAGTTTGTGGACCCTGACCTTCACACTACAGCACAGGAGCGTGGTTCTCTGAAGGGGTTGCTGCCTGTGGGGACTCCAACCAGCAGGGCATCTTTGCCTGCGTTCTGCAGACAGTACTGCTGGAGCTCTGCAGCCGCCTGGGACACCTGCAAAACAGACATATTCATTTAGATGGTAATACTGTCTGACCCTTGAGATCTAAGTATTAATGAACTAATCAACACATTTTTATAATTACAGATCTTTATCAATGATTTATAGGTCAGTTTTAATTATAGTTATGGCAAACCTCTGCCATGGCAGGTCAGCTTCCTATTATGTCATTGAACCAAAAAGCAATAGTCCAGTGATAGTTTGATCCTCATAATAAGACTCCTGGACTATGAAAACCTACTCCTAGAATTTGGAATCACTTTGGTATCATTATTGATTTGACAGTTATCATAAAACACATTTACATATTGTATAAAAGGAAAAATTACACTGTAATTTCTTTTCTTTACCTTGATTCTTTCCACGCTGGCCTCAAGCTTCAGTTGTTCCACCAGTCGTCGCATGTTGGATAAATTAGAATTTGAGGTCATGTTGGTGAAGATTGTTATGGGAGAGGAAAATTCCTTTTCTAAAGTTCCTTCTGTGTTTCAACGCAGCAGCTGACTCCACTAATGGGCAGCAATGAGCTAGTGAAGAAAGAGCGGCCGGGTTTCTTTCCAAATTACCTCAGTCCACTCCCCTGAAGAAGCAAGGAAACATAGAAGCACATGACTTCTGAATGTACCTGATACTCAGGCTTTCATTGGATTGTGTTAGTTCTGTTTGTTTGTTTTTGTGAAACGGAACTGGATTCATTTATATTACTCACAGACCCCTAACATGTCAAGAGCATACAGACATACTCATTTTATGATTCAAAATGTGGCATTTCTTTAATACAATAAATAAAAACAGCTTCATTATACTTCACTCGAAGTTTAAGGAAGGAGAAGCAGCAACAACAGAGGTTGATAAGAGTAAAAAGAGTGAAGGAATAGAATAAAAGAGGAACAGTGAATGAATGTAGAAGATGAGCGGGCAGACGGGGAGAATCTAAACAGTGCGCAGAGAATCTTGGCATAAGGTAGAAAGTGCGCATGCGCTAATCTAGCTGCCTGAAAGTGCTGGGAGGCGTCGTGCTGCAGATGCACTGGAAATTACTAGCATACGAGCAGCGTTTGAATGCAGCCTCACCTCCGAAACTGAAACCCACACATGAACCGCAGCACCGTGATCTCGTGTCCTCATTGGTCCGCAGGCGATTAACAGGATTGGCTGTGACTGTAAGTAGCTTTGGCAGAAAGGTAAACATTACAGGGAAGCAGAAGAACTTCAGGAAACCAACACAAGGAAATATGAGCTAAAACGACACGTAGAGCTGTCAAAACCTCCCGGACTGTTTCATTAGAAGTGAGACTTTAGCAGACATGGTGGAGGTTTTCACCGGGCGGACACTCCTCAATAAAGACGGGGATTTCGTCGACCCCGAGGAGGCGCTGAGGAATAAAGTGGTGGGGATCTACTTTTCTGCAGGATGGTGTCCTCCTTGTCGGGACTTTACACCCATTCTGTGTGATTTCTACACAGAACTGGTCGAAGAGAGCGAGTCTCCCGCTCAGTTTGAAATAGTTTTTGTCTCCTCTGACAAATCGACCGATGACATGGTGGAATATTATCACGACATGCACGGAGACTGGCTAGCTCTGCCCTGGACCGATGACTACAAACAGTAAGTATCAAAATCTGAAGTCAATAGAAGTTCATTTATTTAATTTGAGAAGAGTATGGATGTTTCCCCCTGTTTTACACAACTCAATATGTCAGAAGTCATATTTAACTGCGTTTAGTTGCGCTTTATTTGTCTTTTTTTCTTACTGGGATTGTCTGTACAACCTATTACTGTCCGGCTTATGTGACGTGCTTAAAAGGGTCACCCTCACATGGATTAGGTTCCAGTGCAGAGCAGACATATAACTCAAGAGTATGACTGTTGTATTCTGTTTTAATTTTATGGTTTGTTTGATTACATTTTTATTATTTTAATTTATTTATTTTCGGTGAATATTTAGATCCCATGTTGGCCTGAATCTTTGTAAATATGTGGACAAGTGCATAGTTTATGTCAAAATCTAATCAGAATTTATGTACGTGCATAATAGCGTATGAGTTTCATCTTTTATACACATTTTTAATTAGCTGTTATTCTGTAGTTAATGAAACAATTATAAACAGCAGCCCTAATCAGTATATATTTTTTTAAAGTTTATTGTGTGTTTTGTCTGTAAAATATGAATCCGTAAAGAATGTTATCGCTATTGCTGTCAAATATAGTGGACTTAAAATAGACATTCAAAAAGTGTGTAAAATAGAAAGTACAAGTATCTCATGTATTTTCCACCACTTTTAAATGTACATATAAAATGTAAAAGTACCCATTATGCAGGCCAGCCTCTGACAGTGTTACACCATTATAATTATTACGCAATTGGATGATAACTACTGATGCTTTAACATGTAGCTGCATGTTAAAGGAGACGAATTGTGGTAAATGGATGTGAATGTAATCCCTGTTAGCTCAGGCCTCAGACTGCTCTTAATACAATGTTTCCAAAAATGTCAACCAATAGGACCACTAGCTGCATGGCTACCTGAGCTAACAAGCAAAGTAGAGCTATCTGAGTTGTTTTCTCCATAAAATATGATCCAGTTTCACCAAAATCCACAAATCAAGTTATAAAGTTGTGTTTTTGTTAAGGAATCAGTGCAACCCAGCCTCAGCAACATCACTATTTTCCTAACTTTGTTACTCTCACTGTCATATGATGGTCAAGCACACTGGCAAGATGATCAGGTGGTGCTCACATCAAGAACGTATTGAGCATTATAGGTCCCCTTTAAGTTGACACTGCTCATATAATAGTTTATTATAGTGTTTGGTGCTTTAATTAACTCTTAAACATTTGCTTTCACCTAAAACTGGTCAATTAAGTCAAAAGTACATTCTGCTTCCTAAATGGAATAACATACATGAAAATAAAAATGTAAATGCTTAAATAATAGTACTTCAGATTTGTACACAAGTATTATATGTTAGTAAATGCTCTCTATTCCACCACTGTTAAACATATGATGTAAAACAGAAGAAGCAAAGCAACTGTTGTTTTGTAATGAAACCTTTTCTCTGCCTCTCTTTTCTCTCCAAGTGTGCTGAAGGAACGCTACAAGATCACAGCGGTTCCCAAACTGGTGATCGTGAAGGAGAACGGCGACGTGATCACCGACAAGGGCAGGAAACAGATCAGAGACCGAGGCCTGGCCTGCTTCAGGTCCTGGTTGGATGCTGCAGAGATCTTCCAGAACTTCAAGGGTTAAAAAAAAAAAAAAAAAACTACAAAAATGATGAGGAAATTTTCACGTGGGGTCTTGTAGCCATGTCAGAGAACTGAACAAAACCAAAGTAAAAAAAACAAACACTCCCAACCTGTGAGGGATGATTAAAGGGATATGAAAGAACAAATTATATTTCTGTTACCCAAAATTAAGATTTATTCAGACGTTTCTCTATTGTTAGCTTTTTTCTTGTCAAATCCAGATGTTTTTGCTTCTTTGGCACTTTCTTATGAAACAATCTGAAATCTACTTTTAATTGAAGTAGCTCTTTAAGCCTTCACAAGACAAAACGCTTAGGAAACAAAGGTTTAGTTGCCAACTTTTACCAAACATCCTATCTATTTACGACAAACCTCAGGCATGTCCATTAAGGTTCACATGTGAAAAATCCCCATGTGTTTATCAAACAAGCAGGCTAAGGTAGTCTCTCCATTTATTAATAATGGATTTACTGATGTTCTTTACAGGCTAGTTCACTATAGAGCTAATCTTTGCCCATATTAAGTAGATCTCTTCTCTCCAGAGAGCGTGCTTTTGTATATGACCTGTAGTTCTATTTTGAGCTGCCTTTATATTTTTGTATTTTGTTTTTTTATGCATTGTGAAGATGGTTACCATTAAAAAATTTTTAGAAATGGGTTATTATGGTCACTCATGTATTGTCCTTGTCGGTTTTATCTCACGTTTCTCTTATAGTGTCAAGGAGCCTGTGTTTTGTGAACAAACAAAGTGATTCCCTGTCGCCTCGTTAAGATGCAGAAATCCCACAGGACATTGTTTCCAGTATGCTGGCAAATACCCTGGTCCTAATTGCCTTTTTCCCCCCTTGTGCATGCTGACACTGCTGTTATCACTTTGTACATAAAACATCCAACAGGCCTGATGACATTTTAATCAGTCTGCACAAGCCACTCTCTCCGGGTCAGGCTTCTTTGTGATATTAAATTCTGCAAGTCTTCAAAGAAACGCCAGGTTAGCACCCAGAGGCTTCATTCAGGCATCGGGTGTATTTATGCCACCCTTCATCAAAAGGCAAGGTCCCAGAGGACTCTGCAAAGAAAAGAGCCTTTTCAGATCTCACAGTCTGTTACTGAATAAAATGATGCATCTCCTCAAAGATGCTAAATAGATGCACAACAAACTGGCATGTTAAAAAGACACAAACATACTGATGTGATGTGTTTTGACATCAAATAGAAATTGAACTTAGTATAATTCCTCTGACGCACTTTACTAGTGTAGTTCCATAGTCAACCATGTGGGGTCACTACTGTGTCACAAATGAGAACATGGTGTTAAAATTTAGGACAGTTTAAGTCTCCTTCCACTTCATTTCTGAATTTCTCATTTAATTCCATGTGTGTGTTTCAGCTTCACTGTGAGAACGATCAGTGTTTGATACTAGAAGGATGTTTTCATATTTATCTGTGAAACTGTTCATTTATTTATCAGTCTCAGTTAAAGATGCACACATACAGGAATGATTTAGTCTCTGTAGACTTTAATCGAAACGGGAGACATGTTTTGTCCAGTTTCTAAACTTTTTTATAATTTAAAAAAAACCCACTGTATTTGCACACATTCTGGACTTTCCAACGAGGAAGAACTTTAAGTCAATTTTATTTATAGCACACCAACTCATAACATAAGTCATCTCCTGGCACCTTCCAAAAGAGCAGGTCTGGACTGTACTCTATTTTACAAAGGCTCAACAATTCCCCCATGACCACGCCCTCGGCGACAGTGGTGAGATAAAACTGTCTTTAAATAGGCAGAAACCTCAGAGCAGACCCCAACTCTTGGTGGGCAGCCATCAGCCTTGACTGGTCGGGTTGAGAGAGAGAGAAAAAGAGAGCCATCCAAAGCCACAGATATTCAGTTTGCATGTGTAACAAACAAAAAAAAGCAGCACATTTTGGGCATTTTAGCTTGAAAATTGACGAGATTAATCCCTTATCCAAACTGTTGCTGATTATTCATCAATTGACTAATCTATTAATCAACTAATCATTGCAGTTTCTTGGTAGTTTTGTTGATGCTAATACTTTTGATGCATTTGTACTTTTCCTTATGTGGACTTTTGAATTCAGGACTTTTATCATTATCAGAGTAGTTTTTTTACACTATGGTATTGATATTTTAAGTCAGGCTATCACTGTAAAACTTTTTACAGTAAACTCACCATTATATGCAAAGTACTGTATTTTTTTTACAGTATCTTCCTGTATGTTAGAAAAATAAAGGTGCAGTTCTTTACTGTATTTTTGTAAATTTTAAACATAATACTGTTTACAGTTTTATTCACTGTATATATATTTACAGTATGGAAAAAGATCAGGATATGCTACTTTAACCACTGTGTAATGCTAAGGTATTGGAAGCTACATTCAAGTCTTTGGAGAAATATTGTGATTTCTGGTCAAATGAGTCACCAAACAACTATAACTTGACATCCACAGGATTTTATCCATATGGGACCGATGTCTCGATCTCAGGCCTATTTGCTCCCTGCCTGCAGCCTGATTGAGAGTCCAGTCTGTGGAGAACGTCTCAGGTCACAGTAGATGGAGATGCTTCTGTAAGTCGACTTCACATTAATGGAGTCATTCGGACTTCTGTTTGGCTGTGGAAATGAAAGGCAGCAGTGTTTCCTGCTGCTCAAACTGTGTCTTGAATCAACTAACAAGGCTGTCTTTATGTGAGAGAGGGGAGGGAGAGAAGGAGGAGAGCTGGGTGGACCGGCGGACCCTGCACGAAAGAGCGCCAATGTCAAGTTCACCATGCAATGGGCAGGACTTCCTCTCAAAACCTTCAAAGTAAAACGCATTATTATTGATAGCTTTTGACCTCTGCGTTGTAATTAATCTCAGACATAAGTAATTTTGCAATGTAACACACTGGTGAAGGAATTACCCAGATCGTTTACTCAAGTAATATATCAATAGTTTAAACTATATATCTAGTTAAGGAAGGAACAAAAGTATGCAGCAAGTATATAAATATATTAAAACTTGAACTACCAAAACGCACGCAGATAAGGCCATGTCAGAATTACGTGTAGGCCATTTTATTATTGTATTAATACCACTGATGCAATGTAATTTAATGTTTCAGCTGCTAAATATGAGAGTCAAATTACTTCATAAAAGGCCTAACTTAAGTTAGACCGCAATAAAAGTAGAAAATTGAAATACTCCAAGTACTTTAAAAAGTGTACTTTTTACTGTGTGCCTGCCAGCGCAAATTGGGGCGAGGCAATGCAATATTCGTGTCTTTGGCATAAATTGTCAAATTTCATCTTGGCTAAGACATTTGCGTGACCGTTCTTTTACAGCACAAGTGCGCTTTAGGGCCCTGAAAACGCAAACTTTTGAAAACTCCACTTTTATAAGTTAATTGAAGGCAACGCCTCTGAGAATAATGATGACACAGCCCAATGCTTCACGCATGCCTATTATGGTTCCAGCCTAGTGCGTTCATGCGAACAGAACATGACAAAGCAATAACAAAATAACGCAGTGAACACAGAACTTTTTTTAAATGAAAAAACAAAAACTTACTTAACTTACAAAAACCTTTGTGTAAACTGGGCCTCACGCAGTGACGCAGTCTGTATCAAGCGGACTCTTCAGGTCCAGCATGCTATGGTAGATGAGGAAGAGAAAGCAATCAGTTCAACACAAAACACCTGTGATAATTCTCTCTTTTCCCCTTACACCTTTATGTCTAACAACGCCTCTGCACTAAACTCTTGCAGGCTAAAGCTCAATTATCATGACACAGGCAGCTAATTAAGTCATACAATATAGCTATTCTTCTTCATACCCGTGTAATTTAACAATGCAAAATCGAGTGAGTTTATTTACAACTATTTGTTTTTTCTGAGTTGAATGCATTTATTTTGAAGGCAGCCACCCTGTGTGTTCCGGTTTTCTGCCGGTACTCGGCGGTACAAACGCTCACACCCGCTCCTGCTCTCCGTAAGTGTTGGCTGCAGACTGGTGGAGGGCTGCAGGACGGGACCGCAGCACTGGGACTGGGACTAAACAAAAAAAAATCTTTACTCCGGATTTACTGAAGCAACGACTGCGGGAACAAGAGGTCAGTGTGCAGCCTGTCTATAGCCATCATGTAGGAATCACACACATATTGGTTGTGCGCCTGTGTTCATCATTACTTTAAGTTTGGTGTATTTATATGACGATCAGGTACTTTTGGTGAGCAATTATGAAAATAAAAACATTTATGAATTTTAATTAAAATCAACTTATATTTTCCCACAATGCACTTTATGGACACACTTGGCAATTATGTCTAATGTGAGAATAATTTGCTTGTATGTGTGTTTCACTGGAAATGTTTTCTTTATCCTTTTAGAAGCTATAATGTCGTTTTCAATACAAACAAAATATTGGTGAGTATTATTAGAGACCAGCCGCTTATCAATATGTGCCATGTTTTAGGTCTCTCTAAACAAAATCACATGCATGAATTAAAAAAAACAAAATGTGTTGAGTAAGTGTGGGAACACACACATTCATACAGTATACGGCATAAAGGAGGTTTTTAATCAGGAAAATTATTCTAATCCTGCTTAGTGCACTTACTAACAGGCACCCAGAAATGTTTGGTGCATGCTGCCAGAGTTGTTTTTCTCATATTGGAAGAATGAAACCGGAGATTATGTGGGATTTCAGTTTGTTTAGCAAGCAGAGAAGGGAAAGACTTTGCAGAGTGCACAGTACTGATAAATTATCGTATACGCCTGTGCTCTGTTAGAATGATTAACTGGGAGAAAATGATGTGATACTTGATGACATATATATGTGCTTCCTGGGCCTGGAATGCCGGTGTATTTGCGTGTGTTCTACATATGTGTTAAGTGCATGCCTAATGATTATAGGAGTGTGTGTGTTATTACTTTCTGCTGCTGTGCACGCATGTATTCTCATGTTTCACATGTCAAATAACAGAGTCTTGCAGGACATTTTAATGGCACTGATGTAACGTCCCTCCAGCGTATTGACAAGCAACCTCTGATGATGTAACAGCTTCCCTTGCTCATTCAGATAATGCCAGTTTATAGGAATCTATTAGATTAGATGGAGAGCTTATGAGTCGGGTGTATGGCCTCTGGGTCCGACTGCCACTGTGAGGGTGAGAGCAGAGGGTGAAGATGTAAAACCCCTGTTTTAACTGATACAAGCCAAAGCAAGCTGGCTGTGGACTTTTGCATCTGAGGTTGAGAAATGTTTCTGTTCAGCCAGTTGTAATGTCAGTATGGAGGTTTTACCGTCCAGGGAGAAGAGGGAAGTAATGAGCTCTTGCTTTGACTGAACTTGGCTCACAATTTTGAACATCTTTCACAAGTTGTTTGTCAAACATTTCCGAAAGACAGACTCAAATTTAGTGAACCTCTGTTGCACAAGTGACAAGAATTGCAAAGGCGGTGATGTGCAATAATGAATGTGTGGCAGGTGAACGGCTGAAATGAACAGATTGGTTTTTTTGACACAGTTGATTTATTTAATCAGACTCAATTATATGTCTTATTGCATTATGAGCTATTCATCATTTTCCACTTTTAAAATCACCTCCAGCAACTGTGAAGCATGTGATAGAGGGAGCGTCCTACTGAATGAATATTTATTATAATGGCCCATAATCACTCAGAGATGTTACATTTTGGTTTTTCATTGTGTTTCATTGAATGAATGCCCGCTAATTTCCCCGTTCTGCACAGACAGAGCTCATTGTAGCGGTGGGTGTTGGCTGTTATTGTAGTATTGGCTGATGGAAGAGATCAATCTTGTTTTGTTTTTGTTTTTTTGTGACTCCATGTCCTAAAATCAATGTTTGTGTTCCCCGCTGTTAATTTTAGACAGAAATTAGAGTCACGTGTTTATGATGGGGACAGATTCTACTTCTGTCTTAAAAGAAAACAATGCAAATCACCAAAGAGCTATAGACATTGGATGTTTAAAGCTGGTACTACAATCAACATCTAATAAGATCTTTTTTTTCATATAATTTATCTGCCAATTAACTCGTAACATAAACTGGAATGGCTCACAGAACAGCCCATACCCCCGCCAAGGCCCAACACATCTCATCTGATACAGTCTAACCTAACCTGGTAGAAATGGAACACTTTGAGGACCAACAGAGAGAAAGGAGGAGCAGCAGGAGGAGGAGGAGGAGGAGGGTCGGTTGGTGAATGCTAACACGGGTCGCTTGTAGTGAAGTGCAGGAGTGTAATATGGTTGTTTTTTTTAAGGGCCTTCCAGATGGCCCGTCGACAGGAAGGTTCCGGGGAAACCGGCCCCTAATGAATGGGAGGCAGAATCACCTGAGGGAGTGAGAGACATCAAAGAAACCTTTCTCTGCTTCCCTCTCCCCCTTTCCCTCTTCCTCCCACATGCTCACTTTATGTAGACCTCTCTTCATTTTCTCCTCACACCTTGTATCTGATCTACCATCTTAATAGTTCCCGCAAGTAGTCAGTGGGCATGGATGATGTTCTCCTTTTTTCCCACTCATTTTTACATCTATATTAATTAATCTCCTCCTCTCCTCTCCTCTCCTTTCCTCTCCTCTCCTCTCCTCTTGTCATTTCTACCCAAGAGGACATTCCTCATTTTTATAGTGAGATAGCTGGAGGGCAGGTTCAGACAGAACTGCCTGAGCAGAAGAAGCCTTGACATGCACATAAAACACATTAACATCCGTGACCTGTGACAAATAGACAGCCCACTAGAGGCTGGAGGAAGAGGGGATAGAGAGACATAGACAGGATTGAGCTCAAACATGCTTAGTTCTGTGCTTCATCAGGTCGTTTGTAATGATCACAGAGGCCACTTACTTAGAGATGAGTTGATGTATGTGGGAGGACGGAGTGCTGTTTAAAAGGCTGACGCATTTGAGTGCCCTCATATAAACATGTGTGTACTTTTTGGATGAGTAGTGGATGAGAAATATAATAAACTGTACCTGCATCATAAACGTGTACAACGACACAGAAGTTGGCGGTGCTGACAATTCACACTTCCTGTGTCCCCATTTTGGTATTGTGTGTAGTTACTGTTTGAGAAGGCCCACATCAGCCTATATTGGATATGCATGTAGACTCCATAGGCACCTGTGAACCCACTCAGGTTCCAGCTGAGCAGATTTTCCTTATTTCAATTCTTCTCTCTCAAGTCACTTTATGGAACCACAATAAAACAATGATTAACCTTGTAATATATGTAACTTTGGCAAAACATTGACAGGATGTCCATTGTGATGGACTACACAACCCATTAAAGCAATTTTTTATGAGTCTGCTTATAAAATTTCCTACTGTGCAGAAAGAAATGGAAAACAATGGCTGCCACAAAGGAGAAGAAAAAAAATCTAAATCTAAAATTATTTTGCAGGAATCTAAAAGTGATCAGCAAAAATATAAAATATAAAGTTTGCAGTTAAAGTGCTACAGCATGCAGCTCACTGACAGGATCTTTAAAAGCAGATGTGCAGTAGACCTTCTCTGTGGCTTTCTCTCTTTCCTGCAATTTTTCAGTCATTGGCACTCAGACGCACTCAAACCCTCTCTATGATCTCTGTGCATACATTATTCTTTAAGAGTGACCTGCTTGAGCCTGAATATACTAAAGACCAGCAGAGAACAAAGGGCATAGGCTCTTTAAATCCGACCGCAGAGCTGAGATGCTACATTTGTCATGATGAGAGGGTCGCAAGGTTGCTTCTCAAATGCCTCAGACATTCAAAGGTTGACCTGTGCAGGCTGTAGTACAGATAGAAGCACACACACACACACACAGACACGACCTGTCGTCTCTGTGTGATTTCTGCTGTATTAGTGTCAACCAGAGATGGGGTAAGAGGACTGAAAAGAAAAATAATTTCTGCCCTTTTTTACACAACGAAGACCTTTCTTCACCCTGCCTTGTTTTTTTCACTTACTGAACCAAACAACACTGGTGTGGGATTTTAGGTGACATGCCGGCATTGCAAAAGTAAAAGAGGCGGGATGTGTGAAGCCCCTTTTACAGAGCATGTTTAAGGTAGGACTGTTTCGCCTTTATTGCACCTCACCTCACGCTCTGTATAAACGTTGGTGTAATGGGTGTCATTGTTGTTCTGCCCCTGAGCCAGCAGGGGAAAAATAACAGCGCAGACTCAACGTCTGTATAAACAGAGCGATAGTGCGACGATGGGAAAGGGTGCGTAGGTTTGATGAGTGTGACCCACAAACAAGAGATTTAAACAAGAAGAATGACATATCATTCAACCGCTTATCCTGTGTAGGGTCGCAGGGGGGCTGGAGCCTATCCCAGCTGACATTGCGTGAGAGGCGGGGTTCACCCCGGACAAGTCGCCAGTTCATCGCAGGACCACAAAGACAAACAACCATTCTCAATCCCATTCATACCAACGGTCAATTTAGAGTCACCAATTCGCCTATATTGCATGTTTTTGGCGGGTGGGAGGAAGCCGGAGAACCTGGAGGGAACCCGCGCAGACACGGGGAGAACATGCAAACTCCACACAGAGAAGTCACAGGTACCTCAGGTGGATTTGAACCCAGGAGCTTCTTGGTGTGAGGTAACAGTGCCAACCACGACACCACCGTTCCACCCATCTGAAAATGATTCACTGTCTCTGTCGTATGGCGGTTGAGCTTGTTCTATGACCTGAGGGACCACAACAACTTGGCACTGTCACTACCAGCGCTACCTTTATACCATAACAAATATCCCTCCATTCATTTTTCATGCATTTTGTACAGAACAGTGGGACTGAATAATACAGTCCAACCTTGAACAGGCTGTGTGTGAAAGGGGCTTTTTTCCCCCTCCAAACAAACAGCAAACAGCAAACTGCTGCAGTCCCTAGCCTCTTTTTTTCTCAGTCTTTTTGCCTTTACTTTCACAAAGATAAACTTTTCATTAGTTGTCCAGTGGGCAATAATTTTGCTGTCAATGGAACAAATGCACCCATACACACATATTCACACATAGATACACACAAAGTGAAGCACGTACTAATGCCCCATGGGCAGGAAGCTGCAGCAGGAGGGGAGGAAGTGATTTCGGAGGCTGAACCTGTGGCCTGCTTTGGAAACATCTCTGGCCACCAAATACTAAATAATTCTCTTTTCCCCTCTCTCTTTTTCTCTTCTTTTTGACAGCCTGATGAATTATTTCATCTCTCTGTCTTTCACCCTCTCCCACTCTTGTCCCTACATCTCTGTGTCTACTGTAGTTCTAGCAGAGGGAATGGAATAAGTGACGAGGAGGGAGCACAAATTTATCAGTTATCTCATCTCAGGAAGTGGAGGAATTGCCTGGCTTCTCTTTGGATAAACAAGCCTGACAGCATGTAGAATTACCAGCTCTGTCATATGAAGAGGATTTCTCTAGACACTCTGCCATGGGGTCTTTGGTGGAGGACGCCAGAGTTGCACGAACAGTTAAAAGTTGAAACAAACACCAGGAAACTGTTATCAGGTGCTTGTCCTGCCAGACAGAGTTAGAGAGGGAAGTCATAGCTCACACAGAGAACAGGAACTATTTCATTTCATGACAGGGTTTGGTGTCTGTAGAAACTGGCTGTAGTGAGTGAGGTGACGGGGTTTGTTTTGTGCTCAGTGTCAGGTGAGAGGGAGTGTTCAGGTGCGGCTCAGGTAAGCAGGGAGTGTTAATTGTAACAGGTGTTTTTGTGTTGGGCGGATTTCTCTCTCTCTCCTCTGGCTGCAGTGGTGTACTGGGCCCAGGAGGAGAGCTGGCTACTGAAGAAGGGAGACGTCTGTATTACGAGCTGGAAAGCTTGTGTGGACTTAATAAGCGAAAAAGTGACGTTTATGTGGAAATGAAGTTTTGTGTGTGTTCATCACTGAGAGATGGTAACAGAGAGAAATGTTACAGTGAGATATACTGTTAAATAGAGATAATATGTAAACACATAATATGCATAATATGACTTCACTGAAAGTCTATAGACTTCTTTAGTTAGTCAAGATAAAAGTTTATTTTACTCATGGTTTCCGTAGATCTCCCTACTGTTGCAGGATGTTCTGTCACTCAGTCAAACTGAGGGGGCGTGTTCCAGTGAGAAAGTGTTCCAGTGCATATCCTCTGTAACTAATGATGGACCACACCCATCTTTGTACTCGGCCTTCTTCAAGTTTAGTGTTGCATCTTGCACGATTATGATGCAATTGCGTTGACAAAATCCGTCCATAGTCAGAAAGACAGACGTATAAATACCTGAGACAGACTCAAAATAGCTTCTGTGGTTGTTCCCATTTCAATAAGTGTCTCCAGGACCACACCCAGACACAGTAGGTGAAAACAATACCAGCCACGCCGCTGCAGCAGGTAAATATCTCATGTTAAACATCACGTATCAAACTCATGCTCTTTCAGTAGATTCGTATCATATGGGTACGAGTACGGTAACACAAAGCAGGAAATTACTAACGTCTGTTTGGACATCCCACTACCAATAAAATCAAACATGATTGTTTAGCTGCCGGTGATCCGGTGCTGCAGCCATGCCCGTCCCCACGGGGAGTCAAATAACCAGGACTGAATCAATTCATTCATTCCCAGTGAGAGTCAGTGGCCTGGCTGTGAGTCTCTGCTCATAAATCTCCGTCACACCAGCCTCCTTTCGACGAGGAATCTTTCTCTTGTAAGTTAACAGGGATTCACAGCTTTGCCACAGAGCATCTGTACCTCTATTATGTTTTGATGGTTCTTTTGATAGTACCACATTTCAGCAATGTCACAGGGGATCAATACAGCACTGTGAAGTACAGATGCTGTCATCATGTACTGTATGATATTAGCACACTTCATAATGTGTTAAAACTGTTTGTCTATTAGTTCATCAGCATAAAATGAATTGACATTTACATTAAATCTTTTTTTTCTTCTTTTTTTTTCGAGAAGTTAAAGTTATAAGCTCCCCAATAAAAAACACAAATTGACCTTCACATTAACAGAACTGAGCGCATGCTTTCATTTGTGGGATTGTGGTTACTTTCATTGGCAATAAGTGTAGTTTCTTTTTTACAGGAAGTTATGAAACCAGGAAAAGTCAGCCATCTGGGAGAAGTGATGTAATTATTTAGAGGTTCCAAGTTTATGATCGCTGAAAGAATAAGAGCCGAACCGTTCATAGAAAGTTACTGAATTGCCACCAGGCAATTCATTTATGGACTCATAGAATAACATGATGAGGATTTTCCTGTACTTGAAAGGATGAGACTTCATTGCAGCAGCCATATTTCGCTCCTCAGCTCTCACTTCTCCCAGAGCACCCTCTCCTCAAACACTCTCTAAGTCAGCAGTGGAGGTCCTGCTGGACAGACGCCCTGTCTCTCCTGATTCAGCCATCTGTTAGAGCACAGTCCAGTATTCACTCCTACCATATACTAATCCTTTCATTAGGCTAGGCTTCAGGCAGCCCTGTCAAAGAGCTGATTGTGTGGGGAGTCGAGAGTTACTCAGCCTGATACACAGAGATACATTTACAGATACATACCTATGTGTATATATACAGTCGAAGCAGAATTATTCAACCCCCATTGTATATTAGGTTTATTGGCTAAATATACTAATTAGCAGATGTTTGCAATAACCAAATTAAACATGAAGCGTTTAAATAGCTCAATGCAACAGATTCTTTCCCACCTTCAACACAAAATGCTACTTTCAATGACTGCTGCAGTCTCCAAATTAGTCAACCCTCTGAATAGCATCCCTCATAAGAGCACAAAACACTGTGCCAACCTTCTTAGTACTTACTTTAGCAGTAGAGTCACAAGGTTTATTTCTGTTAAAGCCTAAATTCACATAAAGGCTTAATACTCCAACTATAGCCAGGAGTTGGTCAGCTTACCTTTGCATAAATTTCACCTTTCATTAATGCTTCCATCAAATCCAACCGTTATCTATACCTGCATATTCTTTGCAAGGATAAACTGGAGCTCCCACTATAGTTTGTACCCTGGGCTAAATGATCCAAAGTTCATTTGGAAATATTGCCTCTGTATCAGCCCTTCAGACACCACCTTAAAAGTGCTTCATGATGATTGCAATGGTTTTAAATAGGCAAGGATATCATTTTGGGTCCCTCGACAGAGATACTGTATCTCAAAGCACACTGTGGTTAAATATAACTTTAATAAATAGAGAGCAGTCTAGCATTGTGACACAACAGTCACCCACTGTACTGCAGGTCTAAATGTATGGATATGTCCCAGTTACTTTCCTCTGTATCCACTGAACACACACTCACAAATAACACACACATGCTGTCATTTGCACTCTTTAAAACACACACCCTTGCATGCCTCCTCATACTCTCACACATCAGAGGCAACATTGTTTTCCAGGAGCTGCAGTCCTGACTGAATGCTTAAACTGGCAAAGGCAGTTAAACCCTTTGCCATACCAAGCTAACAAGTAAAACTTGCCTGGCTTGAATCTGACTTTTAAATGGAACAAGTAATGTTGACGCGACATACTGTGGTGGGTGCCAGTCGGGATGTTGAGAATGATTGTGATGAAGCTCTCTTTCTGTTTTCTGTCAGGAAAGCAACATGATGAAACCACCTCAGGCCAGTGGGGATTTGCTTCGTCATGAAACGTAGCATTTTTGCACCGTGCATCACCCTGCTTCATCCGGGCTGACGAGGCTGAACACAAGACTGGTCGACAAGAAGAGGATATCATGGAGTGACTAAGAGAGTCAAAGCTCATGGGAACAGATGAGTCACATATGAGCGATATATGATGTAACAATGTAATGATGTCCTCCAGGAGAGCATGGAGCTAATTGGATGAACAGAAAGAGGATAGTGTTTTGCAAGCTTCTGAAACCTCATATATTCGCTTTGCCAATAACAGAACAAGTAACTATCTCAGGCAGTGGAGGAGCAATGACCTAATTCATTTTAAATGACCTCATACTGATAAGTAGCCCGCCTCCTCACTGGGTGATGGAACATAATCACAAATGGACTCTTATCATTGTGGCTGTAGCAGGTTACATGATACTCCTGTGTGTGTGTGTGGATGGCTGTTGAGCTCGAGGAGTTTTAATGCTATATGTAGCGATGTTGAGGCGTGGGCTACTAGCCTGGGTCTCCCGTGTTGGAGGTGTGCTGGTGCTCCTCTGCTGCTCTCTGTCGCTCCTCTATGTGATGATCTGCAGTCCGCCGCACTCTGACGACCATCCACTGAGTCCTGCTCTGCCCCGTACTGGACCCATCCACCCCAGCCTGGGGGGCACAGGGCCACTGATTGGTGCAGGAGCAGGTGGAACAAGAGGAGCCCGTGCTGGGGCTTCTCAAAGTGGGGGGCCTCCTGGTGTTCAGTCCTATCAGGCGCTCCTCCAAGAGCGTGAGGAGCAGCACCGGCTCCACATCTCTTCCTTGAAGAAGCAGATAGCTCAGCTCAAGGAGGATTTGCAGGAGCGTAGCCAGCAGTTGAAAGGAGTTCAGGAGAGCCTAAAGAGAGCTGCAGGGGGGCCAGCAGTGGGACAGGAAGCTGGGGCTGGTTCACTGGGTGGTGGTCTCGGGGAGGCTCAGGGAGCAAAGAGCCAGCAGGCAGACCTCCAGGAGTTCCTGCAAAGCCAGCTCTCGAAAGCAGAGGTGACGGCCGGCACCAGGTTGACCAGTGAGTACGCGGTGGTGCCCTTTGAGAGTTTCACCCTGCAGAAGGTGTACCAGCTGGAGATGGGTTTGACACGTCATCCCGAACAGAAGCCTGTGAGGAAGGACAAAAGAGACGAGCTGGGGGAGGTGCTGGAGACCGCCCTGCACAACCTCAACACACCATCATCCGAGCAAGATAGCAGGAGTGCAGCAGAAAAACCAAGCAAAGTGTACTCACCGTCAGACTTCATAGAAGGTGAGAACACATCAAATGTCTGCTTTTCTAGAAGTTCTGTTTAAGTACAACTTATTTACAACAGTAAATATGTTTCAAAGGAGACTCAAAGCCTCCTAGGTCACATTTTCGGTTCACATATAGAAGGAATGTTGATTAACATATCTGACAAGTCCGAAAATGTTGACCTTGAGTGTAATATTCACTGACAACATATACTTTTCTCAACAAATTATCCAATCTTGCAGTTTAATATTAGTTTTAAGGAACTACAGCAACTATAGCTACATAGTAAAAGAGTTTTGTGAGTAAATTACTGTTTATTTACAGCATGTTAATTCTATTTATTTTATTCAATGATAATGAAAGAATGTTACTGTTATACTGCCACTAAAATGATAAATGGACTGTACTTATGTAGCACCTTTCTCGTCTGACTGACTAGTCGAAGGGCTTTATAACACAGAGGCTACCATACAAAGCAAGGCGCCACCTGCCCATCAGGAGCGATAACCATTCACACAATCACTCACATCCTGATGGAACATGTAGACTGCAAGGGTCCGGGCAATGAACCACTCAGTCAAGCAACAGCCACCCTATTACTACCATTAGTAGTAATACTAATCATTTAAAAATTGATTTAAAAAATTAAATAAATCATTAAAAAAAGATTACAAATAATATACAAATAATACATTTTCACACTTATAATAAAATAAAACTTATATTATTATATTATGAGGTTACCTTATCAATGCAGGTCTGGACATCTGTGTCAAAAGGCCGAGCAGATTGTCGCCCGTCTGTTAATTTAAAAAAAAATTTAAGATTTTAGTTCCAACTCTTTTCTTTCATCTTCCTATGATGCCCTGTTTACAGTACGTGATCGCATAGTATGTCTCAAGAGATTGCAATGGCAGTACACAGCATGTCACTGTATGACATTAGTGCAGCAGAATACTACTCAGATTTCATTATAAATTGACATCAAAGTTTTACAGCGTATGTTTAGGAGCTCAGAGACCTACAGTAACTCGCTCTGCATCTGCCTTGTACAGACGACGATAACATCTGTCACCACAACCCAACTGGGAAAACGAGTTAACAGTGTGTAAACATCACTTCCTGGTGACACAGTTGCATATTTACAACTTTTAGGATGCTTCCAAACACTAGGGATTGCTTGGTTTTTTTTTTGTGTGTAAATCTATTCCTGGAAGTTCAGAAGTATGCGAGTGTGTTTATGTACAAGTAGAGCCAGGATATCCTCTCAGTTTGCTCTCCTCAGCCTTGATCTTAACCTCAAGGAATGAGCTGCTCCTCATTCAGATGGAGCATCTTTTCAAACACTGTGTGTTTGTGTGTGTTATATCTGCTGTGAGTGATCTGCCCGTTGAAGGTGGAGGTTTTTTAAGTGAGTAATGGCTCAGAGGAAATAAGTCATAGGTCATTATATGGAGCCTCTTACATGTGTATGCTCTTGTGTGTGGCCCTGTGTAATCTATGCATGAGGTAATGCATACATCCTTACGCTTAACCAGCCTCTACAATTCCTCAACAAAAAGGCAGGAGATTGTTTAATGAAATAAGGACTTCCTCTTGTTCGTATTTTGCTCTTAATGTTCTGTAAGAGACTTTAATTTTAGGCAAATCCTGAACCAGCAGGCATGTATCCAACCAGCCATATAAATCCTAGACTTCAGGGAGCTTTCAGGGCTGCATCAGCAAGCAAGTGAGCTGAAACTGCACACAAACAGTGGAGCCGTGCAAAGTGAACTCGCCAACTGGGGAGTTTTGTCCTTAGAAAGGGACAGAAAAGTGCAATTAGACAGAAAGATAGTGGCAGGAAATTAAGACATTTATTCCAAATTGTTCAGCGTATTTAGTAAATGAAGGCTTATCGTGCCCCTCTGGGAAATGAGGCCTCCCATCACAGGATGCTGGACAAGTTATCAGGAAGACCTTCATTTAAAGCTGCTATCAGACTAGAAATCTTTGCCCGCAGACATCTTTCTGTTCTGTTCTTCTTTTCCTGTCTTTTTTTACTTGCTTTTCACTTTCTCCTTATTCTTTATTTCCCTCTAAAATGTCGGCTTTGTTTTGTCTTCCAAACTCTCTTTTCTCATAATGCATTTTATTCCTCTTTCTCCATGTCTGTTTCTACTCTCTTTGGTTTCACTTCTCCCTCTCTACATTTTATCTCTCCACTCTTTCTACCCACACAGACCTCAGGATGTCTATTTGCAAGTAATAATCCTGTAATATCTGAGAAATTGAAAAACAACGTCTCTCTGGAGGAACAAGCTGATACAAGAGAAACTTGATGTGGATGACCAGAATAGCCTCTCATTCAGTGTATGTGTGCTGTAGGTGTGTTATATGTTTATGTACAGTTATGGCCTAGATTGCAGATTGCATTGGCAGTGTCTCCTGTAGCCTCATTTATGCTTTCTCTTTCTGTCCCCACACACACACACAGTATCAGTCTGCCACAGAGGATTATTGACAATGAAATAATGATGTAGTTTGTGCTAAAAATGATGTCCATTTAAAAATAGTTATTTTTAGGTAATCTTCTAAGATTAGATGTCCAAAATTAACATGGAATAATATGATTCTTGGCACTTAAACAAAAGCTGCAGCCTGAAGGAAAAACACACTGCAAAAAATAAAGACCCAGTGGAGCCACAGGCACGGACACTAAAGTCTGACATTAAAAGGTGGAAGGTGGAAGCAGCTATCCAGACTAGTCTGTACAAAGGGTTAGGGTTGCAGTGCTGTCATGCAAACATTTGTGAAACCACAAATAGTTTTTGCATAGATTTAAAAAAATTATTTTCAGCAATGCTTGCAGCCTGGCTCTATATAGCATTTTTTTTAAATACCAAAATTAGCTTGTATATGCAGATATGGTATTTGATAGTGATATATGGTTTTATACTTTCCCATTGTTAATAGACACATTTTTTTGTTTGTTTTTCTGGCATGTTACATTCAATGTCACGGACATGCTGGAAAACAGAGAACAGTATAAAGCAGCATTGAAGCCAGTCACCTCATTCATGGGTTCAGACAAGTACAACACCGTGGATACCTTTTCAGGAAAGATCATCCATAAGAGTTACAGTGGATACGAAAGTGATAATACCTGATGACGTGTCCAATTACATGAGTAACTCGAGATGGTTTTGGCCTCCGCATCATCCATTAATTCTGGGTTGAAAAGTGGAGCATTGTCGTTCACTACTCCACTAAATAGGATAAACCTTAGATACGACTTAGCAACAAGAGATATTTCTAATATATTCAGCTCATAGAACTCTTTGCGTAAGCTACAGTTTGAGCAAAATTCAAAGTCAATAACATTGCATATGGTCGTCCAGAAGTCCAGAACTTCAACCTGCATCATAGTATCACAGGGAAGGGGTGTTTCCATCTGCTCCTGGTCTTCATGCTATGTAAGCTAAGCTAAGTTTCTGCCGGCTGTAGCTTCATATTTAACACATGAGCGCAGTGTCAGTCATGTCATCTAACTTTTGGCAATAAATCCAATGAGCGTACGCTTTAAACAGGCTTATACTGCATATTACTGTATGTAAATACAGCTGCACAGTCATCAGGACTGTAAATTTGTAAAGATGGGATTCATGAGTTTGGTCTCTGTGTCTCACCCCTCACCCAGGCATCACCCGTACAGAGAAGGACAAAGGGACCCTGTACGAGCTGACCTTCAGAGGGGAGTCGACTAATGAATTCAGGCGTATCGTCCTCTTCCGTCCGTTTGGACCACTGATGAAGGTGAAAAACGAGAGGGTGGACACGGTCAGAGTCCTGATCAACATCATTGTCCCGCTCTCCGGACGCACGGACAAGTTTAAGCAGTTTATGCACAACTTCAGGTGGGACTAAAACCTTTTTGTGAATTTTAGATTTGTTTTCATTCTGTTTCCTGTTAAATGCAAAGTCAATTCAACAGGCATCACAGAACCACAGTAAATTATTCAAAATTATTCATTATTTTTGTGTCACACGTTTGAATTTATTGAATACATTTTAATTGGGCAGACGGGGGCGAGGAGAGGAAGAGATTAGAGGAAAGAGATGATTTTTTCCTTCTATATTTTTGAGGGAACATGGTGTACGCAACATTTTGAAACTACAAATGTAATCTTACCAGTTAATTTATTTGGGAGCTGGTCAGCTTGATCACAATGTGAATGAATTTAAATTTAAATGATTCAGACAAGAATATGAATAAAGATGGCACCACAGATCCCAGCTCAGTTTTTATCGGTCACCACCTACACACAGGAAATGTAATTTCACACATACTTTTGATGCATATTGCATCTCAAATATACCACATTACATCACAAATAGATATATTTGGTATAACCATGAAGAATTGATTATGATGGGCTGTCAAATCTCATCAGCTACCAGCAAAACAGGCTTGTTTAAGCTCCTCGCTATGTCTCCGTCAGAGTAAACATCCTCTATAATGTCTGTCTTATGTCTTTATGGTGCTGCCACTACTGCTTATTACAGCTCTTTTAACATAGTAAATCCTGCCTAGCAGCAGCATTGCAGCCCATTAAAATCCCCCACTTCACCCCCGAGCAAGACCAGCAGTAGGTGATATACAGCATGGCAAGAAGCGTACTCACTTGAAAGACTTGACGAGTCGCTGAGCAAACACTTTACCTTCATCCATATTAAAGGTGTGCAAAGAGGAATCGTGTGCGTGTCTGTGTGCGATAATGGTGGGTAACCGTGTTTAGCAAGAAATCTTTATTCACATTTAGACTGGAAAATAACCGCATTTATGATGCAATGTCACATGTTTCCCAAGATCAGAATGTAGAGATAAATCATACAAAGAAGCTGCAAAGATTCACAGACAGGCTCGTACTTGGAGATAATTAGAACTGGGTTTTTTTCTACTTTGTGGTCTCAATAATGAAATGAAGAATGCAGCAAAAAAAAATCAATTTACTGTTAATAACGCTGGAATTTACAGAGAGCCTTTAACACAACAGCTTCTTTAATGACAGTACAAATCATATTATTCATTGTGCATCAGTATCCTCTGCACGCATTTAGTCATTTCTAAGCATTCAGTGCTAATCTAGTTCTCTTATATGACATATGTGACTCTGGGAAAATCTCAGACAAATGTTTGTGTGCTGTGAGAGTGGAGCTGAATTATCTTCGGCACGTATGTGATATATTTGACATGTCTCCATCAAAGTGCCTGAAGGCATCTCCCATGTGGTCTCGTCACTCCGGCACAATATCTGCCCTTGTTTGAATGCTGAGAGCCAGGATTATAGCAGCATATGACAATTATTTTCATTTTTAATTACATTTCTGGTTCTTTTCTTTTATTAATTAGTTAATCCTTTAGTCTATAAACATCAGGTGGGATGGACATCAGTGGGGGAAAAAAATATTACAATCTCCCAATCTCTTAATGCTTATCCAAACCAAAACTGACACAGATCAAATTTAGAGTGAAAAATCCCATGTGGGAAGCTAAAATCAGCATATTCTCAACATGTTTTCTTGATAGATGATGGCCGGACCATGCATTTAAACACCTGAAGAAGAATAAAAGCTACAAATCATGCCTGCTTCTTAAAAACTCTTAACTTGGGCACAGAGCTCTTCCTTCCTGTAATCAAACTATCCTCAGTTTGAGAGCACTTTCATCCATAATGTCCCTTCCTCTGTGTGTTTGTGTGTCCATACAGGGAAGTCTGTGTGCGTCAGGACGGCCGGGTCCATCTGACCGTGGTGTATTTTGGGAAAGAGCAGATAAATGAAGTCCACAGCGCTCTGGAGAACACATCCAGGTGGGTCGGAAGCATAGCCTTTGAATTAGAGGTCAGACACAGAATATGGAATGCAATCGATGTAATTAAATGAATGCCGCCTTTGTCTCCTGTTCTCAGAAGCGACAAAACTATTCTTCCCACACATCTACTTCACATTTTGTGATATATCTCCCTCTCTCACGGCACATACACAAAACATACACACCTCCTGGCTCGGCGTCCTGCCACAGCCAGTCATCTGTCTGATGAATAATGGAGCAGTGTGCCACCCACGCTGAGGAGCTGAGAGCTACCAGCCAACACAGATACATTACAGCAGACCTGTGATCATCCCTGATAAACTTCTCACATAGATCTCGACACCTACACCTCTTGAGAGGATCGCTGCCGGCTGATCGGAAGTCAGATCTACTGTGGATTGAGCCACAGATTTCCTGAGGGGGTTGCTATGGTGATGCTTGTCTATTCCCAGGCCCGAAGGTTTTTGTGTGGCCTTGAATCAGTTGGACTCCTAATATCACATCACACAGCATCTCTTTGGCCTTCCTTTTCTCTGCCAGCTGCTGTTGCTGGCGGGATTGGGGGGGGGCTGGAAATGAAAAAAGGCGAAGTAAAAAATACACTTAAAGTGAAGTGTCATTTGAAGTGCAAGGATGGAAAAATCAGAGAACATGGAACACAGAAGCATGTGTCTGTCCATGTGTGGTTACATGTCTGTCACACTTCAGACTGACCTAGTTTTCTATCAAATTGTTAAAGATAGGAGAAAGACATGTGAGAGCTTTAACATGTGCTATTGTAGACTGAGTTTGGACATTACTGCTGAAAAACTTTTTTCTTTTAATGTTATATCCCTTAATTCAAAATTTCCACTTGCCCCATAGTGCAGTCTGGCATACTGTATGCTGGGTGTGGCAAAATAGCTCCACAGCACCCACTAGCAAATTTCAAGGAAGCAGTCCCCAGTGTGCATTTCACGTAGAAGTATGAAATTTGTTACACATGTATTATGTCCTAACCCAACAGGAAGTTGGCCATTTTGAATTTAGCATCATTTCTTTTTTTTCAATTTGCAGGCGGCTTATTTTAACAACCTCGTCCTTGAGATTTCACCTGATCAACTTGAAATTTGCTCAGTGCATTGTCAACACCTTCAGAATGAAAAGGCGCTGTTATTGTTCAAATGGGAATGTTGTCATCGCTGTTGTTGTTCAAATGGGAATGTTGTCGCCGCTGTTGTTGTTCAAATGGGAATGTTGTCGTTGTTGTTATTGTTCAAATGGAAATGTTGAGATGTAGCCAGTGGAAGTAGACTGGTGACTGTAGGCACACTGTAATTTTCCTCCGTAAGCAGTGGTTCTTCCTTGAATTCTTTCAGGCTCACAGCCTAACAATACATTCATTAGTAATGCTGCATGGAGCTTATCTGTAATCAAATCCAAAATCCACTTTTCTTTTATCTGACTCATTGGAATCATCATCATTGGAAGATAAATACCCGTGGTTCTATTATCTTGGAGGCAGACACACACGTGCACAAATGCAATCACAAACTACACATATCCTCACAGAAGAGGGGTGCATGCACATACAGTATGTGTGTGCAGTTGGGCTGCAATTGATGATTACTTTCTTTGCACAATTATCTTTTTTTTCTTTTCTCTATGACTGAATTGATTGTTTAGTCGATAAAATAATAATAGCAGTATTACCATGGTGTGCAGACATGGTATAAATCTCTCTCTTCTGCCATTTTTCCCCCCGAACCAATTACCTCTTTCATGGGTTCAGACAAGTACAACACCGTGAATACCTTTCAGGAAAGATCATCCATAAGTGTTAGCTAGTATCTCCATATCACCTCCTGCCTCTCGCTGTGGCTGCACCCCTAAGGCTACATTCAGAGCAGATCAGGCTTTGCAGCATGTAGCGTACGGTTGTGCAGCAGTGTGGGAGGCCACAGTCAAAATGAATTGGGCTGGCATTTTCACCACCACACCTGATTTGATCTGAATGCAGCCTTGAGTGAGGGCATGCAACAACTTTGCCTTCAGATTTATTAGCTAGTCCTTTTCTTACACAACCTGGCTCAATGCTTTTAAACTGGCTCAATGCGTTATTGCACATATTGAAGTTTTGACCTGATGATGGTGCGAAAAGGAAAGGTAAGATGATTAACAAAGCTAGGCTATGGCAATACATCCACTAGTTATTAACACAGTTCCCTGAAACCTCAAATGTGAATCTCATGGTGTTACTAGAGGAAAAGTCAGGGGATAGCCAAAGTCTTTAGGGTACATCATCTGGGAGTCATGAATGCCTGCATCAGAATGTATTCAGCTCTTAACCTTAATTAATCCGCAATCCAATTTAAAGCCTGGTTTAAATCCATCTGGTGCTTGTTGAGATATTTCAATGGACATCCTTTTAACCTGTTGGTGCCACTAGAGTTCAGGAAGTCAGATGACAATCACACTTGGTAGGATTCATCCTCAGGAGACTTTGAATATCTGCACAAAATTTCATGAAGTGGCAGACCAAACAACATACGGACAAACAGACTGACATTGTCATCTCCTGCAAGGATGACTAAAAACCAAGCACAACTCTCACATTTTTTACTTGTATTGAACCAATTTTAGGTCAGTTTACTTGATAAATTACTTTTATCTAATGAATCATCACTATAGTCTTTTGTTGGACCAACTAATCTGTCACACTGATTGACTGAAAGTGCACTCATGCATGCAAATACTAACAACTGCTTATTATTATTCAGCTCTTAACCTAAAATAATCCGCAATCCAATTTAAACCCAAAGAATCAGATCTAAACCCTAAAAGAAGAGCTGAGGATCTGCCACGACGTCCTCAGCCTGAGGTTCTAAAATTCAAATTGCTTCACACAAAGAAACAGTTCAAGTGCAAGTACACACATATACACACATACACACATACACACACACACACACACACACACACACACCCCTCCACTCACAAACAAGTCAATATCTGTTCCCAGCAGGGATGGCATCATTAGTAGCCAATCTGATCCCATACTGCCCTTCCTACAAATTAAATTCTCCTCTAGAAAGCGGTTTTATTTGTGTCTGCATACAACCCAGAGCCATTTAAATTTTTTTTTGTGTTTTTCTTTTTTGTAAAATCACATGCAGTCATGCTCCCTGGTTTTATTAGCACACTGTCTATGCACAAATTCTTCCAAAAAAGGTCATTGTACATAAACCGCTTCAAACATATTCCCATAAATCTAACACGGTCTAAATTTCCCCACATCTCAACTACCTTTCTAACTGCTAACAACACCTCCACAGGGATTAAATGAGTATGAAAATGCTTGAGTTTTTATTTCAGGTGCTTATTATGTTAGTGTGTGTATCAAAAGCCAGTTTTACTGTAACAAATGCCAAAACATCAGAAATAGGAGATGGAAGCCAATGCTCCAGAAAACCTGCCTTAGATTTTAAGCATACCGCCAGACACCAGGGATATTGTTTAAAATAGATCAAATCAGCTCCTCAGCTTTCAAGTACATCACTTATACATCCATACTTCAAAGACTGAACTCGGGCTCAAACCAAGCGGGAGGCATGTAACGCTTCTGAGCCTTACATGCTGGGAATAATGATTCAGAACAACAGGAGATACAGAGGAAGAGATACTAGAGAGGGAGGGTAATTGTGTATAAAGCAGGGACAAGAATGAGTGATCTGTGTTGAAGAGAAATCAGACCATACATATGAATACGTAGTGTGCTTGAGACAGAGGAGAGACGATTGCTGAGGGGGAAAACGGCAAGGGAGGAAGTCGGAGGAGAAGTGTGAAGATTAGATGGGCGAGAGAAACTACGTTTTAAGAAAAAAAAACAAGGATATCAAAGAAAGTAGTGTGTTAAGATAAAAGAGAAGGATCAGACATTTGTGCAGACAAAGAAACAAGGGATGAGCTCATTCTGTCACTCCTTCGTTTAGCTCACCTTCCTCCTGTACCACCCTGTGACATCCTCTCTAATGAGCCTTTCGTTTTATTGTGGCATTTCATTCAGTTCACAGATGGGTCAACCGCTACGTGAAGAGTCTCTGACAGCTCAGAGGAAATGAGAAAATAATGCTGACCAGAATGTGACTGAGAGAAGATTATGGGTGGATGAAATGATAAATAAATCATACATAATGGAGGAGTTTCAAAAGCTGCTCAATGTAGGCAATATGGGCCCTTCCTGCAAAATACACTATTGATAACTCATGCACTGAGGGCTTGGCGTGAGAGAGATCACAAGTCTGCATTTTTTAGAGCTTGCACTTAACTTTCCATCACATGCACAGACTGTTGATTCCCCAGCTCACTGTAAATATCCCAGAAAAGATACTCCAGCTTCCCTGCTCTGTAAATACTAGACAGGTGGCAGACAAGATCACAGTGATTCGCCTAAACAAACAGCAAAATAAAGTGTGTGAAGGAACAAAAGTGTGTTGATTTCCAGGATTACAGATAAAAACAAAAAAAAGTGCTGTTTGGCACAACGTCGTGTCGACTCTGAGAGAACTTGCAGGTGGCTTATTTACACTATGTTTGCTAATTAGCAAGCTAGTCGCTAACTTGTGAGCGTTGACGCTGCAATCAGGACCGACCATCTGTCAGAAAAAAAAGGGAGGGTCAGCAACCAATCACTGTCTGACAAAACCTTAAAAGGGGATGGACTGTATCTTACATTTTAGTAAATGTTAGCAGTATGACACAATTAACACTGCAAGCTTTGCTAACTAGTAGAAAAATCACATAGTGTGTTCCACATCAGCATCGATTACAGCAGTAACCCAATTGGGTTTAGGTCAGGGCTCATTATTGACCAGTCCAGAACTCTAGAACTGCCTCCAGCAAGTCAATGACACGATCCCGGTCATGTTGCCCCACCTGCAGCATTCTTAGATGTAATTTTCTCCCAAATATAAGTGCCTTTTTATAGGGGCAATGGTCATTCAGGATTAGTTGGATGAAGGCATCGTGGCTATTTCTCTAAAAAAAAAAAAAATGTGTTTGCAGACTCAAGACTACTCACAAATAACCAACCCTCATATGTTGAGTATTGATGCAAAACTTGTCCTATTTTAGATGTACAAAACCAAAAAATTGGTGGTGCATTTTTTAAATTCCTTTAGTGTATATTTGTTGAGATATTTCTGTCTGGATCAACCAACTGACCAACATTTCCATCCCGAGAGCCATGCCGCTAGCATAGCTAAAAAGCAGGAATGCTTCACTGGTATCTCAGAAACATGTTTAGAATAATCTTCTTTTTTTTTAAAAAGCCTGGATATGTCTGGACGCAGTCAAGACACATTCAGCAAACACCATGTTTGCAGTCTGTCCACAAGCTATAAAAGCACACAAGCAAATACATGCAAATGATTACACAGAGGCACATATTCACAGAGAAAGAAAAAAAATACACTCTGCTCGCCTTGTTCTGAGCAGAACTAACAGGATCAGGCCTGCTGCTGAGAAACAACATGACAGCTCTTTGAGAGATTCCCACTCTGACACAATTTCAGCAATTTCGCCCATACAAGGTACAAGCCTTCACGCCTACAGTAAACAAATTGACTATTTTTGGCCATATAATAATGGGGCTGATGCCTGAGGGGAAGAAGGAAGAAAAAGAGCACAATATAAAAAGTGATTTAGAAAACATAGACGTTGTAGGGCTTAAGCGGACTTTTCCTCTTGACACACTTTAGCAGTGCCGGTGTTCATAATTTTAGGCTTGTGTTTCTGAGCCTCAGAAAATGGGTTAGTGGACATACAAATGTCTGAGAGTTATGTAAACGGCCAACATACTTATGCCAGCACACACACACAAACATATTCACTCAATAATAGATCCGCTGTGGTTCTCTGGAAATGGATACAGTTAAGTTTTCCCTTAAATAATATAACAATATGGAAAATATCACCAACATAAAACTACTACTGTATTATTTATAAGTAAATATCTCTTAAAATGCACCATATATACAGCATTTATTGCATGAGATTGAGATAATATGCATTGTTAGCTCAGTATAACTGGAAACAGGGAGGACAAATCCTAACCGGAGTCTGCCCTAAAATGAATTCCACCTGCAGGTTAATATAATACAAATTAATGCATTATTCAGTGTACTGTTGGTTGTTACATTTCTTCAATGTTATTTTTCCACATATCAAACAAGATATAATGTGTTAATCTGTGATCTTTAGATGTGCTGGGAGGCAGATTTTTTTAGCCACGTTAGCATTGTTTAATTTATACACACAACTAAAAACAACTTCAGAGATGCTGGTAGGTGGATTCACCTCTGGCCGAGCTGTTTTCCCATTACCAGTCTTTCTGCTATGCTAAGCTAACCGCCTGTTGGCTGTAGCTTCATATTTAGTGTAGAAACATGGGAGTGATTTAGATGTCCTCATCTAACTCCTTGAAAGACATACCTAATCAGCTCATTCACCATAATGTTGCACTATTCCATTCAAACAATATAATGTTGAAACAAAAAACTGCATTAAATCTGAATTTTGTCACTTTATCTTCATTTGCAAGAACTTACTTGGAAAGTTTAAAGTCTTGTCTTCGTCTCTGACAAATGAGCCTCACACCTCATTAAAGTTGAGACTCAGTCAGTGTGAATGTAGCTGCTGTTGCATTAACATTGTCTGAGACAGACAGAGTTATTGTGCTCAGTCTTTCGCCATCTGTGGACAGTTTAGTGCCAGCAGGTGGGTCAATCTCTCCTGGGACTCTGAATAGACTTTTAGACAGATTGACTCAGATGGATTCATAAACTGCTGACAGACACGGAGAATTAACTCTGCCAACACACTGACTGACTGCACACAGACACATATGGATACGTACGGAAGGACATCTTGTAATTGTTCCTGGTATTTTACCTACTCATCAGCATTGCTACCCCGGTAGAGTTGTAATTCAGACACAATAGGTGTTCATTCACGGCATCATGTTTATGGTTCTCATGCATGGATGCAGGATTGAAAAGTTTGATTATCTCCTATTTATGGGAGAAGCTGAAAGGATGGACAAAGCTTTTATACAGGAACACACTTGAATAGTTATGCGGATACACATTATCCACACACATCCACTCTCCACACACACACACACACAGCAGTCAGATGGAAATGTGGGAAGCGTGATTCAAATGGCCCCTGGCAAAAACAAACCGACCATGTTTCCTCTGGTCATCCTGCTGGTTTCCTCCTAACAAAGCCGTGTATGTCTGCCTCTGTCTACCTGCTCTCTCCCTCCAAAGTTTCACATGTGTCACCCGACATCACATGAATGAAGAGGTTAGATCAGGTTTGTTCATCCTCAGACAGAAAAACAGTTTTTCCATGTGTATCTTCTAACCACAGTCAGTGCTGGCGTGTTTGTGTGTGTCTACGTCTGCGTATGTGCATGCATGAGAAAAGGATGAGTCACTGACAGTGTGAATTGTTATGGTTAAGCACAGCTGTGCACATCTGCATCCAGCTGTGTCTCTTTACTCTCACCACATCCCCGGAAAACCTTAGGCCAGCGATGAAGGAGGCTTTGTTGTCACATGTAATTAATTTTCTGACTCAGTTAAAGATTGTCTGTATCCTAAACAGAATCACAGAGAAAAGACCAGGGGCTGGGGAAACTAAGTCGCTTCAAAAAGTGCTGCTGGTGTGAACATTTGGAAGGGGGGTTTCTGACGTCATGTTATCTTTGGACAGAAAATATTAAAGGCAGATTACCCGGACCAGACTATCCCACAGGGGAAACAAATGGTAAAAATGTACTGTTGGGCCTGGTTGACCCTCAGGTTCCTGCCACTCTGCTGCCAGTATACAAAAGGAAATAGAAAATAGAAAGAGGTCCAGTAAGTCAACAATCCTCCTCAGCTGAGGTCCAAGTCTGAGGCCACTAACCCTAATGCCTAAAATAATATTAAATAATAATAGTAATATAAAAAAAAGAAAAACTGAAGAATTCACAAAAATAAACACGAAAAAAAGAGGAGTAACCCCAAAGATTCAATCTGTAAAAGTTAATAATAGGCTTATCTTTTTTTTCCATTATGTCTAAAGGCTTCTCAGTCCGGATGGAATCCTCTCACGGTCTGGATTTGGCCCACGGGCCTCCAGTTGCTGACCCCTGATACACAGCTTCATTATATTTTTGCCTAGAGTCATGAAAATCAACCAGTTCTCCTAACTTGAGAAATAATCCAGCTGCATGTTTGCCGTACTGTTTTAGTTTGTGGCGATGGTGGAACTTAAGTACAGTTTTGAGGTACTTGTATGATGATAAAAAAGTAAAATAGCATAAATTAGAATATAAGAACATTTGCATTAATTTGCAGTAAACTAACCAGACTCAAAGTATTGAAAAAATATTGAAAATCTTCTTCTGTTCCTCTAATCCTTCATATTGTCCTTGTGTCTCTGCAGGGAAGTGAATTTTAAGAACTACACTCTGCTGCAGCTGGACGAGGAGTTTTCTAGGGGACGGGGTCTGGATTTCGGGGCCCGAGCCTGGAAGGGAGGCGACGTGCTGCTTTTCTTCTGTGACGTGGACATCTACTTCACGGCCGATTTCCTCAATACCTGTCGGCTCAACACACACCCAGGTGAGATGTGGTGCAAACTTTGAATCACATTACAGTATTAACAATCAAATTTAAGGTATCTCCATAGTAGTGTTTACCTGTAATATCTTCATTTGAAAGATATGCTTAAATGTCCATTATGACTATTCAAAACTATATTAAAGATATCTACAACTTAGGTTTAAATTGATTTATGATAGGAAAAATTTAATTGTAGATATCAGTAATTAGATTCTCTTCATGTCTCAACTATTCATTCTTACAAGTAAGACAGAAATGGGACATGTCTTGAATTAAAATCTCTGATTTGTCATAAATGCATTGTGGGTATGTGTGATGTGAATCCTGCCTGTCTAATAAATGTCTGTGTCTTTCCAGACATCTTAAAAAGTAGACTAGACTGACTAACCTGAATTGTTGCTCTTAATGTTGATATAATGTAAACTGTCGATATAAATCAGTTCAAAAAGATGTACATGAATAATATTTTTAAGAGGTATATGGATGACGGAGGGTTGTGTTAAGGGGTTGGTTTCACTTATTTTCGACACCGAGTGAATACTTGGGTTGTAAATACATTTGTGATGATTGTTAATTCATTTTATATGGTTTAATGGAAGAATAGTGAGAAAGGGGTAGGAATTAATAAGTATAAACTTCTTTCTACTCCTTTTCGAACTTTGTTATTCTTGTTTGGTATGTTCTCCTTATGTATGTGTTTTGTTTTTTTAAATTCCATGTTTGAAATAAAAATATCAATAAAACAAATAAATAATAAGTAAATATCTCAAGTTATGATTCCACCTGCATATATTTGTTGTTATGACCAGCCAAAATGTCTCAAATATAATTGAAGATGGTGGAGTGAAACATATTAAATGTTAAAATGTCTCATCATAACAACAGAGACATTCTCATCAATCATGGCCTAGCTGCCTGACGCCGCTGTCTCGCTCCCTCTCAGGTAAAAAGGTGTTCTACCCGGTGTTATTCAGCCAGTACAACCCCGCTCTGATCTACGGGGGTCCTGAACACATCCCTCCTGTGGAACAACAGCTGGTAACACATCCAAACAGATAATTTCCTTTCTTCCACACTCTGTAAGCCACTTGTGAAGAATATCATTCTCGGTGCTGTGCTACAGGTTTAGAAATAAAGCCCTCTCCTGCTGCTGGGTGAAGTGTGCTCCTGTTGATGTGGCCCCTGTGTGTGTTGAGCTTATACGTTTCTGTCTGTTCATCATCTCTCCCAAGACGTTCAGTTCTTTTCTCTCTGCAGGTGTTAAAGAAAGACAATGGGTTCTGGAGGGATTTTGGTTTCGGCATGACCTGCCAATACAGGTCCGACTTCATAACCATAGGTAAGTATTACAGAGCCGCAACATTTACAGCGCAGCGTGCACTGCAGTTATACCCATCACAACATCTTAGGTATAAATGAACAGTTGTTTCTGGGGGTTGATTATCTGTGCAAAGGCGTTGCATAACACCGGGGGGCTGGACGTCCTGGATATCTACCAAAATATGTGCTTTGGTACGTTCCTGGTGCCATAACTTAATGGATATGAAAAACACAAATGGTTCAATATTACATTACTGTTCTTTACTGGGAGGAGATTTCATTACTCAGCACAAAACTGCTCTGAGTGGCAGCAGCAGCCTATATTAGCATATCTCACAGCCCCATGTCCTCTCCATCTGTATACTCGGCGAGGAATATTGGCTCTCGAGACAGATTTACATCACTTTACTTTCCCTCCAAAGTGAAATCAATTAAAGGCTACAGTGAAATTCAAAGTGTTTTATTGTTTAGGGCCCAGACGCGCGCGCACAAGCATGCAAATGCTCCCACTTAACTGTGCTGAAATCATAAACAAGACTACAAGAAGGCCAGAAATAAAGGAGTGTTTTGACTTTTTTGGGAAATAGTCTACAAGTTCACTTTCTTTCTTATGAGTTATGCAAGTGCATCTATTAATGCGGATAAGTATTTGTATAATGGAATGCAGTGTGTAATATTTACTTCTGCCAATGAGTTGGAAGAGGTTATGTGATTATCTATTATTTTCTGTCTTCTGTGCTAAATCAGTGTATTTTTAAAATAGTCATGTCATCCAATCATCCAATATCATGACAAATATTAATAGACCAAGCAAAATAAATGCCCAAGTGTGGCGAGAGATGATGCTCCACCACAACAAATGGGGATCCAAATAAATACAGAACCATGTTACCTTTACACAGAGCCAGGTTACATGTGTCCCTCTGTTTCCACGCTTTATGCTAAGCTAAGCTTTGAGACATATCAATATTCAAACTCTTGACAAGAAAGGGAATATGTGTTTTTTCCTAAAATGTCAAACTATCATTTTAAAGAATAACCAAGTTGTGTTTTTTTTTAAATATTCTTAAGATATTACGAAGCAAAATTCCCATTTAGACTGTGTTTCGTTATTTAAGCCACGAGTGCACACAAAGAATTTATCTGTTGGGCTTAAATTGCTCTGATAAGCCCTGAAACATGGAGTTATGGAGACGGAGACAGAGAGAATAATGAAAATCAAACTGCATAGTGACACAAAGTGTGAGCAAAAGAAGACATGAGTACTTTAGATGTGTAAAAATTTAGTTTAAACATGTCTGGTCAAGAACTGTTTTGCAATCCACAGCATCGGTCAAGAACGTCCTCACTGCCCCGCATCAAACAACAAATCAGGCCGTGTGGAGAGAAAACTGATTATGATCACATAGTGCAGACTCTAATCAGGATTCATAATCAGCTCTCCTGTAAGAGGAAGTAAACACTGTCCTGAAATCATTAATTGCTTAAAAATGCTTGCATTATCCAAAGGATTTTTTTTTTTTACATAACAACACATCCTTTGAGGGTATAGTGAAGTTTACTAAACTGCATTCCCTTCTTCTCTCTCATCTCCAGGAGGTTTTGACATCAACATTAAAGGCTGGGGAGGTGAGGATGTCCACCTGTACAGAAAGTACCTCCACACCAACCTCCTAGTGGTCCGAGCACCGTCGCGAGGCTTGTTCCACCTGTGGCACGAGAAACACTGTGCTGACGAGCTCCTTCCAGACCAGTATCGTATGTGCATGCAGTCCAAAGCCATGAACGAGGCCTCGCACGGCCAGCTGGGGATGCTGTTCTTCAGGCACGAGATCGAAGCTCACCTCCGCAAACAGAAACGACAGCAAAGCGCCAAGAAGACGCCACAATAGCTGCACTCACTGAAATAGAGTAGATGAATTCAACTGCAGCTGATTTTTAAATATTTTGGAAAATATTCTTATTTGCCCTCTTGCTGAGAGTCATATGAAAAGGCTGATACAACTCATCTCTGTACACACCTAGCCTGGCTCCATCAGAAGGCGAAGAAATCTGCAAACTCACACCTATAAAGCTCATTAACACACACCGTGTATTTCCTATCCATACAAAAAGACATCTGTGTTTATAGGTGGTTTTGTTCTGGATTATTTCTCGGCTTCTTCAGCTTAATGACCATTTGTAATCTCCTCTTTAACTGCAGCAAGGCCTTTCAGACAGAAAACAGAGAACCTCAGTTTGAGTTATGAAGTCTTGCTGAACCACGTGCCTTATGTAAATAGAACTCAAACACTGTCTGTCAGAATGGTCAGTGCACATTGAACCAAGCTCCACGTTTTTATATGTAGGCAAACAGAGCCACCTAGTGGAGTGAACGTGAACATGTTCAACAATGAAGGACTTGTTTCAAGACTGGAATAGCCTTGGAATTTTTACATATATCCATATATATAAATTATTGATCAGTTACCCTCATTCCTTTATTTATGTTTGTTACTACTTTTTGAATGACACCATTAATAAGCACTATAGTTTCTGATGCGATTTGATCCTGGACAGTATTATTTGGGGCCAGTTCAACATCATAACAAAGTGGAAATGATGCGGAGTCAAAGAAAAACATGTTGTAAATGACAGGTATTTGTAAGTAAAATGTGTTTTTTTTCTCAAAATGTAGGATTTTTATGTGTTTATGCATAAAATATAAATAAAGATAAGTTTATTTTGAAAGTTTTAATTTAAAAGATAAAATTTAGACTCACTTTGTGGGGTTTTTCTCCTCAAATAACTCATAAAGGAAACTCATTATTGACTGACAGTAATACCATTCACTGTCCCGACAATGACGATGACTTACCTTAAGTCAGAATGAGACTATTGTTCTTAATATTTTTGTTTCTCTTAATCAAATGTGATTTTTGTCACCTTGTCATAGCTTAACACAAAGAGTGCATTGATGAGGAGATGCTGTGACATTACATGTGTTACTGTGGAGTCACAGACTGGAAATGTTATATGTCTTGATGGTTACTTTAGCTCTTCTTCAGTGAATCAAAATGAGCTGAACTTTTTGGTGGATGACCAAAGATGTGAAAAGAGGCACTTTTTGAAAACATGTTTTTGCCATTGAAACGTTCCTTGTAATAATACATTTAATGACTTTCTTTACATTCCAACCCATTTTGTCATTGTCAATTAGTTGAATAAAACATATTTGTGCATTGTGTAAATTGTGTTATGTTGTGTATATGTCATCCACTGTACCAAGTTTTTTTTTTACAGCTGTATTATTTTTATTTCTTTGTCAGTCCATTGTGATACATTTAATACATAAGTATACATAGTAAATATAATTTATTTTGATGTATTTTGTGCTCAGAGACAAGTTGAGGAACAAATGTATGGAGACCCAAAGTGCTGAGTGTTGAATATGCAGCAGTGCTGAGTATACACAAGACATACTTTTTAACCCTGCTCCAAAACTGACAACAATCCTAGTTATGAGAAAATGCGTATAAAACATATTTTAATCAACCATAAAAATTCAGCACATGTTCGTGCAGAGAAAACTGCTCCACACCCAAGTTAAATGTGTAATTATAACTTCAAATTGAGGTGTTGTCTCATTTGTGACCTCAACAAAGTTCAAACATTACTCCCTGAGTTGGTCTCCTATTCTTTGACAGAATTTGAGTCTTGATATATATTTTTGTGACTTAATCTGTCCACATTTTTTTTTATTAAAAAAATTCCCAGGCTAAATACAAAGTAAATCCAATTCTTTTCCAGGTTAAAAACTTCCTGGAGTCTCTGCTGGTTGCCTGGCAACCATGCGGTCACAGGAAGACTCGAGGAAGTGATTGCGAATTTACGAATCCCACTATGCAGACGCCAAGACCCGCCCTCCTCTGCCTCTGATTGGCTTGGCGTAATGATGACGTATCTCAAGACAGGACGTTTTTCCTGTTCTGCTGCTGAATTCGCTCGAATTCTGACCATAATCTCAGAGTTCTGACTTCAGAATTGTGAATTGTGAATAAACTCAGAATTTTGATTCTAAGAATAAGGTAAGAATTTTGACTTTAAAAAAGAAAACTCATGTGTACCTAATCCTCTTCCATAAATTGCGGATGGTAAGAGTTAAGTTTTGTTTTCCCACCTTTTATCTGTCTAATTACTCCAACTATTTGAGCAGTATATAATCAATGTATTATTATTATTATTATTATTATTATTACCAGAGTTAACATGGGATGTTGCTGGTGGGGGAATCCTAAATTCCCGTGTAGCAGCAAGAGTCCAGAGAATATGTGTAATTGAATGATTCAATATTTTACCCCAACAATAACCTTTAAACCCTGACAGTAGCAACAATGCAATGCTGTAGTTCTGCATTCACTCTCAATACACAGGAAAAGAGAAATGACGGCGAGAATAAAACTTGTTTCGGCCAATTTCGAGCGAATCCGCCGAAGAAAGCAGAACAGCAAAAACTTCCTGTTCTTTCAGAGCGGAGCTACGTGACTTACGTCATCGTATGTCAAGCCAATCAGAGGCAGAGTGAGGCTGGGCCATGGAGTCACCATAGTGGGATTCGTTCATTTGGCGCTTGCGAAACCCTCCAAGACACTGTAATGTTTTGAAACTGCAGTTATTATTGTACGGATTAAACCAACAAAATGCAACGTGCTGAATAACCAACTTTTATTATTTTGTCTCCTATGGATAGAGTCAGCAAGGCAAGCCTTGTCCAGTCTGCGCGAAGTTAAGCTATCGTTGACTGCGTGACCTAGCCTCCTGTTTGTTGTCCTTCTTACATTAATCGAACGTACATAACGGTGGTAATAATCTTATCCTTCGACTAGAAAGACGACTAGTAAGTTGTTTTCCAATATGTCGAAGTATTCCTTCAAAATACACGACGTATGACGACATTGAGCGCACAAATGAGGTCAAGTATCGTATTTCCTCTGGGACCCTAACGCAGCACGAGACCCACCGCTGCAATCGCCATCAGAGCTTTCCCAGACCATCAAACAGCCCGTGCGCTTACGCACATCGTCTAACCGGACAGGTGTCTGTCCAAATGACCGGTCCATTAGAGTGAGTGTTTTCTTTCTTTGGCAGCTTTAAAAGTCATCACGAGCGACATGAGGAGTTGACGCATCAGCTGCAGTTCACCTCCACTCAACAACTGCAGAAACGACAGCAGTGATATTAATTTCCTGCAGGCCGGGCGGTCTTCTTGTTCCGTATGAGGGCGTCGACGTTTGATTGTGTTTTTATACCATTTGCTGCTGATCTCACACCCGTTCGGAAATAGCCGCCGCAGCACCATCACCAGCAGCGACGTCCCAAGGAGGAGCATCCCTTTGCTGTTTATTACAGGACAGGACGCTCCACAAGTACGGGACTCGACGCAGAAACAGACAAGAGCCAGCATGTTCGAGACCAGACGTATCCCCTTTGTCTGTCTAGACGTAGCCTGTCTTATTCTAGGTATGTATTTAAATTTCCTTTTTACTGACTGGACTGTTTGTTGCTGCTGTTTTTTTTTTATATAAGCCGATTTGTGATTTGATATAATCCGTCCTTTCGGACATTACACAGCTTGTCAGCACGTGAAGGGAGTGGTGAATGTGTAGTAGCCCACGAGCAACACAGTTTTATTTTAACCTCTAATGGTACCACTAATTGATTAACATGTTAATGTCTTATCGGGATAGCAATATCTTTAAGTAGGCTGAAGGGTTACTATGTTAATTTCTCCAATGCACGAGAAATAGCATGGTCTTTCTCCCCATTGTATGCAAATTAGTGTCACTCCACTGTCTTTTCAGTTGTTTCACAGGCTCGCAGACATGTAATGTACTGAAGTATTAATAGTAAACTTTATTTTATAGCAACTGTCATTCAGGAAGTGCAGATCAAAGTGCTTTAAAACAAAGAAATTCTATGCACTAAGAACAAAAGCAGGGATAGAAAATTACCAAGAAATCTGATGATAGTGAAAATCAGATTTAGATTTTTTTTTAAATAAAAACAACAGAGATGATAATAATTATAAGAATGAAAATGAGCTAAATAAATGAAAAGGAATTGCGTTTTCTTATTAGAATTAAGTTCATGATAGCATACAATAATACATGCAGCATTTTAAAAGGAGTGCAAGTCAAAGTGCTGAGGAGTTTCAAGAATGTTTAATAGCTAGTTAAATGCTAAAAGTTTATCTTTCATTTAAAACTATTTACCAAGCTGCCTTCCCTGATATCCATAGGTAATGTGTTCCACAGTAATAATGATAACTATTTTAACATGAATATGTCCCAGCGTGCATTTAATGCCTGAGTCCTTCTCATTTAAACATGATTCAACATTACTTCTTTGCAGGTTATGTTTTCACTGACTACCAAACTTAAAGTATTGATTTCCTGGTTCACGTAATCCCTCAGAAAGTCTAAAATCACATGGAAGGAAATTTATACTCATATCAGGCCTAGAATTGTATTTGGATTAAAATGTCTGTGACTTGTTGCAGGATACTGGTTCTTTTATCTGTCGTTATCTTGCATGTAAAATCAATGTTCCAAATATTTTTTCTATCATCTGAAATTGTGGTGGCACTTAAAAATGTGAAAATTCTTCATTTTCTCAGCCAGTCTTTAAGTCTTGACAGTTTAATGTACAATATGAATTATTGCATTGGTGCTCTATGTGGTTTCAGATATGCAGTGTAGGCAAAGACATTGTCTCCGGGGCTTAGCTGCGTTTAGAATCTGATTACGCATGATTCATAAGAAGCATGACTGATAAACGTCTCGCTCCCATTGCACGGTCTATATTTGTCTGTAGGTTTAAATTGAGGTCTTTTTCAGACATATTTTAAAACATAGAATTATACTCTGCCTAGAAAAATTCAATAACCTATTTATAAATTCTTAAAATTACTTTCAGTCCTCAGAATCCAGAATCTTTATGCATAATTTTGTAAGTACAGCAGTATGACTGTGCAACTCCGTGTTGTGGCTTAGACTAATGCAGAAGAATACCTGATTATACTGCAAATAACACAGATTATTAGATTATAGCCAAGTATCTGTGATAGTCTGTTTCCAAACCGTGACTGTTTCCAACAGCTGATGTGAGTATTTTATGGTTCATAAGAGCATGACTTGATAAATATCTTTATTTTCCAAAGTGCATAATGAGCAGAGAGAGAGAGGATATCTGCCTGCTGATTTAATTAGGATTTTATTACCAAGCAGAAAAAAAAGATGAAATGGAAAAGACCCGACAAGTGTTCATGTTTAAATATCAACAACTTTCTTTCTTTCTTTTTCTGTGTTTTCATTTTATAGTTGCACAGTAACGAGAGTAAGTTAAAGTGTAACGCTACAGTTTGCTGCAGTCAGAAATGGGGCTCCCGCCCTTCGGCTTTGTGTCTCTCTGTCCGGCCTTTCTGGTGTTTCCAGCTGTTGTAGCCAATCAGTTTAGGATGGTACAGCTGACAATGCCAACAGCTGCAGAAATGGCAGCCAGAAGACAAATACCAGACGTTAATAAGATGTGTTTTGCACTACGTGGCTCAATGAGATGCTTTGCTGTTTCGTTGTTTCCTACAATGACAATATAGATACGTGACAAGTATAAGATAAGCATTAAGCTCAATAATAGATGGTCATTTTCTGCTTGAATGGACATCTTTTCTCCGCTATACAATGGGCCAAACGGGCCAAACAACCAGAGAAGTGACTGGAGCATTACATTCAGACTTTGAACTGTCAAGACCTGTTAGCATAATCTGTTATCTTTATGGTGTTTTATCTATAGGGTGTGCTTTGTTATATCAGCAGCTCATTTCACACCAATACGAGCCGACAAAAAAGCCTCTCAATCCCCAACGTTGTTGTTCAGCTGCCTAAAAATAACACAATTTTCATGAAGTCACTATTGTCGAAGGTCTTTAGTGTGTGTAACGCATCATGTTGCTGAGTATCTGACGAAGCTGAGTCATGCACAATATCTGGGCCTTAGTAACAAAATGACTTGCAGTATTTTGTACTTTTCTTATTGTGAGCAAACATATTGAAAATGACTGCAACAATGAACAACAATGAACCGATCCTAGTGAGAAGCATTGTCTCCATAAGGCCCTGACCTCCATTGTGGTCCAAACACAACAATTAGCCGCACTGTTTCACAATATGATGCGGTCTTTCATTGCAATAAACATGTCCAGCGTACAATAGTCACATCGCAGGATGTGAAATGTCAAGTCTTAGGTAATCTAACTCAAACATGTTATGCTACAGTTTTTTGCTGCTTGTCACTAATGCTGTGTTCACACCAAACACGATACAAATTTTCACCTCGCTGTACTTGCACGAATGTCACCACGGGATCATTTGAGTTTACGCACGAGTAAAGGCCCATTTATGCTCCCTCTGTGTATGTAAATGTATGCATCCGTCCGTAAAGGTCTATCCATCAACGGTCTATCCATCAAGGAGAAGATGTACAGAAGGCTCGGTCCGTCTCTGTATCCGTAGAGTATAAATGGGCCTTTACGCAAAGGTTTGTATAGCAAAGTGCAACCGGTGGCTGGAATCAAGTAAAAGACAAATTTTAAGAGCCTCCCACATTGTCCAACCTCCTCGCTGACATTTTTCGTCAAATCTTGGTAGGCACACAAAGGTCCACATACAGCTATGACAAGCTTGTCCTCCATTTCTGCATCAATGTCCTAACGTCTGGACAATCTCAATGCTGATAGGCTTTTCGTAACGCAGCGTTGCGCAAATTTCTCACCCAAGTGGAAACATTCCAACTCTCGAAAGACGCAAATGATGTGAATTTGGTGTCTTCGCACCACTTGTGTCGTGCCGTTCACACCATTCGCTTCTAACCGGCGCAAAGTCACGTCTATTCACGGCTTTGCATTGACTTTGTATGCAATGGCTCTGTGAGAAAAATTCACTTCGCATTCAGTGTGAACACACCTGGCAGGAAAACTCGTGGCTCTCATTTTCCATTACAAACCTGTAGTTCTGCATTCACTCCGATATGAAAGATGACAGATGACACCAACACTTTCATGTAGCACCTTCACTTCACTATGGTTTTTAACTTTCTTTGACCTCTTCCTCTTCCTCCACAGGAGGTCTGCCTCTGGCAGTCTTTAACCTTGGTAAGGTCCGCCCCTATCAGAGGGGCTTTTTTTGTAACGACGACAGCATCAAGTACCCCTTCCATGACAGCACTATCACCTCCACAGTGCTCTACTCTTTGGGCCTCACCCTGCCCATTAGCTGCGTAAGTAGGTTATTGGAGGCAGTTGTGACAAGTGATAAATATGTTGATTTCAAATCTTTTCCAAGGCGTGCTGCCCGGCTCTGGTGTGGTGAAAACCAGCCATTACTATTGTTAAGAGCAACTCTTATGCTTTTCCTGTGATGGCAACTCAAAAGGTTTGCCGTGAGAAAGGTCTGTTGGGAGTGAGAGAGCTGGCAACAGCCTAGTCACGATAGCTAGCTTCCTGTTTGACACTACAGATAACACTTTCATTTGTTCGGTAGAACATTGGCTCTTACAGTTGTGCATCAAAAGCTAAAGGCACAGGAGGATGTCCACTTAAAAACTGATGCAAAATTTAAAAATAAAAACATTAAATCCTGTTATATCCATACACAAAAAAACTGTCCTCAGTTTATATACTGTAAATATATAGTATATTATATATGAATAATCCTATAGGTCAATGTCCAATTTCATGACTTTTCAACTCACAGTCCAAACTCACGCATGCAAAATCACTAATGTAAAACTAATGCACTAGTTTTACTTCCAAGTATATAATAAAATATGGATTTGAAGTAAGGCCGTTTTTATTTTTTTTATTTTTTTTTATTTGCTTTCGATTTTTAATTTTGTCATTTAAGTTCATCTCTGGGGTGAGCTTTCTATTGCTGTTGTTAATTATTGCAGCAGACATGCAGACTGACTGTTGTATCCCTCTGTTCCTAAAATAGCTGGAATGCTCTTCTGGAACAGAGCGATTGTTATTGGAGATGCACAGAGACAGGAAAGTGCTGCTGGCGTATGTGGGTCTGCCTTTACTTATTTCTCTGTGGTGTCAGTGAATTTTCTCTCTCATCTTTCTCTGAAGTCTTTTTGCATCATAACCCCAATATGTAAAAGCCATGGTGTTATAATGGTCTATTTCTTTTAACGCCACTTCATTATTTACTGTCTGATAAAGGACGGTTTGGCAGAATATGTGGGAATTTACATCTGGAGAGTGTTAGATGGGTGTCAAATAGAAGAGAAGTGTGCAGCATCCCTTTGTCAGAGAAAGAGAATGAGAAAATGTGTAACATAAGAATGTTTTGGTCACGTGGTGTGACCACTCTCACTAACAGCTTCTGCTCTCTTTGGGCTTGTTGAGCAGAATTCAATCTAGAAACTTAACCCCGGAAAAAAAGCTGCAAAGACAACGTCGTTAGGGCTCAATTACTTACTCAGAAGTGTCATTTTTGTGCTCTAATTTTGACTTCTCTCTTTTAACACCCGCTACTTATCACTATTTAACTGTGCCATTGCCGTGCCAACACTTTAACCATTAATCTTTGCAACTTAATCTTCCTGAAAGTTGGCAAAGATGCTGCCGCTGCCTTCGGGGGGAAGGTGTGGCCCTCTCACATGGCTTCTGTCTCCTGCTCTGCACAGGCACGCAGGGTTGCATCATGGGAAGGGTTCTGAAGCCCAGCGACATGATCTTGTAACCTGTATTTTTTCCTTGTTTTTTTTTCTCTCATTGCTTCTCTGCTAGCTGGACTGCCATTTGCAATACTCAATGTGCAACACAGTCCTTTTCGCCGGGGCTTTTTCTGTAACGATGATTCAATCAAGTACCCCTATAAAGAAGACACCATTTCCTATCAGTTGTTAGGAGGTGTTATGATTCCCGTCACAATACTCACTGTAAGTGCATCTGTTTGGTTTTCTACTAATGGTTCTGTTTTCATCTGCTTTCATCTTCCCTCTTTTGACGCTTATCTTCATCCACTTTTACTCTCTCAACTTCTCTCTTCTGTCTTAATCCACGATTGCTGCTAAATACAGTACATTATGTTGCAACAATGCATGGTTTCAATTGCTTGCATAAAGCCGCCATTGACTCTAAGTTAATATGCTAATTGCATGGTTTTTAAAAAATGGCTTCCAAACTTTTTCAAAACTCTGCACGCTGAAGATGAAACAGAAAGATGACCAGAGGCAGCCCTTTATTTGGAAACTGATCAGCTCTACATTAGAATGGAGCTGCAGCAGCAACAGTTTGCAGAAAGACGCTAAATGTGCAGAGATGAGACTCATCTCAATCGGCACATTGGAATTTGAATAAATATGGATCCTACAAGAGAGACTCTTTTATACATATAAAAAGTATTTTGCTACAGTAAATTAAGGTAAAGCAGACACCTTATATCTTCACCCATTCACTTACAAAGATTCTGCTATCACACATCTCTGCTATCTACAGATATGAGAGCTGTAGACATAAGTGTAAGCTGTTTGGGCCTGCTCTCTGTTATCAGACACATTTCATCTCCAACCAAACCACAGCATTTGTAACAGGAGGGATTTATGAGCCATTCCTCTGATGCAAGATCAACTACACACAAATCTTTGTTATCAAATGATAAGATCTAATGATAATAATTACTCTTAGATTATTTTATGTGGACATCATCCTGTGGCCATGGTACATTATGCACAGATGAGCATTCCTCTATAAAGAGTGTGCTCGAGGAATACTTTGACTTTTTGGGGAATGAGTTAATTTGCTTTCTTGCAGAGCGTTAGATGAGACAATCGATGTCACTCTCATATCTGTCTGTTTAACCAGGACATGGTTAGCTTAGCTTAGCATAAAAAAAAATCCACCAACCAGCTCCTCTAAAGCTCATTAATTACCAAGTGAAATCATGTTTGTCCGTACACACAGTGAAGTGTTGCTGATAGACTGATCTTTATGCTATTCGACTCTAATTGGTCGGTGGTGGTAGCTTCTATTTAGCATGCAGATATTAATGTAGTATCGATCCTCTCATCTTTCTCTCAAAAAAAAAAAAATTTAAACAAGACTGCTCTGTATGAAATCGATGTTATCGACTAAATTCCATTATTTCTTTTACCCAGTTAATAATGGTGGAATCAGGGAGAATTGCCAGCTCTGATGTTGTAGCTGTCATTCAAATGCAACTTACATTTCAAATCCCGTATTTCTGTACAAACCACTAATTCTGGATCTTTTCCTCCTTTGCCCTCCCTCCCCTTCCTCCTGACAGATGATCATTGGCGAGTGCCTTTTAGTTTATCTGAAGCGTATCAAATCCAAGGCTTCTTTTGGCAGCTACATCGCCTGCATTTACAAAGCCATAGGCACCTTCCTTTTTGGTGCCGCCATGAGCCAGTCTCTGACCGACATCGCCAAGTATTCTATTGGCCGGCTCAGGCCCCACTTCCTGGATGTGTGCAAACCTGATTGGAAACTTGTCAACTGTTCGTCAGGGGCTTATATCGAAGGCTTCACCTGCGGTGGGGATGCAACGATGGTCAATGAGGCCAGGTAGGTGTTGCCATATCTCAAAGCACTGATGGATGTTGAGTTGCTGTGACAAATCAATTTATTGATTGAAAGATAATTAATCGGGGGTGTAGTTAGCACTGTCAACCCATGTTGGCTCCTGACTCGGGGGGCCTTGCTGTATGGGATCCCTTTGGGTGCTCCTGCTTCCTCCCACAGTCCAAAGACATGCAGCTGAATTGGTGACTTGAAATTGTCCATAGGTGTGTACTTGAGTGTGAATGGTTGTTTGTCTCTATGTGTTGACCCCATGATGAACTGGCGACACCAAGGTCTACCCCGCTACTTGCCCAACGTCAGCTGGGATATTCTCCAACCCCCGTGACCCTGCGAAGGATAAAGCTATAATCGAAAATGAATGGATGGAAAATTAATTTCCCATTGCTATTTGCTAGCTTTTACTATTTTGATGATCCACTGTTAATTTTCCAAGTGAAAACTTGTCAAACATCATTAACTGGATTTAAATGGAGCATCGAGTGAATTTGGTTCACGATTTGAGAGGTTTTCTGCCTCGGCTCTGGTTTTGTTGCTCAACAGATTACAAAATTCGGACAGAAAAAGCCCCCAAGTTCTGTTCTCTCCATTGTTTTGTAACATACTCATGGCACACGTAGAAAGAGATTATCAGCTCAGGGCAGAAGGAAGTATCGTGGGTGGGGAGGTTATCCGCTTCACGGACCAGCGAGCCCAGCAATAATTATGGAAGCTGAGGCCTAAAATAGTGACAAGAGCTGTGCTAGAGGTGTTTATTATGAGGACCTCTCTCCTCTATACGATCCAATTCTACCTGAATTAAAGGTAAAGTAGGTTATTCTACTTTTGGTATAGAATGTGTGCTGCTAAATTGCAGGCTTTGAGTTGTGTGTAAATGTGCCCTCTCTTCCTCTGGGCTTTGCACTGTACGTTTACCAGGGTGTGGTGCGTTTATTTCCTGGAGCCCAATCTCTACTCGGCAGTCTTTTTAATGTTAAATAAGTGACAAACCTTTGTCAGCAGGCCAAGAAGAAGGAGCCAGTGATCCAAGGCAGATATCCAGAGTTTGAAGGATTAATGTCACAACACAGTATTTCCAGTTCCTATGTGTGTGTGTTTGGGATGCCCTGCAGTAGAGTCGATAAGAGCAGCATGAGAGGAGAGGGGAGGGGAGATCGGGATACTCTTACTGTCATATGATTCCTCATGGCTTAATTTAACCATCCAGGAGAGAAGAGGCCTACTGTCAGAGCTGCACAGGGTCTGTTTTATCAACTTGGATTATCCACTTACAAACACTGTTGGTGCAGAAGTTATTAGTTTAGTATATTAGCTTCAGAGATTTAAACCATCATACAAACATAGGAGTCACAGATTCCAAACATATGCAAAGATAAGCTCCTTAAATTTGAGTTTCGGCTCTACTCTGTTCCTATACGGCAACTTGAGGAAGCCGAAAACATTGGTTTGTGATGGACATCGTTCACCACTGACTGATTGAAAAAGAAATCAAAAGATTCATGAAAATAATCCTTGAGCTCTAATTTTCATGTCAGAGGATCCCTAAATTTCACTCTCTTGCTACCGCAGGTTGGATTAGTGCAGCTAAATGCTAACAACAGCATGCTAACACACTCAAAAACAACAATGCCAACATGCTGATGCTTAGCAGGAATTTTGATGACATTTTGTCGAGGGGTTGATTAGATTTTGAGGCAGACTCCGGTACAGATGTGGATTCTGTGTCACTTTATTCGACGTTTTACTATTTGGCAACATCATGAAAAATAATAATAGAGCCATAAAAATAACACAACAACATCTCGTGGTGTTCCACCACTATGCACAATTAGATATAGATCCAAATCATAATATGGACCTGGGAGACTTGGAGGAATATGTATTGGGTCACAGTACGGTAACAGAGAGGGGTAGAGACAGTTCTATCTAGACCAAAAGAAGATCTGGATCCTCTTTTTTATCTGCTGTTGTCCACCACAACCCTCTAATCACTAATGCATGAAACTTACCTGTCGGTGAACAATTAAGTATAATTACAAGTTCTTTTGGTTCTATTCGCTGCAGGTGAATTAAGTTTAGTCATGCTCTTGTCTCTCCATTGCAGGTTATCTTTCTACTCCGGCCACGCTTCTTTTTCCATGTACTGCATGATGTTCCTGGCTGTAAGTACCATAAGAAGTTCCATATTTATCAGTAGCAATCAGTATTTACTGGACAGTAAAAATGTATTGATTTATTTTTAATTATTATATTTTTAATTATTTTATGTATTATTTTAAAATATTTTTATAATTTGTATTTATTTTTAGTATTTTATTTATTTAATGTATTTCCTAAAATGATAAACCCTTTTTACCCACAGTACTTATGAGTTTTATATTATACACCTCTGATGACCTTGTGAGATTTAGCGTCTCCGAGTGCTCTCTGTTGTGTTTGTGAAGTCCAGCCCTGATACATGCTATAGGCTGCTGATGCATTCAACACCACCAAATATAAATAGACACGGTGGCAAAGTTCTATCAGCAGCATGAAGCTCTCTCTCCCCCTGCATGGAGCACCAAACAACAGCTGACATTTAAACATGTTCTTACAAATCCTGGTTTGGTGGAGTTTATTCCACCCCTAATTAAAGAACAATCTTTTCATCAGACACCAAGAGAAACACGATACTGGATGAAGCAGATAAGCTTGTTTGGCCTTGACTGAAACAAAATGAACAGACATGTCACACTTTTGATTTTTTTTTTTTATGTCTGCTCGTGTCACAATGGAATATGGTGTTCAGCAGATTCTTACTTGAGAACAAATCCTGCTCCAGAGATTAAATTATATTATGCACTATGCATATCAGTGTAATTCTGTCAGTGAAATTGAGTTTGTTTAAAACACAGGAGGTAGTAAAAGGTAGAACAGGATGTTTGTTTGATTCCGGAGCGTTTTTATGACGGTTTCCTCCCTGACAGATTTGTCTCTAGTGTGGTGACGGTAGTGGAAATTGTGACACTTATTTATTGTGTCTCTGAATATAGCTGCTCTGTATTTTTAAAGCATTGCCTCTCTCTCAGCTCTACCTGCAGGCTCGACTCCAGGTTGAATGGGCAAGGCTGCTGAGACCTACACTCCAGTTTTTCCTGATCGCTGCCTCAGTGTACACAGGCTTTACAAGGGTGTCGGATTATAAACATCACTGGAGCGACGTGCTGACTGGCCTCCTGCAGGGCGCCCTCATGGCTATCTTGGTGGTAAGCGACGTGTCTTAATCCTCCATTTAAATGTCCGGTGTGTAGGAGTTAGGCACAGAAATGGGATATTCATAGTTATCTTTTAATGAGTGTGCAATCACCTGAAGAATCGTCATGTCATCGTTGTCATGCACTTGAAACTAAATAATTCGTCAGTGTCGGAGGAGCTGGTAGGTCGTTTTTTTTTCCAGTCAGGCTCGCAATTTACCCGTTTTCAGTCTGTATGCTAAGCTAACTACCTCATGAATATAACGTCATATTCAAAATGACAGACATGAGTGGTATCAGTCTTTGCATCTCTTATCTTTAGAGCTGTTGCTAACTCTCCCCCGTATCTTGCAGGTCTTCTGTGTGTCGGACTTTTTCAAGCCACACCAAGATCCCGGCAAAGAGGGGAACTTGGCGCACACAACCCTGCAAGACAGCACGACGAACGGAAACCACTTTGAGAGTTCTAACTAAGCTAATGAAGAGGTGGAGGATGGTGACCTCTGCTCTGTCCAAACGCACACCTAGGATTCCCAGCTCTTTCATCTCGCGCAAATTCTCATCCAGTACCCTGCACGGATTTTAAAAACGTACTTGAGTCGTACTTCAAGGGAGCTGCTGGATTCCGCTGCATACCTGAAGCTTTTGGAAGCTACACCTCAGACCTCTTCAGATTTTAAGACTTTTAGGAATGAAAAGTCCACCGATTCTCCATCTGGAAAGAATGTGTCGCCACTACCTGTCCAAGCCATGTAGATATGCTTAAATGACTGAGACAGATGCAGGTTAGGGGCTAGAGATTCTGCAAGGACAGAAACCAACAAATGATTCATGTATCTATCTACTGAGCCGGTGGGAACGCTTAGCTGCACGCACCCACTAAAGGGTCTGACCACTGCTAGGAGAGAGAGAGAGAGGAGGGTTGGAAACCTGTGAATGTAACATTGCTTTGTGCTTTCTGACCTGGAGTTAGTCTGCTCAAGGATCTGGTCTAGGACCAGATGAGAGGGCTGAGACCCATAACTTCGCTGCCTTAAGCCCAATGCTAAAGGGCTAATTATAAGAAGAATGTATGCTTCACAAGGCTAGAACATGCTTGAGACTAAAGCTGATCCTAGAACAGAATGTTAACACTGCTTCTCACTTGGAGCTGCTGACTCCAGGCCAGTGGCGTCTTATTCTCCAGCCTCACGTAGTCGCGGAGGAAGCTTGACTTAAATCACGTTTCGTTAAGAGAGTTGAGGAGTAGACGATCACGTGTTGCCTTTGCTGGACTGCACCTGCTGCTATCACAGCCCCCTGTGTATCTAATAATATAAACATCATGTGAACAGACAACAGTGTACTTTTGTATAATCTTTATGTAAAAACAAATCCCCATACAGACCTTTATTGCAAAGAAATGTTATAAGTATGTACAAGTGTCTAAAAGAAAAGAAAAGCCATTTTACTTACTACCATAAAAACAGAAGAATGTCTTTGGATGTATTATGCTATGAAAAATAAAGCATGGTTTGTGTTGTTTTCTTTCTCAACAAAATAATTTGTCCGATTCTTCACTTTGTCTAATTGTAAGGAAAACTAATAAAAGCATGTATGTATGTATTCTGACCACATAGATGGATTTACCTGAATGAAAACGGTTCACATGCAAGTCATTTCTAAACGAAGAGGGTTATGTTTTCAGTCTGGTTTGTTCATCAGCTGGATTACGGAGAAACTACTCGGCCAATTTTTCACGACTGAACAGAACATAACATAGAATGGCATGAAATGTTCCAACTCAAAGCTTACTGAACATATTGGGGAGATAAATGCACAATAATTGACCCTAGTGTGACACTAAAAAAAAAAAAAAGGAACGGGGGCCATGATATCAATAGGGGATTAATCATAACTCACACCGAGATACAGCATTTATCCTGTTACTGTTAGCACAACTGCCAATCGTGTAGGAAAGAACGGTTATTATAGGTAGAGACTAGCAGCAAACACAATGTCTCTCTTGATCTTCGTTATGCCTGCAGAGACAGAAAAAAAAGTACATTTTAATCATCATTAACTTTAACAAATGAAAAGTTTAATTCCATACAAGAGATAATTTATAAAGTTGATGGAGCAAAGTAGTGATGCCTAGTTAAATGTCAGCTAATAAAACCAGCTAATAATAATAATAACCAAAATAATAATAATGAGAATCTGGAAGTGAATTTGTGGCGTTTTTTGTTTTTTTTTGTACTTGAAAATCAACTTTTTTTTCCCTGTTGAAACACAGATTCATCGTTCTGATGTTTCTTACCTTCAGCAAACTTGTTCTCCAGTTCAGTGTTGCCTATGGCCTTGGCTGCAGAACACATTTGTCGTAGAACCTCCTCCAGACGGCGCATGCAGCGGATGATGCTCCCTACAGGAGACACAAATGCACACAGTGTTTAGTGTGTTTTTTTTTATTGCCATAATTCAGGCTTAATTTGTACTAAAAGTTGTAGCTCACTTTATACATTAAACACTTCTTACAGGCCCATAATCTTGCTAATAATTTCAAAGAGGTATCTAGAAAAGGAGCAGGTCATTGGGTTATAATTATGAGGAAACTACAGCGTTTACATGGTACAAGAGTCCTTTATGTCGGCTTCGGACTACACAACATTTTTGTCTTCTGCAATCATTCAAAACTCACCGTGCCAGTTTAGGTAATCATAATGCCATAAATTCCTGCCATGTCTTCATTGAAAAACTGGCAACACAAGTTTGGTCCCGCCCATTAGTTCACATCAAAAGATATGACGTCAATGAGGCGGGTCGATCACTCTTTACAACTAATGATCTTCTGTTTGGGGAGGAAGAGAAAGAACAAAAACGATTGTGGACCCATTCCTGGTGTCACAAACAGGAGAGTGTGGACTGTCTGTCATCCTATTGGTCAACTTTCGAACAGGTCGGGGACAATGAGAAAAAAAAAACATCTGACAGGTTACTGATTATGTCATATTCAGATGAATCAATTAATATTTTCTTTGGCTTAAAGGGAGCATTTCTTTCAAGGAAATGTCAAATTAAATGCTGGTTTACAAGACAAGAAATACAAGAGAATTTATCTCAAACCAATTACATACAAAAGTACATCACTTCCCTCTCTCTCATATTTTACTGCTGAGGTCACTGTTGGGAGTCAGATAAAAACTATGAGAAGATGGACTTTGAACCGAGTTTGAATCGAACACATAATAAATCAATGAATGAGCCTCTAACAGCCTCCATGACACTGCACATGTGATAAAGAAATCAAAGCTGACAGGTACTTGTAAAGTCCACATTGAACAACTACACTGCTTCCCTGAAATTAGTCACATGATCACCAACTGGTTTAATATTCTCCTCTAGTTGGAGCAGGTTATGTGATGACTCATGTTTTGTTTTTTTATCTGTCAGCAAGATAACTTGAAAATTTGTCACCGGATTCTGATTAAATTGTGTGTAGGGGTGGATCTTGGGCCGAGGAAGAGTATATTTAATTTCGGATTCAGGGGCAGATCTTGGCATGGATGCAGATTCTGGATCACGTTCTTCAACATTGTGAAATAGGGTCTTTTTTTGGGTAACATTTTCACAATATCGTTAAAAAATAATGAGAGCCCAATCAAAATAAAAATACCCAGACATGGACGACTCATGATGTTCCACCATCATGTGCAAACTGGATCCAGATCCGGATCATACTGATCTGGGGGATTAAAATAGATATCTGGAATAGGGAAATATGTATTGGGACACAGTATGACAGAGAGGTAAAGACATGGCACTACCAACAATATGTAGCAGGTAAATCAAATTCAGAGTCATTCAAATGGGTTTTGTTTATCTGTGAAAGATTAAGAGCTATATTTAGATGAAAATAGATCCAGATCCGCCATTACGGAAAATCATATTTTTTGATAATTCATAAACTAATGAGGATAAAACACATGATTCCAAATGATAGGCGTAGGTTTCCAGGGTAAAGCAATTAGGCGGTATTACATAAAATGCCATCAGGGGTAGATCCGTGTCAAGCGACAGCATCATGGTGACATCACCATAATGTGTGCTGTGCCCTGGGACCAATAACACAACAACCGATCTCCTCCTCACAATGAAACAAAATGGAATGCACATATTGAGCACACATGGAAGTGAAGTGTCTCTGAGTGCTTTCTAGTTAACAATGCATTATATTTTATTTGTTTACTATGTTTATTTATTTATTTTTATGTTCAGATTTTATCTAAAAAGCAACTTGTAAGAATAGCTGTCAAATTAATGTATAGAAGTTCATATAAAGTAACATTATCCTGCATGGAAAGTAATGGAGTATTAGTCAAGTAGCATAAAATTTAAAGTACAAGTACCTCAAAATTGTACTTAAGTACTGTACTTTAAAAAAAAGTAATTTTCAGCCAGATGAAGGCATTGTAGTGAAAAGCTTAGCTGGTCTAATGAGCGTATGGAGTGAGATAAGTCATAATTCCTTTATCGGGTCTGTTAGATATTAATACTGTAAATTAATAAACTGCACCTTCAAAGACGTCAGTCATCTTGCAGATTTGAGCGAACGTGGCGCCATTGGCCCAGGCATACACCACATCCATCAGGTGGGGCTTAAACTGGTTGAGATACGTCTCCTCATCCACCTCCAGCTTGGCATCTGCAGAAACCTTGGCTATGCGCTTCGCACACTCCTGAAACCGCCGAAGAACGACAGCAATTCACACTTCCAACAAAATTCAAGCTGTCAACGATCAGAAAAGATTCTGCTTCGCTTCATGTCGTCTCACCTGCATCTGTCTCAAGGGCGCTGCTAGTTGCTCAGTCAGTTTTGGCATCTCACTGGCCTGGAGGGCAAAGTGACATCATTAATGGTGTGATAGCAAACTTTTGTTTCGTAGAACTTATTCCAAACTCCTTTGAGCCTAAAATGGGCATGTTTGAAACTCTTCTACCCTCCCAAAGGAGAGCAGAATGTCTCTGCCTTCAACATTCAACACTAAAATGAGATGCAATCAAGCTGCTGACACAAAATATACTTTTTATTATTTCAAAGTAACTGTTAGTCTTTGAATGTTACCTACAGCAGCTTTAGTGGTCGGCTCTGTAACATTAGCAGCTGCTTGATTGTTAGCTCCTATTTCAACTTGCCAGTATTAATTAATAATGAAGGATTTCATGGGGAATGAGTCTTGGGTGTCCTCTAAATATTTTATACTCTGCTCTTAAAGGAATAGCCAAAATCCCAAGGTTGTTTTTGTTGTTGTTTTTTTACCAAGAGTAAAACACACAGACACATCCAGCGTCGGCATGCAAACATGACAGATGCTTGCATTCGTCCCTCTCCAACCAAGCATTTGCGACAATAGACATGAGTGGAAGGTGTGCTTGAGTTTAGTCGGGAGTTCGTTCTGAGACTGAGCAACCCAATAAAAAGATTTTTTTTTTTTAAACAATCTGACACTCCAGTGTCTCATTGATGGAACAGGCTTTCAATTAGACTAGACAAACACACAGCAACCTCAAGTTTCTGTTTTGGTTGCAGTGCAGGAGAAGCTGCCAAGGATGGGGTTGGAGCTTGAAATGTGTGGGAACGGCAATCAAATCTTTATCTCAGATAGGTTTGAACATCAGTTTGTACGGAGGAGTAGAGGAATTAAGAGTGTCTGTGTGCGTTTGTTCGTACATTCTCCTGGAAGACGAAGCAGGACAGCAGGGCGGTGGCCTGTTCAACGGTCAGATCGTTGAAGAGACCGTTGAAAATCATCTCCGTCAGCAGCAGCTCGTCACCACTGGAAAGATTCACAAACAGAGTGGACGATTGAGTGATATTCGATTACTTTATCAAACAGGATCCGATCTTTTCTCTGTGTGGCGGGAGTGATGGAGTAAGTGAGAACAGGTGGGAGAAGATGTCATTTCATGTTTCGGCCCTGGTAAGGCTCACAATTCATTAAAACACAACACGTAAAACATTTGACTAAATAGGAACCGCAGTCACTGTTGATCTCATCAAAGATGAAAAGACTTCCCTTTTAGCTTGACTTTGTCGAAACATGTGCCCGGCAGATTGTATAGTCAACAATGTCATTAAAATAAAGAATAAAGTTGACAAAGGCTAAACTTTTCCTTAAATTCAATTCAGTTTTAAAGGGACAGGTCACTCCAAAATCAAAAAATACATATTTTACTCTCACCTGTAGTGTTATTCATGCATCTAGATGACAGGCTAGCTAGGTCTGTGGATTATTTTGAGTGATCGGATCAGGATTTCTGGAGACAGACATTGTTGATGAGTTTTCAGATGTATTTCTTTTGGCACTTTGAGCACCCAAATTGAAGTATAATGTGGTTCTATTATATTTGAGAGAAGGTAAAAAAAAAAAAGAAAAGACTCTAAAGCTCATGACTCAAAAACACATCAACTCACATCAAAACAATCTAAATGGATTGGATTGGATTACAGATAATAGGAGAAATGTATATTTTGATTTTGGGGTGCACTGGACCTTTAATAGAAGTAGAAACAAATTAGGTGCAGCATTTATCTGTAGGCAAAAAGACAAAATGAAAAAAACAACACAAATTAAGAAGCTGCATTATTTCCATATTTATACATTCGATTCCGCCCGAAGCCATTTACCCCGTCTTCCCCCACGCTCTCACCCACACTTCCTGTCCAACACTTCCTGTCATCACTTCACTTCACTTTCTCTATCAAATAAAGGCAAAAATGCCCCCAAAATAGTTTTGTTAAACACTTATACAATTCTCTGTCCGTCACTACCTGCTTATTTCACAGGCGACCCGCCCTTTCATCTCGATGACATCAGACGGACTGGCGAATCCAAGACGTCTCAGAACTCTCTTCCTGCACTTCAGCTTGTCCATCTGCAGGACGGTCCGAGCTTTCTTCAGCTCTCGTTTGGCCGTTCGAACGTCTACTGCAATCTAAAACACACACATACGTGTTGTTATACATCCTTTACCTGACGTCAACTTAAGAGAAGCTCCTCCAAGCTTTCTTGAAAACATGAAAATTGCTAAATGCAATGTGATGACTGCCAGCTTTTCTGTGCATGAGGTCATTTCAAACACCACGTTAACCTTCGCGGTGATGAAGTGGAGCGTTTGACTTATCTGCTGACAGATGTTCATCCCTCCCTATCTGTCCTCGATGATGTCTCTTATCGGCTTTGACCTTTACCCTCATCATTACAACACCTCAGAGGCAGAGAGGCAAACACATGCATCACTCAAAAAAAATTATACTTAGATTTTTGAGAACCCGAAGCCTGATTTCTCCGAACTGGTGGCTCCATGTGAGATGGTGAAGAAATGTTTTACAAATCAAACAAAGAGCTGGAAAGTTTAAACTTTCCGATCCTCCCGGACGAAAATGCTGGGAAAAAAAAACATCACCACAAACAGCAAGTATCATATTGATCACACTCAGTAGGGGTGGTAACAGTACTGTAAAGGCCAAGTGGAAGTCATCTGCAGAAATGAGACTGAGGATTAGCTGCAGGGGGCCTTCCAGGGATTGGAAAAGGAGCAGGTTAATCTCTCACTCAGCCAATCTAACAAAGTAATCCCATTTACACTGCACTGTATAAATCTATCATTTCACAACCTGCAGAAGGCCACAGAGGGATGTAAATGTTTATGAAAATTGTCAGACGTGGTCTGGTTTGTTTCCACCCCCACCGGTAAAGCTAATGTGGGTGTTGTGCATCTATCACACTTTGCTTTTTTAACACCCCGAATATGTTCTGAGTCAAGTATTACTGAACAGAGTAGTCTGATGGGGCCCTTGATCTTTCTGCACAGCAGAATCTGTGTGTTGTTGTTCGAATGAATGAAAGGAACATATTAAGGACTTCTGGCAATATGTTCCATACACTTCCTGAAGTCTTGCCGATATAGAGTATTAGAATGGGATTAAATACTCTATTACTTAATGTTAATTATGTCCACTTTCCTGTTACACAGAATATCATTTGTTTTAACAGAAAGTGAAGCAACTGTTTTATTTTTACAAACTGTACGTGTTGCATTTCTTTATTTCTCATCTGGACTTTTTCCTGCCTGTGTGACCTGTCTGACTTTTCCTTTATCATCTCTATGAAGGTTGACATTTGTGTTTTTAAGTCTCAACAACTGTTGGATGTATTTCCATGAAATTTGGTGATTGCTTTTTATCTAGTGCCACCAGGTCAAACTTTTCGTTTGTCCAAATCTTTGATTTATAACCAAATCTCTGCAGGAGCTCATGCGAGTAGTAGGTCTTGGTGAAGATGCGCCTTCCCAGTCTTTTTGCTTATGGTGCTAAACCAAAATCATTGATCAACCACAATTTCACCACTTTTATTCCGGCAAAGTCAACAAACATGCCAACCTTAAAGCCACTGGGCCGAAACGTTAGGAATAAAAGTGGTGATACTGAGACTAGTCAATTTATCCTGAAGTTTTGTTTGTGCTACCTTTTTACGTTTGGGTATTTTAAATTGGAGCTCATGTGAGTATTGTGTTCAACTGAATTCCCCGATGAAGGCTTATCTTTTCAAAGCTAATGACATTTCCATCAACCTCAGCTGTACTGTCGTTATGTAACCTCTAACTAAGGGTGACGCCTTGTAGGAATAATGTCCTGCTTCCTTCCTGTGTTTTTTCTGCATGAGTATATGTGGCCAAAGCCGACCTGTCTGGTATGTAAAGACAAAGAAAGGTCACTGATTATAATCTAACAAAGGGTAGCAAATATAGGTACTAGGTACAAGATATAAGTAAATCACATTTGAATAGCAACAAACTAAACTGTGGTCTGTTGTTAAATGGTTGACTTTTATCAGTGTTTTCTATGGCTGACCTTAAACTCTCCCACAAACTGAAGTGACATGCATACACACAGTCTCTCACCAGAGCTTTCTTCTCACAGAGAGAATAAACAGATTCCAAGTTGGGGTCACTGTGCAGGGGGTGAGAGTACATGCGGTGCTCAAAGGCCTCCACTTTCTGAATCACTTTCTTTAGTGCGGTGTCTTTGATGCCCATGTCATCTATGGGGTCCAGCAGAGGAACGCCATCTGGGAAACGTTTCTGCACCTCCTGAAGACAAAATGAAGAGCAACAATTTCGATAAAGATTTCTCTTGACTTCTACAAGTTCTTTGTTGCCATTTCGCTGCAGTTTGTACCTGTATGGACTTGAGCATGAGCTGTCTGTTGTCAAAGGGCCTCAGGTCTTTGGGGATGTAAAGGCGAACGGAGCTGATGGATGTCAGGAGATGAAGCATCACTGGGACCACCTGGACAAAAACAAAAATATGTTACAGTCACATCTGTGCATGTAATGCATTTAATATAAGCATGTTGAGTGTGTTAAGTTAACCCACCTGCATTTCTCCAGTCTCCCCTGGAGCAGCAGGTTTAGCAGCCTCAGTCGCAGCATCTTTAACACTGTCCTTACTACAGTGGAGCAAAACCTCCACCACATACAGTGGCTCAGAGTCTGTACTGGTCTAAATGGGGAAATGCACATTAGTCACAGCAAATATTGATTCACATACCTGCGATACTGTGACACCGACTAACCTTCACGTTAGACTTCTTGCAAAAGTTTACAACAACTCCCCAGCCGAAGTCAGCCTCTTCATTTTTCACCTGTGGGATCAAAACAAAGATCCATTAAACGTGGTAAAAGTCCGTAAACATTGTCATCAAACTGTAAGCGTGTGAAGCCCTACCTTGACAAGTCGCCCCGGCTGCAAGAAGGGCAAGCAGTATTTGGGTTTGTGAATGAACTCTTGTATCTCTTTACCCAGTTTGGCCAGCTGCTGTCTAATTTTAAAGTAAGTGACCACACTCTCTTCATTGGGAATCTCAATGCCGTGGTACTGCTCCTCATACTTCTTTATTTCTGCACAGAAAAAGCAGCAATATGTTTCAAATCCAGGCGAGAATACGGGCACAACAGAATAATTTCATTCTGCATTTCTAAATCTTTGTGGATTCTGTGTCAGATCATTCCAGTCAACTTTTTAGTCATTAGCATGTTATTAGCATGTCTCATCAAAGAGAATGTCATTTTAAATCATGGGAATCCATTTCTCACAGCACATGGCAATCACAAATACAGACATCGTTGTACTGTCTGATTTTCTATGGAGGTTACTTAATCATCCAGCCTGGTCTGTACTGTAGTGAATATGGAAATATGCTTACTCTCCACAACACCAGGCAAAGCCCTGTAGTGCTGAAACTGGTAGAAAGATTTTTCCAGCATGTACTCCGGGTTGATCTCCTCCACGCGCAGCAGGTTGAGCACCATGTTGTAGGTCAGGTGGAAGGCACTGTTTAAAGGGTCTGCTGAGCCCTGTGGTACACAATATAAACCCAACAGAATGAAACTAAACATATAAAGAAATGCTTTTAATATAATTACATACATTACATTATACTGTGCTTAAATTATGTGTTTTGATCACATTATTGACCATACGCTAAAAGTGCCAAGTAGGTATGAGGTCTACATAAGTGCAGACTGAAGTCACTTACATAAAACACAGAGGAGGATTTTGCAATCCCAACCTCTTAAACTCTAGAACCCCAGATGACAACTTTCTCCAAGACACAACCTCGTTGAAAAGCAACTTATTTATTACAGCTATTGAGATGCGACTGTGTTGTCACACTTTTGACGGAGCACCAAAAGTCCAGATGATTCATATTCATATCTATGAATCATAGAACAACTTGTGAGTCACTTCTGACATTTCCATACAATCGTTCAAACGAACTGTCGGCCACATGGCGGGGAAATGTGTTTCTTTTTCTTGTGACGAAAGAACATGCACACAGCGCTAAAGCAGTTTGTAAAGATGTGATTGATGAGTAGCTGTTGCTTTCAGAGAAATAACTTAATCTTGTACTTAAAAAGGAGTGTACTACACCCATATTCACAGTACCTTCAGTAGCTGTTTGCCTATTGCTGGACTCATCTTCTCGTCCACCATGAAAATAACAATACCCCTGTCGTCCATGCCTCTCCTGCCGGCTCGCCCAGACATCTGGATGTACTCGCCTGATGTAATCTAGATCACATGAAAACACACATTAGGACAGGGATGGATAATGACAAAGTATCGAAACCGACATTTAGAACTTCTCATCTTATTCTTGCTTCAATACTTTCCCCAATGCATGCGCTCATGACCCGTCCTTAAAAATTTACCGCGTCATGTTCAGTCATGTGCCTCCAACCTGTCTGACTCACGTTAGTCCGTGTTCACCCAAAACAAAGCTACACGCCAAGTGGTATGGATGGCACAAGTCCAAAAAGAGTCAACAAATAGGTTTCAACCAGAGGAGCTTGTAGCTGCTGCATCACTCATTTGGCCACATTTTAGCTGAAGACGACGCAGCACAAAAATATAAAAATATGCCAGCTTTAACAGTTCAGCATATTTACAGTACAGACCTTGTCAGAGAACTTTGCAGGCAGTATAAAAAGCATTTAAAATAAATAATCGTACATCAATCATAATTAAGGTAACGTTTCAAATAATTGTAATATTTATTTGAGGTCATATCGCCCAGCCCGACATCAGGATGAAGGAACAATTCTAGTGAATGCTTCTCTATGTCTGTAATATAATAAATATTTATTGATACAACAAAAATATATTTAATACTGGGAAAAGAGCTTGATGACATAAAGCGATGGAGAGAATATATTCATATTTAAGAGAGAATATAACCAAATACTTCATAAAAACAGATTTGGTGTTTATACAGTTAGTGGTAAGCCAAGTTTCTACATTGGTAACACACAAATTTAGATGATGAAAATGCCCCATGAAGAATAGAGTGAACCAGAAGCCTCTGAGGACTATTCTCTGCATCACACATGGCTCTGATTAAAGCCCACAAATCCGCTGCTCTGTGAGTGATATGAAATGCTGAAAAAAAAAAAGAAGAAAAAAAAGGCGGATGCAATTATTTTTATGTTGAAATGATGTGATCTTCATTTCAGGCATGCCATGAGATCAGCTCCTCATTCGAAAGTGTGTTTCAGGAATGACAGTTGTGTGTATTTAAATGTGCCTGCGTGGAGCTTTGGCACCATCGGATGCACCAGATGGTCCTGATAAAGCTCTTGGAGGAGAGTTCCTCTTCTCTCACATATTCTTTTCAAGCCTTTGTGTGTGTGTGTGTGTGTGTGTGTGTGTGTGTGTGAGCTGCGAATCAATGCATATGAGGTGAAGATGAAGGGCGCTTCGGCACACACACACACACACACACACAGCCCCTGCTCTTATAAACACTACGTGGCTGTTTATGTGGCGATGCTAGCTGCAGGACTTGAAGACCTTATAAAGGCCTCAAAGCAATTCGCCGTGTCTCCACACTGCACACACAGTAGAGCTGTTTTACTAATGACAACTCAATGAACATGCAGTAACCTGAGAATAATAGTCTGGCTTTGCTCTCCTGTTGGAGGTTTATGGACTGAGTAGCAGCTCTCCACAAAAGAAGAAGGAATATTTCCAAGGATGCATGTCTGGTGGACATAAACTGTAGTTTTTGGCTTATTTTATTCCTCAAGTGTGCCCACAGCTACAGCTATGGAAATCACAGTTCCACAGCATAATATACTTGTTAGGATTTTGCATGTAACATAGTATGAGGGGACAAGAATGCAATAAATGTCCGGTCTGAATTTTCTCTTATGTGACAATAACTTTGTGTGCGTGTGTGTGTGTGTGTGTGTGTGTGTGTGTGTGTGTGTGTGTGTGTGTGTGTGTGTGTGTGTGTGTGTGTGTGTGTGTGTGTGTGTGTGTGTTCTTACAAAGCGGTGATTCTTGCCGTCAAACTTGCGTGCGCTGGTGAAGAGCACAGTGCGAGCCGGCATGTTGATGCCCATGGCGAATGTCTCTGTAGCAAACAGGGCCTGGAAAGACAATAAAAATTTTCAACATGAAGACAAATCTCCTTGCATTGTTCTTATGTCATTTTCAATTCCGCTTTAAAAAAAACACAAATTTAGTACGAGTGTTTCAGATTAGAGGGTGTGCGCATCTTTGAGGTTTAACAAATGTGTCCACTGTGTTTTGTTCTTCAGAAAACATCTGGAGGACAATTTCAAAAATGCAAAATGAAAAAGATGGTGGGGCACCCAGTCTATAAATCTTGCGATGCACTCACCAAGGAAAAAAAGAACGCTCCTTAAGAAAAAGGAAATCTTCAAACATGTAAAAGAAATGTGCCGTAAAGTCAGGCACTCATGCATCGTTCAATCCGCTGAGGACTTGGGAGTCATGTAACTTATCCTCAATGTTTGAGTGCCTAAAGATTCCATTGTTTGCTTACAGTCGTCAGTCAGTCGTCTTCTTTACTGACGTTTGTTTGCACATTGCTACGTTTCTAGGCATGTTACTGCCACTGACTGTTGGTCGGTGGAAAACCCTGATTTCCACAGCAGGACAGGTCAAGGTCACAAAACAATGCTACTAGAGGTCGAATACTTCACAAGGTACCTTTAAAGGTTAAATAAGTGGGATTTTGACGTATATTTTACCTTTAATTTTTCTTATCCATGCGGAAAATATCAGCTCTGTGTATCAATTCTCAACATTACCACTAAACATTTGTTTATTTTCACTTCTGCTGTATGAATGTTTAAATTTGAGCATATGAAACCTAACTGTAATAAACCTAGGGGGAACACTGTTTGAAGACCATTCAAATTGAAATACTTGCATTAACACTGCAGAGACGGTTAAAACGTATTAGTCTAAGCGTGTTCACATGAGCATCTTGATGCAGACACAGTCGTACCTTGAGCAGGCCTTCAGAGAAAAGGATCTCTATGGTCTCTTTCAGAATGGGCAGCAGGCCGCCATGGTGGATTCCTATGCCCCTCTTCAACAGCGGAAGCACATGCTCCACCTGAGGAACACCGAGAGCATTAAGTGGTTTGTCATCAGCACCAGAGAGACTCTCATAGTTTAAAAGTAAAATGTACGGTTGACTTTGACATCTCTTGTGTTGTAACTGTCTCCCCGCTGACCATAATTACTTCAGTGTGGCTGTGACTCAGCACAGCAGGTTAAAATGAAAGAAGCAGAATGTTTGAGCCCGTGTTGACATTATGTGTGCAGTGATTTACATTTAGTGCCTTTTAGCTGTCCTATCTTAGCAGAAAATGACTGAGAAGGAGATGTCAAAGCCATTTTTCTCAGATTCTACAAAGTGGTAACGCCTGGTTAAAAAACTGGAGTGAGAACAACGTGGTTATAAAAAATTTAAAAAAGACCAGTCCTCCTCACCTGAGGGAGTTTCTTATCTTCGTCTGAGAGACAGTCCACTGCGTTGTTGAACACTTCCTCCACCAGGCGTTTCTCATCATCTGGAAGAAACAAACAAAACATTTCTCAACAACTTCTTCTCATAGCTGATGAGAAAATGTTAATATTAGCCACAAGAAATTTCTTACATCCTGATTACTGTGTGTCTCAAATACTCCTCCACAAACTCACACAGCTTGGAGGTGAATTTGAAGGGTCTCAACCAATAGAACGTCTCTTGGCATGTTTGGTTTGCTTGCAGGAAAAGTTGAACCACTCAGGCAGAGAGCAGAGACAACTATGCTGCTGAATTTGCTGCAAGTCTGTGTGTTAACCCTAAATTTTAACTGATTTTGCAGCCACAACAGTTTCTCTAATATATGTTATTTTGCAGAATTTCTTATTCGGTTTTGGAAATTATTCACATACATCAGTTTTGTTCGTCAGATTCTTTAAGCCACTGATTGAAGCTGAAGTCTGACGACAAAAACAAGCAAGCACTTCGCTGCAGCCACATTTTTAACCATCAATTATCATTGTCATAGGTTATATGAGAATGGATTGAATGCACTACCACAACCAGTGTCCCATTATTGTACTGATTGTTTGCTTTGGCTAGTTAGCTATCTCTGTCCATGTGGAAATGTAGCCACATGTCTTTCTTTATTCGTAAAACTATTCTGGGAAACCTTCCTTCTTGTGTTAGTCAGAAACTTGGAATTCATCAAAGGCTGATGGCCTGGAATTTATTTTTAATGTGAAATGACTTCAGTGTCAATGGGACCATTGTTATGCTTTAATAAAAAAGCAATACCACAGAAAGAAAAAAAACCCACACAGGGCTGATGTGAAAACAGCGGTGCAGCCAATGAGAAGTCCATCGCAGTAAAACAGACTGAGGAAAACAAATGTAAGAGGCAGGCCATCCGCTTTCTTTGATACATGACAAACAGAGCAGGGTTATAACAGACCCAGGCTTATTCACTTTTATAAGGGCCAGATATGAAAACACTTCAAGCGCCAAGGGGCTCGATATCTACATTTATTATGTCTAACCGGTAAAGCTATGAATTGAAAGGTGTTCAAAGAATGTGGGCGAACATCTGAACCTGCTGGAAAGTCTATTCTGAGTTGTCTGGAGACCTGGAGTCTGTCTGCCCCATTCGATCGTATCCATTCCCTGTTGAACTTTGTTTTTTTTTATGTTATAGAGGGACATCGTGTGATGGCATTTGATGCTGCTAACATGACATGAGTTGCTAGCACTGGCCTAAGCTGCAGCAGAATATTGGTTGCAGCTGCAAGCAAACATAAGCGCTAACTGATGCTAGCTCTGCATAGCCGTGTCAATAGCATGAGCGCCGTTGATGTACAGGATTAAATTAGAAAAACAGAAATACTCTCATTGGAGGAAAATATTTATATATACTTTTTTCATATCTGTAAACAATCAAAGGGCCGCATTGAGACCTGAAACCAGTTTCTTCTCTGGTTAAGACAAGACCTTTGTCGAGTTGTAGAAAATGCAAACTGTGGAGTTCAAATTTGATAGACATGAGTACACATCAATTTTTTTTTTTTTTTTTTTTTTTTTTTGGGGGGGGGGGGTGAATCAGAGATGCTGTTGAGATGCTTTATTTGAAGTAGAGAGTCAAGTGTTTTTGGAGTTTGACTCATACTTGAGACTAATAGTCAGGATATTTTGGATTCTGCGGCATCAGTTTTCCCCAAAAGTCCCACAAGTTTGACTTAAAATTGAAATGAAAGATCTGGGGGTCAACAAATCATCCTCTGTGGACAGTAAATATTCAAACCAAATCCACAGCTATGCCTGTAATTTCTGAAATATTTGGCTCCGGACCAAACTACTGGATGGACGGACTTCATCATTAGCGGCAAAAACAACTATAAAGTTGTTGTGCAACCAAAAAAAAAAAAAAAAACTTCTACTGCTAGTCCGAATCCCAACAACTCACTCTGGTTCTATGTCCACCTGTCAGTCTCTGCATGAACCTTCTGTAATGTGTCTATTTGACATTGCAGTTCTGCACTCAGTCAGTTGTTGTTTTTTTAAGCACCAGTCGGTCCCCTGACTCCAACATAGCTCTGCTATTCCACTAACACTGCCAGAAACTATGTGTCATGGGGGGGGGGGGGGGGCTGTCGTTAGTGCTCACAAACACAGCCTGAGGAGGCGATATGGAAGAAGGGAAGAAAGCATGCATAAAGTAGAAAAGGTAGAGGAAGGGAATGGAGGGTTGGAGAGTAGCTTGTTGGGAATGAGAGAAACCAGGAGAGCTACGAGTCTCCCTGTCCTCATTATAACCCACCCACACACACAAACAGAGGAACTCCATAACACCAACATTCTGCTATATATACACACACACTGGTTAAACAATCTGGCTTCTCAACTGTTTGCAGCAGGGAATTGGTTCCCAAGAGTTTCTACATCAGTGGTTTTCAAAGTATGGTCAGCGGACTAACAGGGGTTCTTGAGGCGTTTCAAGGAGGTCCCCTGCAAAAAGGGGAATCATTTATTTCCACTATAGTTCATTCCATATGTGGCGTGGGTATCAAGAACCGGTAATCTATTATTTCCGGTTCCAAACTTGCCATTATCGAAGCATCGATGAGCTTCTGGACAAACGGTGCTGCTATTGGTATTTATGCAACATTCATTCTAACATAGCTGGCATATTCAAATGGCTGGTGCTAAATTGAATGAGTGGGGGACGGGAAAGGCGGACTGCACCGTGTGATGAAAGCATTGATTTCAAATGCCAGACGTCAATCTAATCTGTGCTCTCCTCTCCGGTCACGATGGCAGACAGGGCAAGACGTTTGTGTGGGCGCACTTAATGAAACTGAATGAAGATGAATCCAAATGCAATATATGTAAAAAGGTCGTGTGTTTCGATATCGTCGGACACACACTGAACACACACTGAAATAAATCCGTGGTCTATAAGTCAGTAAAATAACTCAGGACACAGTCAACATCCGTTTGCTAACCAAATAGCTAACATGGAATAAATCACAAGCGTGAACAGCTGGGTATCCTACTCAGAGCCTTAGGTACAGAGTTTGGCCAGCTACGCATGTCAAGGTGTAAATGGTGTGAGTGTTCGACAACATGGTAGGGATCCAGATCCACAGTTACACCTGTGTCTATTTATCTCAACAACTGTACAGAGACTGTTTTCTATCGTTTCCTGACATGGCAACCCATCGAGTGCCTGTAGTCCATTATCACAAAGGGGGCTATTTTCTCATGTTTACAGAAGAATTTGTCATGCTCAGCAATTATTATGTGCAGGCATTAGTTTGGAAATATACCAGTTTGTGAATTATACAGTTCTACATGATGAGCTCTGCAGCCCCAGAACATAATGTAGCCAAGTTAAACTAATTTATTTATGACAACCAGGTACTGTAGGGAGATAAACCCTGGTTACCAACCAATCACAATTAATTACGATTAATCACAAGTTGAATATATACATATATAGTATTTAAATAAAGCTTTTTTTTCTCTAGATAATTGACTAAAGATGTTACATAATTTAATCCTTTACAAATCACATTATTCTATGTCAACATTTCTTTGTGCAGTGAGATTCTCTTCAGTCCGCTGAAATGATTTTACTGCCATCCATCTCATTTTTAAGACAGTCTGTTCCAGAACAAAACACACAAAACTGCTGGAAATGAGAAATGGACCTTGGCAGAGTTTTTTCCAATTTGCAATATTGATGAAAAAATTGCAGCGTTAACGTAAGCGAGACCTTCGGTGTTGGAAAAGATCAGCATTAAAACAAACCATTCACATTGATAAAAAAAAAATGTCATAACGTAGGGAAAACAAATCAAGATGAGGGAGGAAAAGGTTTCCCAAGATTTCATGCTCATGTTTTTTTTATTTCATTGAAAAAGCCTGAAGTAGGTGCACATGAGCCAAACTCAATGTACTGTTGGACTTCCTCCCATCCTGCAGAGATTTGTACTCATGAAGCAACTTCACTTATCTACTGAACCAAACAACAGGATCGACTGTGCAGGCACAATAAGCCATATTCATGGTATTAGCTCAGTGGGGAAGATTTATTCAGCTCAGCTTGCCAACAGTTTAGCATTTCGGTCGGAGGTTTTTGTTGCCTAATTTCAACTTCCTCCCTAACTCTCATAGCAATTTGCCACAAAAATGTATTTGTTTTGGCACTTAGGTGTGCAAACCCAATCTGATAGACAATGTTTTCATTGCTGGCCTAACTGTTGTGTCAGAATGGAAGATATTAAGGCTGCAACGGATGATTATTTTGATTATCCTTGCTTACTCTTTTTGGAAGAATGTTAGAGAATATTTAATTTCCCACAGCTCAATATGATATCCTCAAATGTCTTGTTTTGTCCAACACTCCAAAAAAAAAATGTGTTTGCCATCTCAGCTTGAAAATGGTCTAAAATGATTGATAATTGAAATAGTTTCAGATTAATTTTCTGTTGATCACATCTATGAATCAATGTATTGTTGCAGCTCTAGAAAATATTACATTTGTGAGTGGGCTACAAATCAAAGTTAGCAAGTAAACTGCATTGTGAGAGACATGTAAACACAGCAATCACTGATTTCATGCTCAATCTGCTTTACACATAGTTTGACATCACCCGTCTTAGCAAAAAAAAGAAAAGAAAAAAAGAATCTGATGTGAACATTGCACTATGCATACCTCGTACTGTTTCACAAAACAACCAGGACTATTGTACTTACTCAAACTGAACAAGTGCTTGCAGGAGTATTGCAAATACACATACCTCTATTAAAGTCTAGCTTGGCCACCTGCAGAGCGTAGGCTTCACACTCTTTCTTGCTGAAGCTGAAAATGATGACAGGCTGGAAGTTCCTCTCCATGATCATCTTCACTATCTTGAACACACTGGATGGCCCTACAGAAATCATGTATGTGAGAGCACATGAACAAGAATTCTGATGGAAAGTATTGAACTGAAGGCATCTTGACATTTCATGAATGAAAGCCGACACACACACACACACACACACACACACACACACACACACACACACACACACACACACACACACACACACACACACACACACACACACACACACACACACACACACACACACACACACACACACACACACACACACACACCTTTAGTGCCTCCTTTCCGTCCTCTCGGGTCCCACTTGCCCCCTCCGCTGGTGCTCCCAGAATCCCCTGCATCTCTCAGCACCTGCATAGCTGTGTTGAAATTGTCCTCCCTGAAGTCTCCCTGAAGAAAAACAAAATACATGCAGATGTTATGCATCACATCTATCATGTCCAGATTGGTCCCAATGGATGCATCCAAAGCTTCAATGGCACTCAGTCAACTGCACTCCTCTGCCAAGGCTGAATGATCCTACACATCTTACATAATCACTTCTGGATCTGAAAAATCATAAAACAAATCATACTTAACTGGATACATGTTCTGAAACTGCGACCATTCAAACCCCCATTATCTCAGCTACATGTTGGAGGGACTTGGGTCTTTCTGGTCCTATGTGTTACTGTGCAGCAGCTAAATAAAGAGCACCCCCCTACTATACATATTATGATCTAGAAGACCCAGTGATCCAGATCTGCACAACACTATACCCACACATGGATATTAACAAAATAAATGTGTGATTTTCTTTTTTTTACATCACGTTTTATATATTATTTCCCAAGAAATTAGGGTAAATGTCGAAAAATACGCTCACAATTCTAACTATTGTAATAAAGAATTTCTGGATCCCTTTTATCCAGATCTGCACCAAACTTTTATGGGATTTGACCTGACCCATGACACACCGCCCCACAAATTATTGTGTTAATCAGTGAATTAGTTTTTGCATAATTCTGCTAACAGAAAAACAAAGAAAACAAACCACCAAACAGACAGGGGTCAAAACATGTCCTTTATAGTGGAGGTAATCAGGAGAAAGAGAATCTGAGCCAAAGAAACCAGACACCTCAAGTCTTCTACAGGATTAATTAGCCAACTGTCCTCCTTAGCTCTGACAGACCTCAATGAGTGCAGTTTTATGTGTGGCCTTACATTCTCATCAACAACCAGGTGGAGTCCATCACCCCCTGCTGGGAAGATGTAGTGCTGCAGCGGAGTAGGACGGTAGTCTGTGTAGACTACATGGCACGGCTACAGGAGACATGAGACAGAAACATTTCATTAATTACACATCAAACAGGAAAAACACAAAGAAGTGTCATCCTAATCCTGCCATACAGAAAGATGATTGTCACCACCTCATATGAGATACAGGACATGGGACAAAGTAACTTAACACTTATAATTATTTCATGTGCCAGTACTACATCCCACCTGCTTATGTAGGTGGCAAATCCACTCAGCAAACTGTCTGGCATTGGGGATGGTGGCAGACAGGAAGACATAATGCACATTGTCGGGAAGAAGAATGATGGTCTCCTCCCACACCACACCACGCTCTGAAAGACACAGAGAGCAGATGAATTGTTAAACACAATGGGCATCTGAGAGAAAACGTCTGCATTCTTATCCGAAACCCTTGGCTAGGAGTTAGAGTGTTATATATTTTATTTTAGTTAACTTTGGTATCATACTTAAACTTCCAATTCGTTCTAACTCATTGACTTCAGGCCAAATGAGTATCTTTTTTTGGCCTGTGGAGAAAGACACACCATCTGTACATGAATTATAAACCAGGTCTGGACCACTTATTAATTTTGTTCCAGCCTAATAAAAATATGAGTATGAGACAACTGATGACGTGACGAATTATTTTAATTACTCAAATGTGCATCCTAAAATGGAATCTGTTTGAACAAGTGGTTCTTGTATGAGGTGAAATGTTCCAAACCACAGTGAACGTGAGTTAGTCCATTTGTATTCTGTACATACCGGCATCTCTCATGTAATGGATCTCATCAAAGACGACCCACCCCACTTCCCTCATGATCTCAGAGCCTCGGTACAGCATGCTCCTCAGGATCTGGCAGGACAACAGTTTATCATGTCAGGCTAACTTCTCCATGCTGCTTCACACTGATTCTCTGTCAAGTGGGAAGTCTTACCTCTGTTGTCATGACGAGACAGGAGGCGGTGGGGTTGATGGTGACATCACCAGTCATCAGTCCCACATCCTGAAACTCCTCGTACATCTCTCTGTACTTCTGGTTGGAGAGGGCCTTGATGGGGCTGGTGAAGATCACTCGCTGCTTCTCTCTGAGGGCCAGGGCAATAGCATACCTGAAAGAGGATTTTTATAAGAGTAAAGCAGGTTAGATCATGATCTGAAATTACTCGTCAAAGAACTGAAACTGAAACAAAGTCAGACAAATAGTTTAAGTGAATTTTTTACAACATGGTCCTTAGTGATATCATGTTTACTGAAGATACTCACTCAGCACAGACAGTTTTGCCAGCGGAAGTGTGTGCAGACACAAGCACGGACTCATTGTTGTCAATGCATAAGATGGCCTCGCGCTGGAAAGGGTCAAGAACAAAAGGGTATTCCTGCAAGACAAGAGGCGGGGTCAAAAAAATTGAAAAAAACCAACAACACAGGAGTAATGCTAGCCCTTTTAAAGCAACAAAAACTAGAATAACTTTTTTTTTATCTAAATGAAAGCTTTAAAAATGTATTAAAGTGATTAAATTAATTCCATGAGTAGAAGCCCTGATTAAGAGACCTTCATACCTTGGCTGCTTTCCCAACTCGTGGTTTCAATGGTTTATACTGGTCATTGGCAGGCAGAGCAACCTGTTGGGAAAAGACAGACTCATTAACAATTGAAGCTTTGACATTTAACATCAGACAACTCATAAAGGTGACATTTAAAGAAAAACCCTAGTTTGTCTTTGTTATAAATATTATGTGATTTATATGAGATGACTTTTAAAGTAGGCCACCCTGAAGCCATCTTGGTGTCATGTGTTACAGTGCTATTCACAGCAATGCTCCAACAAAATGTGAGGGAATAGCTTATCCGAAATATTAAGCTGTTCTGGCAGATTGTGGCTAAACAATGTTGCCAAACACCTTACAGAGACAACAGCTTTCTGGTTTGTTTGTCACCCATACGTAAATTTGCTTTCTTTACCTCATGCGAGCATCCTTCCACAGTATCGACTTGTTCCACCCTCACTTGGGGCATAAATTCTGCCAGACTTGAGAAAAGAAACTCCAGTTATTTACATAGCAACTTAAATAAATATCCTCAGCAACATTCAAGGCAGATATTTCACCTCACAACACTCCAAAGTCCTTAATTTGAATGACATGAAGTTGAACTGATACCTCTCTGAAACAGTAACAATTGAATGCAGCAAAGTTCACTAGGCTAGTATTTATAAGTGAGCTGCATTACTTCCTGTGGTGGAAAGTAGTCAGGCAGCAATATCTCTATGTTAAATATATTTTCCTAATAAAAGCCCTGCATTTAAATTTTGACATGAATAGAAGTAAAGAAGTTATATCAGCTAATAACGCTCAAGGGATTTAAGAACTTAACTATCATTGTTTGGCAGATGTGAGCAAACCTTTTTTCTCTATTTTGAAATTGGTTGTACGTCTATATGTAGCACACAATTTTTAGAGAAATAGTCACGGTTACTTCATCCAACTAATCATAAATGACCAAAAAGTAAAATAATAAAGTAAATAAGGAACAACATATGGGTAATTGTTTTCTTATGACACAAACTACCTAAGGAATTTTATAAATAAACACACTGCATTTTTAAATCCCTTGAGGGTACAATTCAGAAGTGATAAAAAATGACCATGTTTCTGGGTGTTGTATAATTGGATTATAAGAAATGCATTAAAGTGTAAGCAGCATTTTAACGTAGCTGGTCGAGGTGGGGATCATTTTAAAGGTGGGATTCTGAATTCAGAATAGCTTCGACTACTTTACATAATGATGAGCAGCAGTTTAATCTGTAAGTAACATGTAACTAAAGCTCTACACTGCAGTGGAGTAAAACATGAAGTATTTCCTTCTGAAATGTATAAATACCTGAGTATTTGAGTAAATGATGTTAGCATTGTTTTGTTGATATGCGTACCTAATGGTAACAGAATGCATGAGCAGGCAGAAGTTAGATCAACACCCAAGCTTACAGCAGAGGAACATAATGTTAGGATGTAACTCATCTCACTTTAGGTCATTAGCTGATACTGTCTCATGTCGAGTTTTTTTCGCAAACACCACATCCTCTCCACCGTCGCTGTCTGCCTCCCTCTTGACACGGGTAGATGGACCAGGATCCTTATCGGTGCCATTTTCGCCTAAAACCTTCCTGTACGAGATGAAAAGCACACAGGTGAATAAGTATGGTTGTCTTAACCTGTCTAGTTAATAGATTTATTATACACCAACAGTTAGCTAGTAACTAGACTGTAGCAAATTATAACCCATTCGTCTCAGAAAAACGGTGTTAAAAATGATTAGAGTTAAGGTTTATCAACATAACCAGACAACGTGTCATTACTGAGTTAACTAGCTAACTAGCAGCCTGATTTCAGAATCTGATTCACTATCTGATATTAGCAGACATGATGCTACGTTCAAGTACCATAAATTCTCCTGGTTTCAAACATCTAACAAGAGTTTTCAAAGCACAGTAATTTACCCAATATCTGGTGCCAAAGAAGCAGGTATCTTTTTGCCTGAGTTAGTTTGTTGTTCATCGTCAAACACGCTAAACAAGCCGTCTCCAAAGGAGTCCGCCATCTTTGTTAGGGGCAAACTTCCCACAATACAACACGAGGTTACTCCCGGTTAATATTTCCGGTACGGCAGCTGTGTTGTCCAAAAGTGTTCCTATCTGACATGAGAGAGAGACCGAGATACACGGTAGTGTTATTTAAGACTTGGCATCCCACAGCCAAATAAAGGAGACGCAGTCAGCTACTGTTTCGGTGACATAATGGGTGGAAAGAAGAAGAAATCGGCGGCGCTAGCTGCCACTCCGGTGGCCCCGGCGGTACCAGCGGGCAGAACTGGTGCCCCTGCAGTCGGGAACGGCGTGGCGGAGGAGGCGAAGAAACAGCCAGCCAGTAACAAACTGGCCAAACCAGCAAAAGAGAACAAATCAAAAGGTGTCACGAATTCAGAAACATTACTGCACCATTCAAATGATGCTGCCGTTTCCGTTAAAAAGCTCGAAATATGTTGATATAGTTGTTTCTAGGCTTTGGTTGGAGGTTCTTGTTTGTATATGTGTCCTTTTTGTTGGGCTGTAGGGTTGTGTGAAAATTTTACGGCAATACAGTAATTTGTTCAGCCTCAACGGTCTCTGTTGAAATCTGACATACCATCTTCCTCCTCCAGCTCCGAAGACCTACAGTCTTGTCAACTCTGCCCAGGTTGACACTGGTGGAGTCTCAGACAAGTCGATTCTTAAAGTAAGACATATGTTATATCTTTACTGTACAGTCAAGGCTAGATTAGTGACCTGTTCTTGGCTGTCTTGTAAAACACTAATATACACTCAAGGAATTTCAAAATTCATTGTTGTGATTATTTGCAAATTTGCTGACAGATTGTGTGAATGAAAATAACAACCTGTATTTTGTTTCTTATTAATGTATAATGTTTAATTTAATCGGTAACAAAAACAAAGAGACATAGCAAAAACAAAAACGAGGCTCATTGCTGTCCAGTCCAGAACTGTAATGTCATTCTGGACACACACAAGAGCCATATGTGGGTGAGCGCTGGTATTCTGGTAGATGTAGTTTTTTCCTCAGTCTTTGTGTCTTTTTTAGGATGTGAGTTAGTTTAACAAGGGATCGGTAATTTGGGATTAGTTGCACAAAGACATCATGGCAAAAATGTATTTCTATAAAAATTGTGTTTTCAGAGTCAAAACTGCTACAGAAATCAGTGTGATCAAACCTTATGTGTTGAGAATTATTACCAATCCTTCCCTACACATAGATTAAATTGCGCAAGAAATGAGTGATGTGCTTTAAATCCTTTGAGTTGAATTATGCGTACTGAAACAGAGATGCTGAAAAACATTCAACGTGTTGATAATGAATTGGATTTGACCCTTTAACGCAGGTTAGTATACAAGCGGACCTGGAGAAGAAGATCATCCAGCTAATCAATGACTTCAGGGAGGAGAATGGGGACAAAGGACCCATATCAGGCAGACTGACGACCAAGAAATTGCTGGTAAAGACAAAATCATCCCTCTGTCTCTGATATCTGGTTCCATTCAATAAAGTTGTATTCCAGTTGGCGCTATCTTGTTGTTCTTGCAGGACCTGTACACGGCTCTGCAGAAGTTCAACTTTAAAAGCGAGCACATTGAGGAGGCGATGAAGAGTAGTGTGCTGTACGGCGGGGATCTCCACTCTGCTCTCGATTGGCTCTGCCTTAATCTTCAAGATGGTAATAGAACATCAGTAGTTCCTCATATATCATTGCTTTACAACTCTTTAGGACACCAGTCTTTTCAAAACTGTGACTTTCTTCATTTATTGTCTGTGTACTAGATGAGCTCCCAGAAGGTTTCACCCAGCAGATGCAGGAGGAGAGCCAGAGGAGCAGGCCTAAGTTCCAGCTGCTTGCTCAGGAGAAACCTGCAGCCCCGAACCCCAAAGTACCCACCAGCACCCGCAAAGACACCACCAAGGTTTGAGTGTGTGTCTATTTACAAGTGTGTATTAGTCATACAGACGTGTACTGTCGCGCTGAACTGAACGTGATAAGTGCTGTGTTTTGCCAGGCCACAGAGAAGGATGAGGCTGCAAGCATGAAGGACTGGATCTTAAGGTATGCTGAGCAGAGCAGCGAGGAAGAGGAGGAGGAGGACGAAGAGAAAGGAGGGATGAAGACACACAATCCTGAACGCTATGAAAAGTTTGATCCAGTAAGTAAAATTAAATTAACTTTAAACCGAGATCTCTTTATGAATTTTAAAGGACTAGTTTGGAAATACGCGTTTTCACTTCATCGCAGATTGTTTGATGGGTTATTGATTTTTATACATATTGAAAAAATGAGACATAACATGTTAATTAATGAGGATTAGAATGGTGGTAGGTGGATTTTGTTATCTTTGGAGACAGGCAGGCCAGTCTTTGTGCTATGCTAAGCTAACATGCCATTGACTCTAGCCTTATATTAACTTATAGATGGGAGAGTGGTATCAATCTTGTCATCTAACTCTAGCATGTGTCTAAAAATATCAATCTATTAAGGTTTTCTGTAGCTGGAAGGCAACATGGAAACTTTCTAATTGTGTGTCATTTCTTGTTGCATAGAATGACACATATTTAGTCCTCACTGCTAAACTGTACGACACAAAAGAAGCAGCAGTTGCTGCTAAGACAAAAGGAGACAAAGCGGGCCAGAGGATGGCACAGGACAGGATACGGATCATACAGCAAGGTCAGTGTGCTTTCCTGTCACATGTAGAGATTAAACAATTTCTTCTAACTGGTTTCACTTACTCAAGTTGAACAAATTCATTTTCTCTTTCTAGAGATGAGGCAACTGGAGTCCCACCCCGTGTTCAATCCAGCTATAAAAGTGGTAGACGTTCCTCAAAATGAAAAGAAAGTAGGCCGCGTCAGCGAGGAGAAAGAAGACCTCGGCTTGAAGTTATTTGAAAAAGCTGAGAAGGAGCCTCCTGCAGAGAAAGGTTCAAACACACACCATCTCAGCCGAGTGACTTTAAATTACATGTTCAAAGTGTTTCATAGGAAATATAGAACTTAACATACAGCAGATAACGTTGTAGTGTTATGATTCAAGCCTAAAATATTATACAGCACCACTGTAATAGAGGCTTTATACACATTTGCCTCATTCTTATGGCTAATCATAGTCGAAGCTGTGAGTTTGACACCTCAGACATGTGAACTGGATTTTAATATTCTGGAGATACAAACTACAACTTTTGCACATTTTGTAATCATTTTTTTTGTTCCATTTTCCTTTGCAGTTGTGAAAAAGAATGAGCCAAAGGACATTCGTAATTTTGACTACACAGCTCGCAGCTGGACGGGAAAGTCCCCCAAACAGTTCCTCATTGACTGGGTCCGAAAGAACCTGCCCAAGAGTCCACCACCGGCTTTTCACAAGGTTGCTGCTGGTAGATACTGGAGATGCAAGTAAGTGTGTGTGTGTGTGTGTGTGTGTGTGTGTGTGTGTGTGTGTGTGTGTGTGTGTGTGTGTGTGTGTGTGTGTGTGTGTGTATGTCTCTGTGTCCTTGTTCACACACAAAAGTATCATATATGTTATTGAATGTAGTGCTGGAGAGGCACACTAATAAAGAGCAAAATGTTGAAGATAATCTTGATGTGCTGAAAATCCATTTCAGGTGACTTCTCACATTACATTGAATACAGAATAAAATAACCTATTTAAAATGATTTAACCATATTTTCTATAGTCGGCTAATAGCAAAAAAGGGAAATAATTTGTTCTGATTGCATGGATCAGGGTTCGTGTTCAGAGGCCAGATGATTTTCTTGAGGTGTGTCCAACCATCCTGACTGAAGACAGCATGCAGGCTCAACATTTAGCAGCAACACTGGCCCTCTACAACCTGGTTAAAGGACAGGTAGTACATGCAGAGGATACCTTTTTTTTTTTCTGTACTGCTTGACCTCACATTGACTAACCCTCTAATCACCCCTCTGGTCAGTCGGTGCACCAGCTCCTCCCTTCAACCTACAGGGATGTGTGGCTGGAGTGGAGAGACAGCGAGCAGCAGAAGCAGGAAGAGAGCCGCACCGCCGCCAACAAACCTCGAGACCAGTTCATCTCCCGGCTTCTGACCAGACTCAAACAGCAGCAGAGCCAGAGCAACGCACAGGAATCTGGATCCCAAGGCCAGCAGGGCACGGCTGGAGATGAGGAGCCTGAAGAGTCCTGGGAGAACCTGGCTGGACTTGATATTGGGGAGGAAGGGGAAGAACAGGAGGAGAAGAGTGGGAAAAGAGGAGGGAGGAAGGAAGGGGCAGGAGCACTTGAGGCATCCAGAGAGCTCTTAAAAAAGCTGAAGACGTCCACACTGGCCCTCAAACTGAAAGTAAATACACTTCAGATTTGTACAATTTACCATATTAAATATATTTAAATCTTAAAGATGCAATGTAATTAAAAACACATCTTACCTTCAAGGCTGAGCGAGAGCAGCTTCCTGTCTTCCAACATCGCCATCGAATCCTGGAGGCTCTGCAGCGCCACCCTGTGGTAGTGGTGGCCGGTGAGACGGGCAGCGGAAAGAGTACTCAGATTCCTCAGTTCCTCTTGGAAGAGCTGTTAATAGGAGGCAAAGAGGCGCAGCCCTGCAACATCGTGGTGACCCAGCCCCGCAGGATCTCTGCCACGAGCCTCGCCAGCAGAGTCAGCCAGGAGCTCGGCTGTGAGGATGGACCGGGGTCGAAGGTTAGAAAACATTTCTTACCAAGACATCATGAGGCTCGACATGCACTGCAACCTGTTTCAATAATCAGGTTTCATGTTGAAATCTCATTCCAGTCGTCGCTGTGTGGATACCAGATCCGGATGGAGAATCAGTCAGGGGAGTGGACCCGTCTTCTGTACTGCACTACAGGAATTCTGCTCAGGAAGCTACAGCATGACAGACACCTCAGCTCCCTGACCCACATCATCGTCGATGAGGTTTGATAGTTCCCCATCAAATAAATGTCATAGCACCCTGTGTGATGCAATATTGGATAAATAGCAGGACTGTCCTTTCCACCATTAAGTAGATATATTTGTTAGAGCCATTTTCTTCTGACTAACAAGACAGCGAATGGAAAAGTCTGCTCTAGTCTGTTTCAACTGCATCCGTCTCCTCAGGTGCATGAGCGCACTGTCCAGTCAGACTTCCTGTTAACCATCCTAAAAGATGTTGTTATGAGGAGATCAGACCTGCAGCTGATCCTCATGAGCGCCACAGTCGACTGTGACAAGTTCTCTAACTACTTCAACCGCTGTCCAGTGATCACCATCCCTGGCAGGACTTTCCCAGTTGAGGTAAAAGGATCTTTAGTTTGTGTCGATACAGAATCTAATTTAATGTCCTGTTGTCGACTTTGAAGGCTTTGAAACTGGATATTTTTAAAAGTAAATCTCACCACAGATGTGTTTCTGACTGGTCAAGGAGCCAGGATGTTTTCAAGCTCCTGCGGTTTTGTTTCCAGGTGTCCCACTTAGAAGACATAGTGGAGCAGACGGGGTACATCCTGGAGAAGGACTCCGAGTACTGCCAGAAAATTCTTGAAGAAGAGGAGGAAGTTTGCATCTCCATTACACAAAGAAGTGGCAAGACGTTACAGCACCAGGTAACATTGGCTCTCTGCTGCACTAATACAGCCTATGCAAGAGTGGTGTGTCATCTACATGTATGTAACTCGCTCCTGTCTGTTCCAGGAGGTGATGATAAGGGACTCCTGTTCTGGCTGGGACCTGGGTCCAGACCTTGACCACTTCAGCAGCAGGACTCGGCAGGTCCTGCAGTACATGAACCCTAATAAGATCAACGTGGACTTACTGCTTGAGCTAATCGACTACTTAGGTACGCCACATCATCTTATTAGAGTGCCTATTTAAATATGTTTTCTATAGGTCTTTGTCATGTTCGTTAAATTTCTTTGTTTTCATGCTCTGCCAGAAAAATCACCACAATTTGCAGAGGTGGATGGAGCTATTCTCGTGTTCCTCCCAGGCATGGCTCACATCCAGCAGCTGTACGACCTGCTGTCCTCAGACAAGAGGTTCAGGGACAAAGACAGGTGGCATTTATAAACTGATGTAAACACTCAGTGAACAATATACTCATATTGCACCTGCACTTTAAATTTGTTCATGTCATTTCACTGTGGGCTATGTGTATTTCAGGTTCAGAATTGTTGCTCTCCACTCGACTCTGTCGTCAAAGGACCAGGCTTCTGCCTTCACAGTGCCCCCTGCTGGAGTTAGAAAGGTGATCCTGAATGTGTTATAATGAAGCACTGAGAAATAATATATGATAATCAGTGTAATATAATATAATATTATTCATGTATTTCTGTTCAAGCCGTCTCACTTTAACTGATTATTTTGTTTTGAAAATGAAAATACGATTTTGCTAATAATTGATTGAGCAAAGTCCTGAAAATACCCACTTGCTGTGCTTTTGCGTTGCTTCTCTTTCAGATTGTCCTGTCGACTAACATCGCTGAGACAGGTGTGACTATTCCCGACGTCGTTTTTGTCATTGACACCGGAAAGACTAAAGAAAATAAGTAAGGGCTCATGAACAAAACTAGAAAAGTCTTAATTTATTGTCTTATATTTCTTTTCTATCATGTTAACACATTTCCATAGAAAACAAATTACTGGATCTATATCTGTGTGAACTAAAGGCTAATATCAGCATGCTAACATGAGAGGATGTAAAGCAGACATTGTCTGGACCACTTTCTTGATTTTATGGCTATCCAACCTATAGTTGTCGAGTATTTCAGTCTTCACCAAAGTGGTGTAATCATCCGCTACGAGCAAGCATGGCTAATAATGACACGTACCTGGTTGTAGAGACTTAACTCCAGTCTGCTGTGTCATTCAGATACCATGAGAGCAGCCAGATGAGCTCTCTGGTGGAAACTTTTGTCTCCAAAGCCAGCGCCCTCCAGAGGCAGGGGAGAGCGGGACGTGTCCGAAGCGGCTTCTGCTTCAGACTCTACCCAAAGTACAGGTATGGAGGTCCGTTATGCAGGGATGGGAATGACCACACGAAGGAGGAAAACAAATAATTTCCCATTATAAATGATGTGTTCAGCAAAAAAAGACAAATGTTTATGTCCTATTTCTGTTTTGGGTCTTGTTCTGATCTGTTCTGGCCTTGTTTAACTCATTTGACCTCAGGTTTGACACCTTCTTGGATTATTCCATTCCAGAGATATTACGGGTCCCACTGGAGGAAATCTGCCTTCATATCATGGTATATAAACCAGACACGGAACTGAGACTTCAAGGACAATGTACCACACGTAAAAACATAATTAAAGCTTCTGTTAAAGGTATCTTCTTTTCTTTCCCCTCTTCTGGTAGAAATGTCAGTACGGCTCCCCGGAGGACTTTCTGAGCCGGGCCCTCGATCCTCCTCAGCCCCAGTCTGTCAGTAACGCTGTCAACATGCTGAGGAAGATCGGAGCGTGTCAACCCAACAGTCATCTCCTCACCCCACTGGGACACCATCTGGCGAGTCTGCCTGTCAATGTGAAGATTGGCAAGATGCTCGTCTATGGAGCCATCTTCGGCTGCCTGGAGCCCATAGTACGTCCGACTGCCCTCATCTGTCTATGCTCCTCTGCAACCACGTTAGGATTATTACTGCTGTTACTATATTATGTCGTGATTATATGTGTTTGTAATCATGACTCGATTCTTGCATATTGATAAGAGATTTGTTTCAGGCAACCATCGCGGCAGCGATCACGGAGAAGTCTCCATTCTCCACACCGATGAATAGGAAGGAGGAGGCGAACTTGGTCAAAGCTGCCCTGGCATTGGCCAACTCCGATCACCTGACGATATACAATGCATATACCGGGTATGGACTTTAAATGGCTTGACAAACAAAGAAAAACAAAGATGATGTCATTTCATAAATCAGCATTTATGGGCATTGTTTTAGGTGGAAGAACTCTCAGACTGAAGGACAGAGAGCAGAATTGTCCTACTGCAGGAAATTCTTCCTCAATCGAACAGCCCTCATTACAATAGAGGTAACAAACAAACATGTGGATTCATATTCTCAGCCGTGGCTTTAATTATAAATTAAATTATCTCTCTTTTCTGTGTCCCGTCTCCTCCACCCAGGGAGTGAAGTATGAGCTGATGAGGATGATGGAGCAGGCAGGTTTCTGTTCGTCCCGCTCCTCCTCCTCCTCCTCCTCCTCCTCTTGCTCTAAACCACAGGCGGCCTCGCTGTCCAAGCAGCAGATCTCTGTTCTGAATGCAGTGCTGACCGCCGGGCTCTACGACAGCGTGGCCCGTGTCTTATGCACCCCTTCTGTGGATGTGCTTGAGCGAGTGGCCTGCATGGTGGAGACGCCCCAAGGCAAGGCACAGGTCCACCCGTCGTCTGTTAACCGCAACCTGCAGACACACGGCTGGGTGCTGTACCAGGAGAAGGTAAGGGTGGCGAGTGTGTATGTGTGTGTGTAATATCTCTTTTTGTGTGTCACATCGGTGCTAATACATGTTAATCCACAGGTGAAGTACAGTAAGATCTACCTGCGAGATACCACTCTGATACCTCCTTTCCCCATGCTGTTGTTCGGAGGCGACATCGATATTCAGCACAGAGAGAGGCTCATCACACTAGACGGATGGATCCACTTCCAGGTCAGAGGCCACCGGGATCTCCCCCACCCACCACCATGGATCGCCATCCGAGTTTAATTTAATTGAACCCATGTTGTTTATCCTTAAAGGCTCCTGTTCGCATTGGTGTGATCTTCAAACACCTGAGGAGGCTGATGGACTCTCTGCTTGAAAAGAAACTGGAGAACCCAAGGATGAACCTGGAAGGTAAACTCAAAATAAGATAATTGACTTTTTTTTTCCTCCCTAAAGACAAAGCAGCATCATTTTTATGCATACATTTTTATCTCTCCTGACAAAAATGTATAGATGAAAGGAATTTCAGTGGCTCTCTATAGTTTATAAAGGCATGTGTACACAGTGGTTTTATTTGTGGAATTTGGAATAATAGCTAAAAATTCTCCTTCGATTAAATTGTTCCTGTTCTAATAAATCTTTGCCTGCTGTAGACGAGAGGACCATCCAGATGATTCTGGATTTGATCAAATCAGAGAACTCGGTGTGATGTCGGACCAGCGATGGACCTTGTTGTCACTGAAGAACCTGCGTACCAGTACCTTTTCTGACACCAACAGACCTCTCAGTCATGAAAATGATATGTTGTAAAATGCTTCCTTTTCGCTCTAGTATTGAGGATGAACTCCCCGCTGGAACTGATGGTCACCAGGAACTCTTACTCACATTGAGGAGGACTGTATCATATGAAATGCAAAAAATACATGCTTAAGTCTGAGAGGAAAAAAACAATTAAGATATTTACGTTGCCAAATACAGGAAATAAAGGTGTACATTTTTTAAAGAAAACATTTTACTTTGTTGTGGTTTATAGTTATAAAAGTCACCACTTGACTGTCTGGAATGATCTTGGAACTAAGATAATCTGAAAAATGAAACGTTCATGCTTAAAAAAAGTCTGAATTTTTTTTTTTTTTCATTTTCATTTTCATTTACTCGTTTGGATTTGGCTGGTGTTCTTTGTCATTTATGTTCATAAATTATGACTTGATTGGACAAAAGAAGCAGATGCTTTCAGAATGCAGTTTGGGCTGTAGGCAATTTCAAACCACCTTTTGAATGTACCGCTAGTAGAGGCATTTGATCTTATTACTGTTTACTGGTCTCCCTTGTATGTAAAATCACCACATGAATACAAGCTGTTTATTACTAGGACAGGTTATGGTTATGGTCGGGGTACACTTTTCAGTTCCATTCACAATACCATGTCAGCTGACATGCTACTTTCACATCCAAGAGGAAATGAAAAACAAGTGAGCAGATGACACACCATCTTAATAAATGAATACATATTCAGAATTTGAGAAAGGTACAGAGCTTTAGAAATAAATAGAAAATTCAGATAAATGAAGATAAAAAGAAAAATGAATATATATACACAGAAATTACACTCCTTCCCATCTGGTATGACCTCATCTTAACAAGTAATCACAAATGATGAGACTGGTAGCATTCATGTCCATTAAAACGCTGTGGAGTAACTCCACCTGCCGATCTGTTTGTTAGAACTGGATAACGCTGTACCCTGCGTCCTGCACTGCTGAGTAGCCTGTATCATCTGCAAAGTAAAGATCGAAACAATGTGGTCAATTAAGAACAGCAGACATGTAAAGCATCCATTAAGTTGATAATAAAGCCATAAGCAAGCATTAAAAATACCTTAAAGCAAACACGTCATTATACACTCCAGGGATTTAAAAACCGATAAAGTGTGACAAAACCTTTTCTCTATTTTAAAAATGGTTGTACATCTAAGTGCTGGGCAGGTTTTTGGAGGAGAATGACGTCACAGATCTGGAATGGCCAGCGAGGAGCCCCCACCTAAACCCATGTAAAAACTTGTCTGGTTGGTTGATTGAGTGTGAACATCCTCCACAGACTCCAGGCAGCTCTGACTGAAGAGTGGGCCGCCATCCCGCAGGATGACATCATCCTGAGGTTGTGACAGTCCATGAGGAGGCGGATTACTGCTATAATGGTGCTGTTTTTATTATGTCTCTTTGTTTTTGTTGCCGATTAAATTAAGATAATCATTGGAAGTTAATACGGAACAAAATACAGGTTGATATTTTCATGCAAAAATAACCTTCCCAAGCAAATTGGTAAATAAACACAACACAGTGGTGCCTTTTTAAATGCATTGCGTGTGTATAATGTGAGCGGCTAACCCCAGCGGCTAACAACATGTTGAGATAACTTGCATGCCGCTCAAACCACCAAGCAAGCCAAACAAGTTACTTCATCCTTAAGGCATCAGACTAAATGCTACATTGAAGTAAAAAAGAAACATAGCCCTACTGTTGTTTGTTGGATCAGGTAATGGACCCCTCCTGAAAAGTAACAAAGTAACATTAACAGGAAGGAGTGTGCAGTCGGTGTAACGACTTCTGAGTTAAATATTAGATGGAAAGAAAGGTGAATGAACAGAGAGGCGGCAGCCTCCTCTAGAGTCCCTCCCTTCTTTACCTGGTGATTGGTGGAGGTAGTCGAGAGGGTGGAGCTACAGCTGGAGCCCTCTGGCCGCTGTAGAATTTCTCATACAGAACAGGAGCTGATACGGAGTAAGATTGACACTGCTTACATATTGGCAATTGATCAAACAGTGCATCTGTGTGTGTGTGTTGTCTGATAAAAACCCTTCCCTTGTTTGTGTACTTTATGTGCACTGTATTCCAGCACTGGTTAATTGTTAATGGAGCAGTACTGTGAGTGTTTGTTCCTGATTTCATACCTGGTGGTTTGTCACCTGTGCTTTTGAGTTTTACAAAGTGTTCCATATCTTCCTGGACATCACACTGTTCCAGTGACTTCCTCACTTCCTCATACAGCTATGAGCGCACATGCACATAAAGAGAGACAATAAAAAGAAGGTCAAAGTTCAAACAAGCCACGACTTTACAGCAGCTTTTGACATTAATAGGAGCAGTTAAGTAAAGTAAAACAGTTATTCTGCAGCCTCTTATACATTATGCATACTATATTGTTCCATTGCGAATATAGAGATAAGGATTATAGCAGCTTTAAAGTTACTTCGTCACTGGTCACACACTGCTGGGAAAGCTGGTTGAGGTGAGTCCAGACTGTGTTCCTCAGAAAGTTGATGTGCTCCATTGCCTGTTTCTCAAACATCTGTGATGGAAAGCAGAACCATTCAGCACATTTACATGATGTGCATTAAATTCCGATTTTCGGAATCCTTCAAAGTCTTACCTCACAGGCTTTAACATGTTCTCTAAGCCATTCATCTCTAGTCTTTCCCAGTGTGCTCACATTCTGCTGATACAGCCTGTCTGCCAGTCAAACACACACATCACACACACACACACACACACACATACACAGCTCCAGATTGTTAGGGCACCACCTTCCATGGTAGTTTGCTGCCCATTTGTGTGCAAGTGTGTGTGAATGTGTGAATCGGCAAACTTTACCTGCTTCTTCTGCATTCTGTTTTGCTTGCTGTGCTTTTGTGTGGAGCTGAAAGCGGAGGAGTAAACAACACAAGTCCTAAGTCTTC